>CM051455.1:28706037-29243537 GCA_028274465.1 Plantago ovata | reverse complement strand
TTATTGTGTCTCCAATATTATTATAATTTACTATAAAACAAATCTGGGTGGTGGAGGTTTTAGGTCAAGTGATATGTAGAATCATTTGCCGGTGGTGGTGGCGGGTTTTGAGCAGTGAATGGTGCTGCATTGGAGATCCAGATCTGTGGTTTTGAGGGGAATTGAGAAGTTGTCCATGCGTTAGGGACGTACTGGTTCCGTCAAGGTTAAGGCTTAGGTTTTTGAAGGTTTCAAACATTGCTAGGGGTTATGGAGATGTGAAGAAAGATCGATGCGGTACTGGGGCAATATAATTTTTGTATTGGTCTCGTTGTCTTTGAAATCAGTTTCAGGAGTTTCAGGTTCAGTTGAGGAGGTTAAATCTGATATCATTGTTTTGGAAGAAACCGAGAAGGGGAAGTAGTAGATTAGTGGTTTGGGGAAACTTCTTTGTTTGTTGCTGTTTTAGTGGTGTGTTGAGTGGCTCGTAAAGTTTTGGTTAGGTTTTGGATGTAACAACCCGCGTTAAATCGTGGTTAAAGCTGGGTGATCGTGTTGGTCTTAGTGTCTGTGTAATCGTTTCTGATCATTACTTATGTTCGTTCTTTATTTAATAATAATAAAATTTTAACCATTTTAAAAAGAAAAGTATAAAACAAATCTATCAATGCAGTCCCATTCCAAAAGGCAAATAGTATGTGACGCCATGGGCCATAGAGAGAAAATATCCAGTCCCATTCCACAAATGGAAGAATCCACCTACTTTTTCAAATATATCCCACGATTTCCACTTTCCATCAATGCAGTGCTGCCACCTAAACATTTTATTCGTATACATTCTCACGCAATTTCAAAACAATCTAATACCTCCGTCCCAGAAAATTTTACCCATTTTAACTTTTTCGGGTCAACATTTTTCAATTTTGACTACAAATTATTCTTAAATTGTAATCGTAAAATATATAACAAAAACGATATTATTGGACAAATAGATAACAAAATATAAAGAACAAAAATTAAGTTTAAGTTGCAGCCGCTCGGATCCCCGTGCGGATTTTTTATCCCACTTTTTTGTGTCCCATTTCATGTCTCACTTTTATTTACCTAGAGAAACTTATTTAATTACACATGAATTAATTGTAATAAAATAATTTTTCAACTAAATCATCTCTAACTCCTAATAATTAAGAAGCCTAGCCGTTTAATTAGTAGAAAATCTAGAGATGATCTTGGATGATTACCAAAAGGAAAAGAATAACATGATGAAAGTCTTATATTCATGTGTAATTAAGTAAGTAATTAATTTAGGTAATTAAAAATAGAATGACACATGTCACATGCAGGAGAGTGGGACATGAAATGGAACACAAAAAAGTGGGATTCAACCCCGGTATTGGGAGCGGATCTTCTATCCCACTTATTTGTGTCTCATTTCATGTCCCAATTTTATTTAACTACAATGATATTTTATTTAACTATATATACATATATACATGAATTAAATTATGGTAATATTATTTAGTATTTATCACTGCATATGCTCTCACTTGTATCTGCTATCCCAAAGACAACCCGACATCCTGCAACAGCTTCTGCTTGAGTGTACTCTTCAGTCCATTCAACTGAATCCTGCTGCAATCCATATTTCCATCCTTTTTTCTTCTCTCCAAAAAGTTGGGTTTCTGGAGAACTTCTAATTGTTCCAGTAGCAGCATAATACAGAAGCGAAGCACACCCATCTGTATTCAGAACAAGATACCGAGAGGAATCCTCCTCTGTAACAATGGGTTGTGTTGGGACCTGATTCCTTTAGCAGAAGAAGTTGAGAATCTTGTTTCAAAATATGTAGCGTACATATCTTTAAATTCCTTGATCCAAGGCCAAATTGTCCCATAATCCATTCCACACTAGATTTATCGTGTAATTTAAGCTTTCTACATTCCTTCTCATTGACTCCTCATGGCCCTTATTCAAGCTGAAGCACTTTACAGTCCATAGTTCCAATACCTTTACTAGAAAATCATCTAAAAGGTCTTTGATGAGATGTTTTCATGGGATTCATGATCCATGCAATATACCTTGCTGCCACAACAGAACAAGTTACTTCTGCACCATTTACTAGATAAGGCTTGGTAAATGCATGATTGAATCCCGAGTAAGAAGAGTCTGTAGCACTGTTGTTGTGAAAGAGCAAAACACATGCAAAAGAGAACCAGCCAGGGAAATTCATCGCCAATGACCTGTAATTGTGAGAATAAATCATTTGGTGTTTCACAACAAATGACATTGGCACAAATTATATATGTTGACAAATTAAATCAAGAATGTACCACAGCGATTTGTGATCAACCAAAGCCATCTCTTTAGCAGATTTCTTTGAAGAAGTTTCTAAATGTCGTCCAGCATGAGACATTGAACCACTTAATAAATGAAGTAAATGCTGGAAATTTCCTCTGTAATAGGTCCAGACAAAATTCTCAACCACTGATGATCACAAGGGAAATAGGCAAGGCAAAATGGAAGTTTGGTTCCAACTTCCATGGATATGCCCCACCTTATTGGTCTAGATATAATGTCCAGCAATCGCACAACTAACTCAGTTTGCAGCTCCATGATGGAAGCCAATCTCCTATATGTGAAGCCAGTTCAGTGAAACTGTAAAAATATATTATTTGGCCTAAAATTACAAGGCATCTTATCAGACGTCGACAATTTAATTAGAGAAGAAATTTAGTATCATAAGTTCCACTACAACAGGTAAGGTAAAAGCGTGGTATATAGCAAAAAAGCGTGGTAAAAAGTATATACCACGCTTTTAAAGTGTGGTAATGCCGTGGTATAAAAGTCCGTGGTAAAAGAATTAGGCATAAATCGCCCGTCCTATAAAGTTTTTTGCCACGCCTAGAAAGCGTGGTATATAACCCAAAGCGTGGCATATACCATTTGCCACGCTTAGAAAGCGTGGTATAAAACCTGAGTAAAAAAATAAAAAAAAAGGAAGAAAAAACTGCCAATGGCCATTTTATTCCCGTCAAATCCACAATTTGCAAGAATTCCAGATCCAACATGTAGACTGCAAATAACATTTTCTCGCCATACAAAGACATCAACCGATGCTATAAATTTTCATTCACAAATTATGTATTAAAGTATCGGACAACTACTCAGCAAACTCCATGAAGCCATTCAAGATTTCTCCATGTCTCTAGCAGCTTTCCCTTCATTGCGTAAATCCATTTGACTTGCAAATAATCATGCAAGAAGGACTAGAGCAGCAAGATGAAGCATAGATTGCATAGGCACGCCTGGAACCAATATTCAAAACACAATTATAGTACCAAACCAGTAGGTACTGTATTACCAAAATACTTGAAGATTCCCAAAACTCAACATACAAACAAAACGGATACAAGCACTCTTAGAGATAACTACAAATATGCATGCATCAACTCATGAAATGTATAAGTATATTACTAAGCAACCGGCCAAGTCAAATTCAAACCAACATACAACATATTAAGAAGCTAATTAGAACTTCACCAGATTGCAGACAGGTGCAAATAGTTTACCTCTTCTGGCCGAGCTTTTTCAGTTGGGTTTGTATGCTTGTAAGGTCATACAGGGCTTCAGCACCCGCAACTTTCTCCCGGGGCTTTTGTACTGAACATAAGAAATCACAGAAAAAGACACGTTTTAATCTGGTTGGTCAACATCAACTACTAGTATTCAAATAATGAGTTGAAAGTATGCATAAAGAGGCCTTGAAAGGTGGCGATTTGCCACGTCCAAGAGCTGTAATATACCTTGGACGAGATACATCTTGGACGAAACTGTTTAGGACACTGTACACATTCCTTTAATAGTCTTTTAAATTTAATGGATGCTTTTACACAATACTCACATAATTTTTCTGTGTGGATTCAATAGCACTTCAACTCTTTCTTTGCCTAGATCATAATATCCAGCCTGCAATAGATAAGCAAGAACACTTAGATTCCTTTCATTCTCAAGCCAGCAAGGAAAAAAGAAAAAAAGGAAAGCTGAATTGAAAACTTTATATACCTTCTCCGTGTGAGATACCTTATCCCCTGTAACCATAACCATGACTACTGTGTACTGCAAATCAGAAACACAACTCATGTGACATGTATTCAGAGACTTCATGGTAATGCGAGGAACTTGATTCAGTAAAAATACAATTCTGCAATGTTGACCTTATAATGAAATCATAGCATAACACAAGTGGATTTATGTTGGTCTGAGATATACCTTATGTTGGTCTGAGATAGTGATGACAGCTCCATTTTTGCTTTCTCTGCTGTTTCAGTCGGTCGTTGTAGACGTTTATCCTTTGATAGATTTGTACCTTCACCACTCTTGAAATTTCTAGCAAGACATAGACTATTTATGTATCATAGAGGATTCCAAGAACAAATTCCATGGACTTGCACAGATGAAGCGAATAATCATTTTCCAAAGTATATATATCATACAACAATTTCTCATAATTAAAGACCGCAGACATACCTGAAACTTTTACATAACAATGTCCATCAAGAATCCCTTTGGCTTAATGCACAAGCTGGTCGACAACACACAACAACGATTTTGGTGATCAGTCCTCTCATACAGAAGGCCTTATGTCTGAAACATAAAGAACTCATTAGACTCAGCAGTCACCAGAGCTAAGATACGGCTAACCCGAACACTAAAATATAGCCAAACTTGAAAATAACCAGTGGACCTCAAGTTTTCTACAAAGATATATGAAGCTGAATCTTAAATGTGAGCAAAACAAATATAAAAAGTAATGCTTATAATGAGTGTGCAAACGATCCTATATATGGCATATTACAATATTTGAAAACAAAAACAACCCAGTGTAGGATCAAGCAAAAATGAGGAAATTACCATGGAGAATTGTCTCGAACCGATGGAGATTCACAATGAAGCTGCCTATAATGAGTGCGCAAACGATCCTGCAAGCCATGAGAGGGCCTCAGAGTTTATTAAACACCATGAATGCAGGGAACATCCACACAATCTAATTTAGCACATAACCATTCGAGTTACATATCTCTTGCCATACAGATATGACATTGGTAGGTATACCATTCGACAGTGACACCACATCCGCCCTAGAAATCGCCACAGAGAAAAATTCTCTTTAGGCAAACATACATAAACACACATACATATGACTTAATATCAGAAATATAGTCAACCTAGGTGCACAGGGCGAAAGTAAGGAATAGCATGAGAGCCTATAGAGCCAAGTACCTGCATCCTCATTAGGAGATCAGAGCTGATAACATGTTCCAATATCAGTAATCATCACTACCTCGATCGACAACTTCACCACGGTGCCTGAACCATCAATGGCATGGAAGCTAATAGTCCATGACTACTGTCTAGTGAAAATCCCAAACACAACATGTGACCTGTAGTCCTGTATTTCAAGATAGTAGTAAGTTAGAATGGTGGATCACCTTTTATATCAAAGATCATCCTATCATATTGAAAATGATTATAATAGATGGATCCAAACACCTCGTCCAATAGCAGGACACCCCAAATTGCTCAATTACCAAAACCCAAAAAGTGAAAGCTAGATTACTAACACAAAGATAATTAGAACTTCTATCGACAAGATATATGGAATTTCTAAAAACTCCTGACCAATGTTTGTACTTCGAAGCCTCCTGGTTTTATTACCTCCATCATTGCGTTACCAAAGGCAGCATGATAATAAATGAATAAAAACTCCAGACATGAAATACTAAACTGGAACAACTGAACATGGAACTTTTGGTATCTCCTTTTTAGCTACATGACTACATCATTCATAGCCTAATGGAGATAAATAAACACAAACTATGATTTACCAAAAAACCACATGCTCAGTGACAATTTGAGTTAATTAATTTTCCTGACTTGCCTATTACTCACAGTAAGGAAGAATCACAAAATGATATTATCAAACAGAGTTCTTATCTGTACACTAAAATCACATACACGTCAAGCTAAATGAATTGCAAACTTGTAGTAGAGGAATTACATAGTTTCACTGACAAATACCAAAAGTTCAGTTCATCATCATATACAATAGCTTCAATATCAAAACCCTAGTGATGCCAAAATCAAGAAAAATCAGAAAGACACAAATGTGAGGATTCAATAAGCTTCGAAATTGAGGGAAAATGAATGATGGAATCTAAATCTTACGTAGAATCGATTAATCAAGGAGAATTTATCTTACTTCGTCGATGACAGCTTTATTCAACGCCATGGGAGGGGGCAATTCGAGCTCGAGCTGATGGAGAGTCGTGGGTTTTGTTCTGATAGTTGTAACCTAATTTTGATTCTAATTCTAGAATTTAATGATCTTTGTAATTTGCAAACCGATCCATAATTTATGTCTAATTACGAATATGCCGCCGAAATTTAAGAAACTTAGGTTTTAATTTCGAAACTGCAAATCGTAGTATGTTTTTGTTGAACCTTGATAAGGATTTTTCTCAATTCATTTGGCACGGTTTGGCACGGTTTGAACCCTTAGTATATGATTAAAAAAGCGTGGTATATGAGAGTTTATACCACCCTTACAGAACCGTGGTAAAAGAAAGTGTGGTATAAAGTCTAATTTGTTACCGTGTAATTCACAGCAATAGGGCGTACTTCCAAAATATTCATATTCAACACTATTAATTAATTTAGGGATTTCAGCCTACCAGGAAGAATTGCAAAAAACTAGAGAGATGGACACAAATTGAAATTATCACTTGGGCGGGGAAACCGGTAGTAAACTTAACTTTACAGGGATTTAGAAATAGCAAATACTTAACTTTACAGGGATTTAGAAATAGCAAATAAAGATTGAGCACTTACATCACTAGGCACATTATTTTGCTTCGCCAATCAATCCTCTCATTAAATTCAACGCCCAAATATAGGAAAGGCCTGCCAGTAAATTCTTGCAGAATATCTGACAAATCCTGCTTCAGATGCCAAATCAGCAATCTGCAATGAAGCCATAATAAAATTTCATACAGTGATTATAAACCAGATAAGAATGTGATTTGCAACTACATGATTTATAATCCTTAATCTTAGTGTACGTTCATCATCTTCAATTGCTGAGAATTTAAGGAAATCTGCAAGCACTCTAAATGTGTCATACTCTACTCAGTTTCAAGAGCCATTCACAAGAATTTTCAGAAAGCATTCAATTTGATGAATATAAGTATGCATGTCCACTTCTAAAAATAGTAAACAAAGAGGGAAAATATAAAATAAATTCTACCCCAGTCCAAAAGTGCAGTCCGCACATCGCAGAAAGAAAGAAAGAAATACTTAGCACAACACCTACTTAATAGGACTCTTCTAGGGTCAGGCAGGGCCCTGCCTGACATTAGACAAACTGATATTGGCCATTAAATTTTTGATCTAATAGTTCACAACGATTCGCCAAAATAATTTTGGCGATCGCCTTTCGCCTTGTCCTCCGCCTTGTCGCCTTATTAATATTTCAATTAATAAATTATAATAAAAATATTAATATTTTATAAAATGTCATTCTTACCCTCCAAAAAAATGAAAAAAATTTTAATAAATATTTTTTATAATTTCGATTTTTTTTTTACGAATTTGTTTATTATATTAAATTATGTATTAATAAATCAGAAAATATGTCAACGGGTTCGGCCCGCTGACCCGGCCCGTTAAAAAACCGGGCCTGTAAAATAATATAAAACAATAAAAAAAAATTTTAATTTATTTTATTTTTTAAAAATATTTTTATATTTTTAATTATTATTTTAATTCAAGGTTATTTAAGTCAGTTCATATTTAATGTATAAAAATAAATTTAAAAAATTGTTTTGCCTTATTGGCGAAGGAGAATGAGGTGTCGCATTTTAATTGGGTGACTGTTGTCAGGCAGGGCGAAAGCCTACCTGACCGTAGAAAAACCCTACTTAATAACTAAAAGTTGATGCCCTTTGATAGCTAAGTTGAATTGGTAAGCAAATGATACACCACTTATTGATATGGTATATTCAGGTCTAGCAGCACCACAAGAGAGAGGAAAAAAAATGGTTGCATCCAACAAGACGGGAAGTATAGTAAAAAATGTTTTCCCAAAGAGAACAGAAAACATGCGTCACTGAGTTCAGGGAAAAATCCTCCAAAATGTACCATATGTTTTCTACTCCGCCCATTTTGTACCATAAATTTGTTACTCTCACATTTTGTCATGTAAGTTTACAAAAAATTTAATTTTTGTATTTCGGGCCAAATCGAGCCCGACGAACTAATGTTAGGGCAAATTTGATTCTGAATCACCTCCAATTCTCAATGAACTCGCGAAGTCTTGATAATTCTTCTTCACTAATTCGCCTAATTATAAATAAATAAAATAATTTCTTTTAATGCAAACAAGACAATTGTTGAGCATACCCATAAGTATGACACATCATTGCAAAAAATAAATAAATAAAATAGATAAAAAAATTGAATATATATATATATATATATATATATATATATATATATATATTACATATAACTCTCATTCTCATTAAGAATTTAACATACTCCAATTGATTTTCGCAAATAATTAGAACTTAGAATAAGGAGAGTAGCAACCAATCCATTACGTCTTCATGACATACATTAAAACAAAATCGGGTCCATTTTATTTGTATGTTTGCATCGATATGTCATACAAAAGGGTATGCTCTACATACCTTGATTGTTTTGAAAAGTTTTTTTTCTTAATTAGATATGTTAATAATCCCGGTGAAAAACTCTCACTAATTCATGAGTTCATGGTGGATTGGGGGGAATCAGATTCAAATTTATCCTAATATTAGTTCATCGGGCTAAATTTGGTTTCATCGGGCTAAATTTGGCCCGATGTACCAAATTAGATCTTTTGTGAACTTACGGGACCAAATGTGGGAGTAACAAACTTACGGTACAAAATAGACGGGGTAGAAGACTTATGGTACATTTTGATGGATTTTTCGGTGAGCTCAGCATAAATATTGGGTGATAAAGATTAAACTAGCACAATCAGAAAAGAAAACAGCACCTACATATTAGAGACAAAGATTGAAAGCAAGCCATTGAATGTCGTTGAATTTTGACATGAAAATAAAAAAAGCAACAAGTGCAGCCAGTCCAAACACGGAGTACTGGATGCAAGCGACGCGAAGAGGAGTAGTGACTTTCCCGCCACGGAGGGACTTGTGATGTGAGAGTGAAGTTGAAGCTTTACTGGCCCAATTAACGCTTTTGACTATAGTGATTGCCACGCCCGATTTTGATTGGTATGTCCGATAAATGAAATTCGAGTAATCAATTGGTCAAATTTAAAAGAGATAGATAATGTCGTCTTTGTTCATACATATGTGGTTTAACTTTGTTCACAGTTAGTTACGAATTGTCAATGTCATTATAAAAAATACAGTAAATAATTAAAATTTTGTGTACTTATATATAAGTGATCTTGTGATTACCTAGCAGGTGCGGCCCTTAGCATATGCGGGCTTGTCGACCGCACATGACCTCTGATTTTCGAGGGCCTCTAATTTTTTAGTCCATTAATATAATACAATGTAATTTATTTTTTTTAAAGTAAATTTTGTATTAAATATTTTTAAAAAAAATCACTCTAAACAATTGATAATGTTTATAAAGTGAGTTTACATCTCCATTTGGATCACTCTAAACAAAATGGAGCATTTTACAGCTCCAAATGGAGCCGTAAACTTTGTGGGTTTACATCTCCATTTGGAGTTGTATTTTTTTTTTTTTTCCTATTTGTTGTTTCTTAGTCTTGTTGTTCGGATGTTTTTATGCAGATCATGCCGAGACCAAAGAAACCAACGAAACTTTTGGCGACCAGCAGTCGTAGCTATCCAGCTAGCGAGTCCGGCTCGGACTCGCCATTCTGCACCCCGGGTTCTCAGCAGAGCTCGGGGCGAACCCATGTTAGCGAGACCCCGGAGCCTGGACACCGGGAGGGCAGCAGTGCGGGGTCTATTGGCCCATCAGATGTGTTCGGGAACTGCCTGATGACGGCTTCACCTTAGTGGAGTACACCCCGGGTGTCAGGATTAATGGGAAGCTTTGCTGTGTGGCCCATGCTTGGGAATGTGTAAGTACATCACTCATTTTTACTTACAATTGTAATTTTTTTTCAAAGTATTTTGTAACTGTATCCGTATTAATTTTGTGTATGTCATTGCAACAGGCTGATGCCAAGGGAGGTTGCTACCTTCATCGGCAAGGAAACCACGAAGATCACGGATCTTCCGACTCAGGGCGGAGCCTAGTGGCATACTCTCCGCGTAGAGAGGATGGTGGAGATATGGAATGCTCTTGAGGTTAGTCACCTATCTTGTACGCTTCATTTTTATGTAACGTGTTAATTTGTTTGAGTGGTATGTTAGCCACTTTATTTGGGTGATATGTTAGTCACCGGGTTGTTAGTTGTATTAGGACAATGTGTAATTTGTTTGGGTGATATGTTAGTCACCGTGTTGTTAGTTGTACTATGACAATGTGTAATTTGTTTGGGTACATGTTAGTCACCGTGTTGTTAGTTGTACTAGGACAATGTGTAATTTGTTTGGGTGAAATGTTAGTGAAGTTCTTCTAAATTGTGGATAAGTGTGAAATGTAGGAGAAGTACTTCCTCCCGAACAGACTCAAGTTGAAGCTGTGGTACTGCTTTGAGCATGAGGGATCGGAGTCCTTCCGAAAGAAGATTGTTAAGGTGAAGAAAAGCCGAAAGATGCCATGATGGATTGGGGAGGAGGAGTGGCCCACGTGGCTCAAGTATTGGGACGAGGACCTCGAAGTCCAGAAGCTGGCGGAGCAGAACAGCCTCAACTGGGGCTCGGATCCAGGGGATGGGACAGGATCAGTCAAGCATAAACTAGGTTCGAAATCCCAATTGGTGCGACGCCTTGAGGCGGTAAGTGATTATTGAATTGAGTAACTTTCTAATACTTTCGTTTTTAAAAGTTTTCTTTCAATCACTAATTAATTGTGTCTATATTCGATGAAGATATCCAAGGGGAGGGAGCCGACGATGTGGGAGCCTGTGACTGCCACGACAAGCTTGATGAGCACGGGGAGCTGGACTTCACTGATCCTCATAACAAAAAAGTCACGGTACGTAATTGTTTTTTTCCATTTGTAATTTTTTTTTTTGTTCGAACTTGTTCAAGGACTAATTCTTGTTTGTTTGCAATTTCAGGCGGAGTACTTGGCCAGGGTGGAGAACCGCCCTGAGCTCACGCCTGATCAGCAGCGGAACGCCATCTACATGGAGATCTGCAAGCTCAATAATAAAGGGCATGTATTCGGCATGGGGAACCTGTCGCAGGACATCGCAAAAACCGTCAATCAGGATTGCTCGTCCTCCGGATCGAAGTGCCAACGAAGTCCCCATGTGCCTCCTCAGTTGCTCTAAGAACACGAGCAGCTGAAGGAGACGGTCCAGAAGCAGGCCGAGGATGTTGCTCGGATGGGAGTGGAGCACGAGAAGATGAAGGCGAGTTTCAAGGCCACGATCGACTGGATGTTGAAAAAGTACGCCGGCCCCGATGACGAGCCACCCCCCGAGTTTATGTGACACTCCCTCCCGGATCTTTATATTTTTTTGACAGTTTTTATCTTAGGACAATTAGTAATTTTATTCCTTTTTTTTAATGCTTAACTAATTAGTATATATTTGTGTAGAATTTTATGTTACCAAATTAGTATATTATTTTGGTCCTAAATAGTTTTGAGGTGAACAAATAAAAAAAACAAATTAATTTTTTTTATAAAATAATTATTCCAATTGACTTAGCGACGGATAGATTTATCCGTTACCAAATTCCCATAACCAGACGACGTGTATCAGGCACCAAGCGACGGATACGACGGATAAGTTTATCCGTCGCTATATATAGATACGGATAAAGTTATCCGTCTCCAATGTGATCAACGATGAACACGGCGATGACGGATAAGTTTATCCGTCGCTTTTTGAATTAGCGACGCCGTTTTCTACGACGTCCTATTTAGCGACGGATTGTCACTAAACCTGATTTTCCTAGTAGTGCTAGCGACGACGGACGATTGTGTATGTAGTGCCAGCGACGACGGTTACACCTCATCCTTTGTGTCTGAATTCTTATGTCTAAAATACTATTTTATCCTTTTTATTATTATTTTCAACTTACTTGTTTAAAATTATTAAACTGTTACAAAACAATCCAAAACTAATGTCTTATTATACTGTCTTCTTCAGTGTGTTTCTCTGGTAATTGTAAATATAGTATTACTATAAGATCAAGCTAGCAAGCAAACTGTGTTTGTCCTACAGGATAAGAGATGATTATATTCAATTACCGGAACTAACAATAATGTAAACAGTTGATAGTTGCTGCAATAATTAAAAAAAAGTTCTATATGTAGAAGTTTGAACATGCTCATAAAAGTCATATTTACTTATTTCGTTTTTCCATGTATCTGTCTAACAAAGCAACTAACCATTGCTAATATCAGTAAAATGAAAGAAGAGAAGAGCACAGGGAAAGAGAAGGAAAAGTCAAAGTCAGATAATCCTATCACCATCACGTGCAAAAGGTGTGAGGGAAGGTTTCCCAACGTGGCAAAAAACAATGTGTTTAGACTTAATGAAGAGTACAAAAGCAAAGATCTAAGTTGTAGTTAGTAGTTACATACCTTGACTTGACGATTGGATGCAGTTTCAACACAGTAAAAAACTTTGTGCTGACAAATTTACCCTTATATGTATAATTGCAGGGAGCAAGATCTCTGTGTTCGATGTGGAATGTGACAACTAACAAGGTGTTTCATTTCCTCAGAGGCCTCAATGATGCTTATGGAAATGATCGGAGAGTCACCAATAATGCTTATGGGAATGACACCAATACCCACACGTTAAACTTTAAACTGATGCTAATGGTCTGTAATAAGCCAAGCCAGGGGTCAAAACTTTAAACTTTACCCTGCCAATTCAACACGCCACATGAATCCACATGCTTGAAAAGGTCAAAAGTAAATAACTATAGTAATTAAATTCCTTCATCTGGGGAGTTTTTGCAGACATCTAATCTAATCAAGTTGTCGAAGATTACACTTAACAATGGTAAGCCACTTGACAAAGGCTAAGGCTAATGCTGAACAAACAACTTACAATACAAAAAAAAAATTCAAAATCCCAAACTAAACAAACTCAGGAACTAAACAAACTACAGTAGTAAAAAATACCAAAAGCACAAAATTTATCAAAGAAAATTCACCGTTGGTTTGACTGATTATTGATGTCGATGTCTAGGCAAAAATACATTCAAGGAAGGCTTCATGAACATACGTAATTGCTTGAAATCAATAAAACAAGATGAGGAGGTGCATCGGTTTGGCAAAACGGCATTAGAAGGAAGGGAAACGAAGATTCAAAAACTATTACCTTAGGATAATCTTGTTCATGGGATCCCCTTCCGCTGAATCTTTAGCATTTCTAGCTCTGCATCCATTTCATCCCGAGCAAGAACCCTCCGTGTATCAGTCTTTACGGAGCTTTCTTTCAATGGAGCGTAACCTCCCAGCCCTAACATAATCCAAGGATTGGTCAGAGCAAGGACCTATCGAGGGCTCGTCCCCGGTTCTCCTCCAGACGCTTCGTTGTCGTTCGATGTGGCAAATGCCTCTCCCTTCGCATGATGTTCGATAGAGCCAAAGATTCCCCATCGAACAGTTTATGGTGGTTTTGTTTAAATCTACATGTTCGTTATAGGCGTGACAAGGGAATCGGAGGGATATGGAACCACCAGGGACGACGGACGTGTTTTTTTTTTTTTTTTTGGAGATAGAAAAAGAGATGAGAAGGAGGACGGCGGGCGGAGCGAATAGGAATAGTGTTAGGTGGTGTGTATAAAGTACAAGTACTTGAGGAAGGAAGTAGGACTGGGGGTCGGGCGGGAATTGCGGGATTTTGGGATTTTGGGATTTCGGGATCGGGATAATTTTTTCACGTCCCAATCCCATCCCAAATAATGTCGGAATTTTTCGTGATTGGGATTTCGGAAGTCGGACGGGAATTCGGGTGTTCATTTGTATATTTTGTATATTCTATTTTTTGTACCGGTTTCATTATAAGTAGTACAATGAAAACTTGTCCATTGAATTAAAATTAAATATAGCAATTGAAACATGGAAGCAAGTCATGTACTCGCAATTAAAACACCTGAACACAATCTTGTCGAGCAAACTAGGCCTATCTCATCATGCAATACATCAACATATTACATACTACGTGACTATTAACATACAGTACTCACCTGAAAATTTAGGACTTGGTGTGGAAGCTATAGGTTGAATTACAAGCTAGTCTTGTTAAGTTGTCGTCACACCTCGCTTTGGGATGAAAGAAGCTAGGTTTTTGTGCTTTCTAAGTCAAGATCTCGTGTTATATATATATATATATATATATATATATATATATATATATATATATATATATATATATATATATATATATATATATATATATATATATACATACATATATATATATATATATATATATATTCCCATTTGGGAGACAAAATCAATCCCAATCCCGTCCCACATTTGTATATGGGAATTCGGGAAATTTCCCAAACGGGATCGGGATTGTCGGGAAAATCCCGATTGAGATCGGGAATTTCCCGAAATCCCGTACCAAACCCCCATCCCTAGAAGGAAGAAGACTGTGAAACTCTTTTTAGTTTTTTTTCCAAGTACAAGTACTTACGACTTACAACTCATCCTTTGTGTCTGAATTCTTATGTTCAAAAAACTATTTTACCCTTTTTACTTTTATTTTTAACTTACTTGTTAAAAATTATTAAACTCTTACAAAACAATTGTTAGTGAATGTCATCTATGCCCCTAGTATGATAGAATTGTTGGCCATAATCTTTATTGATCATGGTGCAATATTGTGTAATAATTTTAGGAGTTACATTTTGTCATTTAGTTAGGAGCTTATAAATAGATCGTTCTTGTACATTGTAAAATAGACCATGAAATGCATATGTTATTTTCCCCACGTTCTCTCTTCTATTCATTCTCTTTTCCATTTTATTTTAACACGGTATGAGCACGAGACTCTACCATCGAGTTTTTATATTTCATCGAACAATATAACTTATAAACTAGTATTACTTTTGAAGATAGTTTTCATATTCATATATGTATTCCGAATTGTAATCACGCACCCATCCACAAGTAACAAGGAATTCAACAGAACATGGTGATCAGTAACACATCTAATGTCGTTTCATCACAAGAAAGTTAAGTACTTGATCTATTTCATTTATTGAATTGTTGTTATTCATATGTTCAAAATTGACCGTGTCAGTAACACATCTATTGTCGTTTCATCACAAGAAAGTTAAGTACTTGATATGTTTCATTTATTGAATTGTTGTTATTCATATGTTCAAAATTGACCGTGTCATTTTCTAACCATGATTTTCGTATATGACTGCGTATATGGAACTATCAATCAACTATTCGTACCATTGTTGGAACTATAAGAGCATTGTCCATCATGGTCAAGATAAGTTGTATTTTTATTTATACAATTCTATGAATTATTTTTTGTAGCTACTTTATTTTTCCCTTTCAATGGTCAAGTAAATTTATATTTAATGCCGATGTCTAACTTTATGGTTATTGACTTGTATTTCATATACAAATGGTTTACCATATTCCCATATTCCCCGAAGTGAATATGAGTTAGAAACATCTTGGTCTAAAATAATGCATCATCTATCAACCTCAATTCTTCTCCTATGGAGTTTGTCCATTTCTTGAAGTAGATTGACATCAAAGAAAATATAGCATTTGCAAGTTGCTATAGATTTAAAATAAGTGAATGACAAATTATCATGGACATTTTGATCCACAAGACAACCGGAAGTGGTTGAGAAATGATTGTGTATTTTTCATAAAGACGTTTCATTCACACAAAAAGTTAGCTTCCAATATATAATCTCTTCTATAGATATTGGAGAAGAATTGAAGGCTAAATTATCATAAACATGGTTATCTTTATCCAAATATTAAAAATACATGAAATATGAAACCACCAGAAGTGGTCAGGGAATGATTAAGTATTCATTTTCAATAAGTATGTCAGTATTTTGTTAATTATCTTCTTCTTCAAAACTCCCGTACCAGCGATTGCAGATCGGTCTTCTGCTCGGTATCTGGGAGCTTTGCAACTCCCAGATCGAAGCTTTACGCTCCGGCAACTCCCGGATCGGAGATTTGCATCTCTGTGATAAGAGTTCCGGCTCAGAGCTTTGCAGCTCCCCGATCGGAGCTGTAAACCGTTTTGCTCCGGCATCTCCCGGATCGGAGCTTTGCAGCTCCGGGATCAGAGTTTTGGCTGGGGGCTTTGCAGCTCCCTCATCAGAGCTGCAAATTGCAGCTCCGATCGGGGAGCTGCAAAGCTCCCAGCCGGAGTTTCATACCGTCACGAGAATCTGGTGACTAACTTTGAAGAAGGAAGGAAATAAAGAAGTAAAGGAAAAGGAGAAAATGAAAAGAAAAAAAAAGGTAAAAGAAAAAGAAAAATGAAAATTGGAGTGATGTTTGACTTAAAGGCATGCTTGTTTTGGCAATATTAAAGGGATGACATTATTGTAAATATGTATTGGTCAACTCTCAAAAAATTTATTATGGACTAAAACGTTGTTGTTGATCTATGTGGCTTATTTTGAGAAGTGCCCCTGGAAGAGACCACTAGATTGTCTAGTTGTTGGAGGTGCAACGACATTGGACAGGATCTATTAGATATGCTCTATGAGATGTGGAGACGAGAGTTGGACACATCGTGAAATATTGAAGCAGGATGAGTCGTTTCATTTTTCGTTTTGCAATGATGTCGTCTACAAAGGAGTCTACTATTTTCTCATATCTCGTGCAAAGCTTCTCATTTATGATCCCAAGGAAAAAAAAAAAAACCTATATCAAGGAAGCGCCAAAATCTGTCACCCAGGTCGTCACTGATAAATATGGACAGCATATACATGCTAGAAAGTGATGATGGGAAGCTGATTGCAGTGTTTGTGAGTGACGGAAGCTCGATATACGCTTGTCAGTGGAATGTTTCGAAGATGACATGGGAAATACTTGTATATATGATTTGAAATTAATTTGAATGTAAACCGACTTTTAATAAAAGTCTAACAAAATAAATTGTTTAACTTATGGATGGATGGGACGGAGATAGCATTTCTTAATCAATTTTCATTAGGCCAACTCATATGTCTAAACCATCTTCTATTCGGATTCGGATTAGATGTCTCATTAATGCTACTCTAGTCTATATATAAACACCCAACCCCATTTTCAGCTCAAAATTTATGTTGGTAACATTCTTTTGAGCCGCAACCAAAGTCGGAATCCATCGTTACGCTCCTTATACTCTTTGGCTATGTTATTTATTCAGATGTATTAATATTACTAAATTCAATTAAGTATTGTATCAGAGTTCAGAAGAATAATATGCTTTAAGCCTAGATATGTGTTTATACTAATGAATGCTTCAGGTACAGGCTTTACTAATGAAGACAACGGAAGAAAGCGTCGAAGCAGAGGAACGGAATGGTGTGATTTCACATCCTTCTCCTCCTCTATTGCCACGGGAACCATACACATGGATGATAAATATCGGTGGAATGCACGATGAAACAGACACCTCCTTTTACAGCATAACAGAAGATCGGTACTATATCAGGTCTTTTCCTGATTTTCAGGATAAATATGTTGCATGTTGCTATGGCGGATGGTTGGTTCTCAAGGACATATACACAGACGACTACTCCATTCTCAATCTACTGACTATGGAGAAATTCGAGCTCCCTCCTCTTCCTAATATTCCTCATGGCTACCAGACCGACCCTTGTGTTCTCTCATCATCCACAATGGATGCAAGCTGTCGAATTACCTTTTTCCAACTAGAAATGAACAACTACAAGTTCAGTTCTTGCAACGTTGGTGATACGGAATTTATTGACCGAGAATTCACTTGTGATGATGATGTGCTCCTTAGCGATCCTATAAACTTTAATGGGAAACTTTATGTTCTGTCAAGGCCTGGTTTCAATCTGACTGCGTCTAATTTTTCGGATCCTGACCTTCATCCTCAACAAGTTGTTAGTGGTGAATCAATCGCAGACTCACTCCGTATCTACAAGGCACGATATATAAATCTGGTTGAAAATCTTGCGGGGATCTCTTGCTTATCATTAGGGACTGTGATCAAAACGAGGTCCGCGATGTAAAAATATTTAAAGCAGATTTCAGTGGCAGGGAATGGATGAAATTAGAAACATTAGGTGATAGAGCCATTTTCCTGAATAATTGTTATTCCATCTCATCACCAGCTTCGGCCCGTGGGTTAGAAGGCAATGCAGTATACTGGACTATGCTAAGGCACCTGTACATGTATGATGTAGAAGATAAGAGTATTACCATGAAATTGCCGTGTCCCATTGCCCATACTCACTCATTTTTGTATTGGGTGTCATTCCCTGTAACGTGCTGCGACAAGGAAAAAACAAAAGACACATATGGAAATTCCTTGTTTGAAGGCTCTCCAAACGATACAAATTTCCACCTGCAATGCCATACAAAAAGCACAGAGTTACAAGATGAACGGGTAATTATTTTTTCTTTCTGCAATACTGTGTTTTTATCTGATGATATATCCTTCATGTCCTATAATAGTTAATTTACAAATCACATAATACTGTATATTAATATCAACATGATGTTATCTTTGTCTGTAGAGGGAAACCCTGAAGAATGAAGAGACGGAGACTGTAGACTCCGCAACAGTCATAAAAGAGAGTTTGTGGGCGGATCTTATTCCAAATGAAATCCTCTTAGAGATATTCTCACGACTCTTTGCTGGTGACCGAGTTGCTTTTCGTTCTGTATGCAAATCGTGGTATCCAGTGTCTTCTTCTTTCACCACTTGCCGACTAGGGGTTCCACATAAAGGTTCCGACTTGTCCACCTCCCCATTTTTAGTGTGCTCAGGCTACAGACTGCACCATCCTATTTATGGCGAACTACACAACACAAACTTTCCGGATATACCAAAGGGTAAAGTTCAAACGGCACGGTATGGATGGTTACTCATGCAGGAACATTTAAACAAGAATCTATTTTTCTATAACCCATCAACAAAAGAAGAAATAGGACTTCCTGATTGTGATGAAAAATTATTCTACGATTCCTTTTATTTCTCCGCACCACAAACTTCGGAAGATTATCTAGTTGTTGGAGGTGCAACGACATGGGACGGGAGCTACTATTATATATGCTCTTTGAGATGTGGAGACGAGAGTTGGACACATCGTCAAATATTGAAGCAGAATGAGTCATTTCATGTTTCATTATGCAATGTCGTCTACAAAGGACTCTACTATTTTCTTGGATCTCGTGCAAAGCTTCTCATTTATGATCCCAAGAAAAAAAGGACCTATATCAAGGAAGCGCCAAAATCTGTCACCCGGGTCATCACTGATAAATATGGACAGCAATACATGCTAGAAAGTGATGATGGGAAGTTGATCGCAGTGTTTGTGAGTGAGGACGGAAGCTCAATATACACTTGTCAGTGGAATGTTTCGAAGATGACATGGGAAATACTTGAGAGCTTAGGGAACAGAATGTTATCCTTAAGTCACCAGTCATCATTCTTCCAAAGGGCTACTGTACGTGGAACAGGCAACAAAATATACTTCCCCAGACTTGTTGGTGATGACAAAATTCTGTTCTACTCGCTAGCCACCAAGAGTTATCATACGTTTGAGATGGGCACTAGTTATCCCAACTTTTTTGGATCAAAGTTCTACACCGAATACAAGGATTATTGGTTCGTGCCTTAATCATATCTTCATATGTCATGGTAGCAGCTGCTGCAACTTTATTTATTTATTTATTTTTCATTTTGTTATCTATTTGTATCTTTATATTTCAGGTCTATTAACAATTTAATATATATTGTAATAATTACAAATTAGTTATACTTTCAATTTTTATGCCAAATTAGTGACTTAATTTCTTAATTACAATTTACCGTATAGATTATGATACTTGGGTTGTATTGCTGGGACCATGATTCCTGTTTTAATATATATGTTGGGGTAATGGTGCCTGTGTTTCTTATGGTTGTGGTTTAATTGCTTGAAGTATACTGTGTAGATTGTCATACTTGATTTGAGTTGCTTGGATAATGATTCTTGTTGTAAGGTGCTTGTGTCATTCATGATTTAGACACTAGGAGGAGATGATGATGACAAGTTTATAGCAAGATGTTACGGGTATTCCTGTGCTCCACCTTGTAATATAGGACCAATATAACAAAAAAGAATTGTATTACTGACTTCAGATATTTGAGTGTGAATCAAGTAACCCAATCAAGAATTTAAGGACACCGATCAGATTACTAACACCCACGTAGCAGTGTTGCAAGTGCACAAATTGCAAACAGGGTCAACTATAGGTTTAGAATTCAAGAACTCGTCCCAAAGCTAACTTCAAGGAAGGATAGGTTTAGAATTCCACTTAACTCCAAAAACTACTTGGCAAATCTGCTTAGGTGCTGTATTCTAGTAATATGTTAGCTTTGAACAAAAATAAGTTACGGTTGTAGAAATGTTGTTAGTCTAAAATTAGTATCCTACATATATAACTGAAACAAATTCTCATGTTTCTACTGTACATACTGCATAAAGAAGGGAGAAGTTTGTCATACCTTACCAGAAACTATTGCACATTCAATAAGTCACATACACGATCCATCTCCGTGTTGTATTGAAAGACATCTCGCCCTTGATGTCGCCAACGGGTCACTCTACTGAGAAGATCCCTCCATGTCTGGTCTTTATCAAATTTCCATAAAAGTAGTCTGTTGATACACTTCAAAAGGTAATTTCCAGTCTTCAATTTGAGTTGGCAGATGAAGTTAATTTCTTCCTCTTCAGTGTCAAACATAGCAGTGCATATGCTCTCACTTGTATCTGCTATCTCAAAGACAACCCGACATCCTGCAACAGCCTCTGCCTGAGTGTACTCTTCAGTCCATTCAACTGAATCCTGCTGTAATCCATATTTCCATCCTTTTTTCTTCTGTCCAAAAAGTTGGGTTTCTGGATAACTTTTAATCATTCCAGTAGCAGCATAATGCAGAAGCGAAGCACACCCATCTATATTCAGATGATTGAGATAACCAAACAAGATACCTAGAGGAATCCTCTGTAACAATGGGTTGTGTTGGGACCTGATTCCTTTAGCAGAAGAAGTTGAGAATCTTGTTTCAAAATATGTGGGGTACATGTCTTTAAATTCCTTGATCCAAGGCCAAATTGTCCCATAATCCAGTCCACGAGACAAAGCACTAGATTTATCGTGTAATTTAAGCTTTCTGCATTCCTTCTCATTGCCCTTATTCAAGCTGAAGCACTTTACAGTCCATAGTTCCAGTACTTTTACTAGAAAATCAACAATAAGGTCTTGATGAGATGTGTTCATGGGATTCATGATCCATGCAATATACCTTGCTGCTGCAACAGAACAAGTTACTTCTGCACCATTTACAAGATAAGGCTTGGTAAATGCATGATTGAATCCCAAGTAAGAAGAGTCTGTAGCACTGTTGTTGTGAAAGAGCAAAACACATGCAAAAGAGAACCAGCCAGGGAAATTCATCGCCAATGACCTGTAATTGTGAGAATAAATCAATTGGTGTTTCAAAACAAATGACATTGGCTATATTATGTTGACAAATTAAATCAAGAATGTACCACAGCGATTTGTGATCAACCAAAGCCATCTCTCTAGCAGTTTTCTTTGAAGAAGTTTGTAAATGTCGTCCAGCATGAGACATTGAACCACTTAATAAATGAAGTAAATGCTGGAAATTTTCCTCTGAAATAGGTCCAGACAAAATTCTCAACCACTGATGATCACAAGGGAAATAGGCATGGGAAAATGGAAGTTTAATTCCAACTTCCATGGATATGGCCCACCTCATTGGTCTAGATATAATGTCCAGCAATTGCACAACTAACTCAGTCAGCAGCTCCATGATGGAAGCCAATCCCCTATATGCGAAGCCAGTTCAGTGAAACAGTAAAAATATACGAAGTATTACTTGGCCTAAAATTACAAGGCATCTTATCAGATGTTGACAATTTAATGGGAGAAGAAATTTATTATCATAAGTTCACAGCAATAGGGATTAGGGCGTACTTCTAAAATATTCATATTCAACACTATTACTTCAGGGATTTTAGTGGTACCAGCCTACCTGGATGAATTGCAAAAACCTAGGGAGACGGACACAAAATTTTGAAGTATCATTTGGGGGATACCAGTAGTACTTTATGCTAATAAGTAATAACCTAACTTTACAGGGATTTAGAAATATAGCAAACAAAGATTGAGCACTTACGTCACTAGAAACCAGGTTAGCAATAATGCCCTTGTCTCGATGAAAAACGTGGGTGACATCACTAGGCAGATTATTTTGCTTCGCCAATCAATCCGCTCATTAAATTCAACGCCCAAATACAGGAAAGGCCTGCCAGTAAATTCTTGCAGGATATCTGACAAATCTTGCTTCAGAATCATGGGATTTAAATGCCAAATCAGCAATCTGCAATGAAGCCATAATAAGATTTCATACAGTGATTATCAACCAGATAAGAATGTGATTTGCAACTACATGAATAATAATCCTTGGTCTTAGTGTTCATCATCTTATTTTGCTGAGTCAGTTTAAGGAAATCTGCAAGCACTCTAAATGTGTCATATTCTATTCAGTTTCAAGAGCCATTCACAAGAATTTTGAAACATGAGTCATTGAGCTCAGTGCCACAGAATCATAGTAATGCATAATATTGGATGATAAAGATTGAAAGCAAGCATTAGTTTTTTTACTGTGAGTCATTGAAATGAAAATAACAAAAGCAACAAGTCCAGAATACAGACAGCACTCACATCACACCTCAAAGGTATTTTGTCTCTCCTGGTGTTGATTTCATTAGGTACTCGGCAGAGTGTCTTTGCAAGAAAAGAATCTCTGCTATCATTGTACTTCATCTCAAGGTTGGATCTCTGAGTGAGGGCATCATACAAGCTTGGAGCAAGAGCTGTCAGTCTGATAATGGAATACAAAAGCAGGTCACAAAGATCACCTGCCATACAATATTATACAGGATTAGCAGAAAGTTTGTACAGCATAAATATGTATGTCTGTGTGTGAGTGGGAAACACCAGGCAAATAATCCACAATCTGAGAACTAAAGGCCTCAGAAAAAAAAGCCGGAATAGCATGCCTCCTTAGAAAAGTACGACTCAACTCAATATCGATGAAATACTAACATTATTTTCTTTCGAGGAGATAAAATTCAACATGTGCAAACGTTTCAGCTGGCAACAGGTAATGACTCTCTACAAGAATGAGACAAACTTAAAGGAGGGCAAGACTCCAAGCAAATGCAATTTTCTGCTAACATAAGACATGAGCCTCTTCTCATCATGCTGTCAAACTATGTGCTCCCGCCAAGTAAAACACGAAAGAACTAACTTCTTGCAGCCGGTCCAAACACCTAAATTTTCCATTAATTACTTGTGGTTCAATATGGATCATCAACTTCCAATAAGATAAGTACAATAAAATGCTGCCTATAATTAGCACAATACAACATTACAACAAAATGGAAAATCTCTGACCCTTGAGCATATGAATGTGCAAGTATATCGACTAACCTTTCTGTCCTCCCAATTTTCCCAATAAATCATCAAACCATTCAATAATATCTGCAACATCGGTTAGCGTAATTGCCCCGCCTACTTTCAAAACCTGCTCTTCGTTTACCCTCGCTGCCTTACATTCGACCAAGGACGTCAAAACGGTAATAATCGTCCTCACGGTATACTCAAATGCAGAATCATAGACCTAACAAAAACGGAATTAATAAAGCAAAAATTAAAGTCCATTTCTACAAAATATATCTCGCTTCATCAAGGAGGGGCAAACCTGTGGAGCAGTGAAGCACATGAGGGAGAGGGCTGTGTCTCCGACACGAGTTTTGGGGGTTTCGCTCGGGTTGAGCAAACGGTTCAGATTCGAGATTGAGTTGTCGATTTCGTATGTGACCTTCAGATTAGGGTCTCCGAAATTGGATGCGAGTGAGGCGAAGAGAGAAGTGATTTCTGGAAATCTCGACATTGATGTGCAGGTGGAGAAGAGGAGTACTGATTTTCCCGCCACGGAGGGACTTGTGATGTGAGTGAAGCAGTGAAGCTTGTTTGAGTGTTGACGACTGTGCTAGTCCTCGGAAGGCTGGAATTACTTGGTCTGGGCTTTACGGGCCCAATTACCCAATTGGGCTGTTGGACTGTTTCAACTTTTGACTATGGTGTGCTTGGCTGATTGCCACGGTTTTGATTGGTATGTTCCATAAATGAAATTCGAGTAATCAATTGGTCAAATTTAAAAGAGATGGATAATGTGTCATCTTTATCACACATATCGGTTTAACTTGATTTCCATCTACAAATTTCCAATGTCATCATTAAAAAGACAGTGAATAAATAAAATTTGAGTAGTTAAGTGATCTTGTGATTATGGGGTGCTTGCAATAGCTTCAACTTAAAATAAGTGGTTTAATTTAAGGAGAAATTGGTAAAGTTGGCTAATTAGAGAATTTGATGGGTGTTTGCAAAAAACTACTTAAAAGTTAGATAAGTTGTAGGAGTAGTGTTTGCAAACCTAACTTTTTGGGGAAAAAACAACTAAAATGCAGCTTAATTTAAGGAGAAGCTGTTGAAGGAGGTACAACCCAGCTTCTCCAACTTCAACTTATCTCTTATAAGTTGTTGCAAACACTCAAAAAGTTGTTTCTGCTTAAAATAAGTGATAAGCTAGATAAGTTAAACGGTTGCAAACACCCACTAACTAGTGGAAAATGTGAGAGTGTTTACCTAATCCATTGAAATTATTTGGATAACAAGCAATGACAAATGAAAGAAGCTAGCTAGAGTTGATACTTGAAACTACACATTGTGATTTAAGTAACAAACTATATGGAGTTGACTGTAATCCATGATTAAAAGATGCCAGTCGATATCGACAGAATTAAGCCTGGAAATTAATGGAGTAAGGCAACCACCAAAGCAATAAAGCATACTAGTAGACTAGTAGTAGTATATGTTGTGTATCTGACCTGGCAACTAATGATCACAGACTACAAACTGAATACACTTGATAATATACTCGCTACTTTTAGTAGCCTAACCCACACGTAACGTAACAACTAGCAAGAAATGGAAAGGAAAATAATTTTGATAGTTTATTTGAAAAATAATACTCATTTGTTTTTTAATTCTTTACCTATTTTATTTTTGTCCGTTTTATTAGATTCTTTACGTTTTTTTTTTTTTTTTTACAAATATTTATCTCACAACTTTATTATGGGTGTCCTACCACTAAACTAAACACCACACTCATTATACAAACATTCTAAAACTTCGATCCAAAAGCAAACGTAAAAAATTAAAAAAACGGATGAGTAATCATGATAGTAACAAGATGACACATATGTATTTCCAAGTGAGTGTAGCCGTGTAGGTATGATTAGTATTGGTGAGTTGTGAGAGATATGTATGGTAGTATTAGATATTTAGATTTTGATGAGTGGCAGCGGTTTTGGTCATGATCCATCGTGGATACGGACTAGTTAGCCTATGTTATTTTTATTTGAAAATTGATTATTTTAGTTCAGTTCAGTTTAGATGTATAAATTCCAATTATGTTCTATTCAGATGCATAAAGTTCAGTTCAGATGCATTAAGTTTAGTTCATATTTGTTTTATAGTATTGTATACTACAAATAAATAAGTTCAGTTCAGCTTTATTCAGTTTAGTTCAATTCAATTCGGCTCAGTTCAAACGAAGAGAACAAAATTTTACACTGATTGCGAAATTTATTTATTCTCTCACAACCTGGATTAGTGCAATTTTAGCTAGGTAGTAAGAGAATGGATCATCAGTGTGGACTGACAGAATTAAGTTCCACGCTCAAACAAAAATTTGTGCATCTACAAGAACTCGTACGGTATAATATTATCACTTAACTCGTAGTAAATTGGTTTAAACATAGTTTCTACTTTCTACGATATTGGTAGAGATTACAGTTGTTATCTAGGGCCGTTCGCAGACCAGCCCGGACCGGCCCGTTTAAAATGAGCCCAAAACATCCCGTGTACATCTAAATCATGTGGGCTATATGGGCCTTGCTCCTAGTGGCCCGCGACAGCCCGGCCCACAAACAGTTAAACTCGGGTGACAGCCCGTGGCCCGTAACAGCCTGTCACGTTTAGCCCGCCTATTTGGTCTAATTATGAAAATATATATTAGAAATTTGGGTTGCTAATCCAATTCCAGTAGCAAGCAAGCCCATTAATTAACACACAACACACGTAATTTTCAAAACAAAGTCACAATCACAAACATCTCTTCATTAGCTCCTAAATTAACTCCTATTTTATATATTTTTAAATTTTTAAAGGCCACTGATACTGATCAATAAACATACTGCCAGAGCTAAGTGTCCATACTACCCTTACGTTGAACTTATTTATTGTTTCATTAATCTTTTTAATGTAAAATGCAATTAGGAAAGTAAATATCTACACCATGATTTAAGGGAGAGCCCGGAGAGGGATCTGCAGATATTATCCCTACCCAAAATAATCTCCTTCTTTCCCACCAAAATCAACTAACATCCATCTCTTATAACCAGGCTCTCGAGGAACACCATTGCTCATATTAGGTGCCATATTAAGATCGGAGAAGAATGTATCATCACCAAATTAAGGAAGCAATGGAAGGCGAAACTTCTTGAACATATATGTAACTACTACCCTTATTTTTCTTTGGACATTCACGAATGTCATGTGTAGGGTCCTTGCACTGGCTACACTTCCTCGAACGCTCAACGATTTCAAATCTTGAAGGATCACGTCTCGTAGAGCTAGACACTTTCTTTTTCTTTCCACCGATTGGTCTTCCTTTAGTTGTTTGAATATTGGGCTCAAATATCCAAGGCACCGAGCTACATACAAGCTGTGCTATTTTTTTGCGAGTCTCTTCTCTCTCAATCAATGGCAATTGCTTATACTTATCATTTAATTTGCTGAGAAGTTCCGCAATTCAATTATCTCCATCATTGGTCTCAAAATCTGTAAGTAGAGAAGATCTTGTGTCAATGCGCCACTGTGAATGTATAGATGCAAGAGGTATTCCAGTTTCTTTCCAATAAATCATCATACTTGGATATCCCTCTTCCAAAAAATTCCCAAACACTACAACCTCTAAATCTTTAGATCACAACACCAAATAATCATTTTCTGCACAAGAATTAATACCAGTGCTTTCAATTTGATATCTGAGACACAAATCAGACAAGCTATATAAGGTCAAGATTAACATAAATGAGATTAGATACTATACCAGTGATGAGATTCGTGTCAGTTGGAACAATGCAATCATCTATTTTCCAAATTCCTCCGGTGACGAAGAATAAATGGGAAGCCATTCTCTGATCCGAAATTGCGAGCAAAGGTTTAATGGAGCCTGTCCCATCCATGTCCACCACCGCACAGAAGGTGGCGCCGCCAGGAAGAGAGACAAAGTCTCTGGTTTTTTAAGACGAAAGAAAGAGGAGAAAACGCCTGATGACAATAGGGAATTTCGGAAATTTGGTCGATTCAGAACCGGCTAAGAAACCGGAGCCGCGTGGACTTTTTCACAGTTATATAGACTTTAAATATTTTATATATAGGCCGATGATATTGCCAAAGCAATACATCCTGCTAGAGCAATGCCTAATTAATTCCCTAATTAATGATTATTTAATCTATTAAACATGGAGTTGTACCGTGCAATACATAAAGCACAAGGTACAACTATGGTACAACTCTTGAAGCACCATGAGGCATAACAGCGTGCTATAGCAAAGAATAGACCGTAAGGTGCATATACATGCTTGCGGCTGCTCTTACGTGAACAAAGGAGGAATTCTCAAATTCTATCATTTCCAAAATTAATCTCGTCTTTCCCTACCAAATCAACCATAAACGTCAATGGAACATAGCAAAAGGTTTGTTTAAGTACTCAGGAAACCAATTAACCATATTGTTCTTTGACAACATTCATGCTTTTTTTATTCTTGACTTATAAGCATGAGTATAAGAAACTGAAACACGACGCATCAAAGCGCACTCAACTCGATCTCAAGGTTGAACAACATACCTTACACTAACGAGTGCAATAACTATGAGACACATGACATGAATCATATGAAGATAAGAAAACTTGGACAAAATGCACCTAATATCGTCTAAACTTAGTCAAC
Organism: Plantago ovata; assembly: GCA_028274465.1. Classification (NCBI taxonomy): domain Eukaryota; kingdom Viridiplantae; phylum Streptophyta; class Magnoliopsida; order Lamiales; family Plantaginaceae; genus Plantago; species Plantago ovata. Next base: position 29,215,041 of record CM051455.1, on the reverse strand, counting down.
ATCCACACTCCTAATTAAGCCACCGTATGAAATGAAGAGAAAATAAGACCCCAGCTAGATCTGTCGGCTCATAGTGTGGTGCGAGATATATGATGCACAACTGACAGCTGAATAGAGCTTGATTCTTCTGTTAGTAGGTGAATCTTTCCATTGTTTGTGGTTGATTTGATAGGGGAAGATGATATTAATTTTGGAAATGATAGAATTTGATGATTTCCTCTTGTATTCACGTGAGAGCATATATACTTGCCTCTTACATTTCCATGTTATTAGATTAACAAATCATTAATTAGAGAATTAATTAGGGACTGCTCTGGCAGGAAGTTTATTGCTTTGGAATATCACTGGCCTTAAATATAATATAATATAATATACCGTACTTCAAGAATTTAGGCTATGTTCTCTTCGTATGAAAAACTCATAATTTTCAGCTCAATAGTGTTCAAGTTCATTCAGTTCTGTTCAGATTTGTCTAGTTGTATATTATATTACAAATGAATTCAAAGGTGTCATGACACTAGAGGTCATAGGTTCAATTCTCGCCAAGTGCGAGATTATTTATAGTTTGTTACTAGCTTTGTAATGGTTCGATTATTAAAAAAAAAAGTCAATACAAATGAATTCAGTTCGGTTCTGTTCGGTTCAAGTTTATTTAGTTCTATTCAGTTCAGTTCAATTTTGTTCAGTTCAATGTAATTTTGTTCAGTTCTATTTAGACGAAAAGAACAATCTTTTAATCCGGTAGACCATTAAAATTGCTAAGTACTGCTAATGTGAACTCTTAATCTAAACCAAAATTAATAATTGCATCCTGTATACTAGTTAATTGGTAGAATAATGCACATAAAAAGATGTAATTAAGTTGATTATTCGATCTACTGATTAATATAATTAGATCAATCATATTAATATGATTAATTATAAATCGTAGAATGGATTAATCTGATCATGATCAGTGATCATCATTCATCAATCTAGCTAGTTTAGAGGGCACGTATGGGTGGTTTTCTGCGTTTCCGGCCATTATTGAATGTAACATGCACAGGTCGTGGTTTGAGCTTTATTTTCTTGACGAATATTATATTTAGCTGGGGTTAGTAAGAATTTTTTTTTTTAAGGAAGGGGTTAGTAAGACTTAATTGTACCAAGTCAATGGTCATTCATTTACTATCCCAATCTAAGTCAATTCCTGGTCACAATTTAAGTTTGGCCAATGAAAAATTAACTATTAACTCATCCGTCTCATAAAACTTTATCCATTTTAACTTTTTCTAATCAACAGTTTTTACTTTAACTACATATTACTCTTAAATTGTAATGGTATAATATATAACAAAATTACATAATGAAAATTTAGGAAGTAAAGTTTCATGATATAATTTTGTTATATATTTTATCATTACAATTTAAAAATAATTTGTAGTCAAAGTAAAAAACTGTTAACTGGAAAAAATTAAAATGGGTAAAGTTTTCTGGTAAGGAGGGAGTATACAATTAATATCAAAATCAAGAATACCTTACACCGTAGTACTTTTTTGAAATGGCATATAATACAACTTCTACGACTCTATTATATAAATATCTAAACCACCTTAATTATTTCTCCACACCTATCTTATAAGTGTCACCGTCATGGATCGAATTATGTACCTCTCATTTCTATGCTCCAACTCCTTACCGCTATACCACCTTATGACTCCCACCATACACCCTAGCTATTTTTCAAAAATGGGTTGGACCGGCTTGATCGTGAACCGGTAGATGAGCGGTTCAACAATATTCCGCCCTTACCCCGGCCTAATCCAATCCAAACCCGGTCCGACCTCTTCTGGGGTGTCCATCTCGGCTTCCGATTCCCGGTTTCAAAACATAGCACCCTAGTACTGGTTATTGGTTACTAAGGTTTTGTTCTCTTCGTCTGAAAATTGATTATTTTAAGTTCAACTCAATTCAGTTCAGATTAGTTCAGATGCATTAATTAAGTTCAGTTCAGTTTAGATTTGCTTAATATTATTTTATACTACAAATAAGTTTAGTTCAACTCATCTTCATCCAGTTCAGTTCAATTCAATTCAATTCAGATCAATTATGTTCAGACGAAGATAACAAAGCCTAATAGCACAAGATATACTCGTCACTTTTAGCAAATATATGTATTGTTTCATTGAGGTATTTTGAGTAATTCGAAATGCCCATAAGTATGCTGACACTCAATATATTTGCATAAAAATTCATTAAAATATATTGCTTGTAAATTACTACGAGTATTTCCTATTTATTTTATTAACATTTTTTGTATATTTGATTTCGAATTAATTCTAGTTCATATGAAAAAATCAATGTGTTAGTGTTGTGTGTTGAAATATAACTAAGAGAGAATCTAAAGATGGGCAGGATCGATGGGTGGTGTTGGATATGATCAATTAGAAGAAAATGTGTTACCATGTCATTATTCCTCCGGTCCGTACTTTACCTACTACTACTATAATTCTCCAATCATACTTACCGGCGTGACTTTTGGGTTTGTGATCTAACTTAATCCTAATGGATAGTTATACTACACCACTGACTAATCTTTTACATGCCTGCGATGCCGTTTATTAACTAATAACACCAGTCACATGGTAAAATTTGCCTTCTAAATTAACTTAATTATCATAGCTTGATCCAAGACTCCAAGTCAAATAATCTATTAATTAATCGCCGCTAATTAATTACTAAAACCTCCGCTGTTTCAGGTTGAAATGCACTACTGGCTGGCTAGGGTGAACGACTTACCGATTAAACCCATAATTATTGTACCGATTAGAATTCGTGTACCGCGTTTAGCACGGTGAGCATGGTAATCATAATTATTAACTTCTCTATTGTCGAATTAACCTAAACACTTCTATCATCAACACCTTCAATTCACCTTTATCAATTACAACAAACAGGGTGTAAATGAACATCGGAGTGAACATTATTGGTTGTTTAATATATGCTACCTGCATCACGTTGTATTAACTTTCTAATAATGGTTTATGTGTTGCAATATATACATGAAGTATTTGGTACAAATGTATTAATGCATCACATTAGATTAATATTACGAATCACCCTTGGGATTCCAGTTCCAATGGAGTAGCTAAGCTGGCCTGGACAATGAATTACCGGTAGAAAATTGGTCAATTCAGCTGGAGTATAACAACTTATGAATGTGACGTCGAATGAAATAAATATAAAGATCGATTTGGGTTTCGGACATTCGGTACAAATTAAATTAAGATATATAGAGTATACACATCAACTGGCACCGGCAGAACAGAATATATATAATGTGAAAACAAATTTCCCTTTTTACAAGTAAGACTAAATTTAGATGAGGATATCATGTGGTAAATTCAAACTATAATCTATATATATAGAGTGGCACACAACTAGCCCAGTAGTAAACAAAAAGTGGCAAAAAGTCCATTGAACCATTGATTGATTCTACAACTCCACAAGATTAATTATCATCACCAGGAATTAATCCGCAATCTATCTATCTACGTTAAACGTCTGCAAAGCGTATATCCAAAAGCAATCATTTGACAATAATGCTTTCTTTTTGTATGATCATCACCTCACTTACGTTGCTACTACTAGCTCTCTTAAGTCTTTACTCCTACTTGTGGATTAAGTATGCTTAATTATCTGACTGACTTGATTAATAGTAATTATCTGACTGACTCTGTTTGTTGGTTGGTTTCTCTTGGGCTTTATTTTTATTTTTAGTTTGTTCTATTTAGCTCTCTTCTTCTTCTAATGTGAGGTGTATCATGTGTCTTCGTCCGTTTGCGATTGGTTGGTACTCTATCGGAGAACATCATTTTTCGTATTCTTGCTTAGTTCTCTAAACTAGCAACGAAAGATATTCCTCTCTGGTAGCCTTAATTAGAGTTGTTGGTTCAACTCGTCACCCCTAACTATTGGCTTCTCGCTTGTGAGTTGACATACTAGACGACGGTGGTGGTTAAGGTTGAGGTATGGTCATAACGAATGCGGGGTTGAACATGCTTTAATGCTTCTCCTAGTTCAGTTGAGTTCTAAGTAGGAGTTTTGAGTGGTTTGTGCATTCCTTATGCACTTATGCACTTAGAGTTCCTTTATATTTGTAATACTATACCTTTCTCATTATTATATATATATATATATATATATATATATATATATATATATATATATATATATATATATATATATATATATATATATATATATATATATATATATATATATATATATATATTTTTTTTTTTTTTTCTTCTAAAAAATTAATGGTAATAACTAATCTAATAATCCTACTTGTGGATAACTAACTAAGGAGTATTAAGTATGCTTAATTATCTGACTGACTTGATTACATTAATCATTACTTAATCAATTCCGTGAAGCTTCAATTAGTGTCATCATTGCAACAACAACTGTATCCTTGATCATAACCGTACTTGCTTCACTTTTTAACCAAAGAAAACAACAATAATTCACAAACTATCTTTTTCTATTTTAGAAAGCAATGATATTAAACTAAAATAATAGAAGTAGTAGTAGAAGTAGTGGGGTGGTGAAGGTATGTATGTAATGCAATGCATAGCTAGCAAGAGGGCAAATTCTGTGGTGCCAGCCTTGCACTCTAATCCTTCACCGAATGCCGTTCCATTTAAGTTATGTACATGTTTGCTTCAAAGCCAACCGATTCTTTCGTTCTATTTTCCTATTTCCATCACTACTATACTACTCCTCTATATATATTCTTTAAATAAATTTATTAGAAACCATTTTTTTTCTTGGCCTGAACAGATTCAAATAGAATTGAACGAAACTATACTGAACATAATCGAATGAAGCTAAACTGAACAGAAGTGAACTGAATTCATTTTTGATATAAAATAAAACTAAGCAGAGATGAGCATGAACAAAACTGAAATGAATAAGTCTCAACATAACTAAATTGAACGGAATTGAAATTATTAAACTTCAGACGAAGATAACACAGCTTTATAATCATAACCATTATTTATGTATTTCAATAATTTATTTGAATATTATTATAGTAGTTAATATAGCTTGGAGAGTATATAAATATACACATACCACAAGTTATGCTAATATTGTATCTCACTAATGCAAGTTCCCTACGTAAACACACTACATGAATGAATGAACACTTAAGAAGTTCCCAAGTTAAAAGTGCAAGAAAAGAAGTTGATTCACTCATCAAAAACATTTTACGGATTCCTTTCCCACACAACCACACTCCAACTCTCCTTTCCACCTTTCTTTCTATATATAGCAAGCACACCTACACACTTTTTCCCCACCACCTCTTTCCATCTCCTTTTTTCCTCCTCATTGATCCCCCAAAAAAAGAAAAAAGAAGGAAAAAAAATGCAAATTCAAGATCAAGACCTCATTATGATCAAGGGAAAGCGAAGCAAGCGGGCCCGCCCCGCCTCGCCTCTCGCGTTAACCATGGCCACCAGTTCATCCACCACCGCGGAATTCAGCTACTCGTCCGACCGTGTTGCCACGTCGTCAGGCGAGTTTACGAACTTCACGAGTAATGAGTTTGAAGAAGAGGAAGAAGACATGGCCAACTGTTTGATTTTATTGGCTAAAGGATCATCATCATCTTTATCTCATCATCAGCCGTTGGTTGCTCATAGTTCTCCTGATCATCATAGAAAACCGCCAGCTTCATCAACGGCCGAGATTTATCAATGTAAGACGTGCAACAAAAGCTTCCATTCTTTCCAAGCCCTTGGCGGACATAGAGCGAGCCATAAGAAGCCGAATAAAACCCCGGTTTCGCCACAAGAAGAGAAGATGGTGAAGTTGGTTACGTCCGACAACACCACTCTTTCGCTTAAAGTATCGTCTAGCAACGGGGTATCATCGGGGTGTAGCGTGCAGAACAAGTCGAGGGTTCATGAGTGTTCGATATGTGGGGCGGAGTTTGCCTCCGGACAGGCGTTGGGAGGACACATGAGGAGGCACAGGCCGATTCCGGCAGCGTCGACGGCTGGCCAGGGTGGAGAGTGTCAGGAAATGAAAAGGCCGAGGACAGTTTTGTCATTGGACCTGAACTTGCCCGCGCCTGAAGATGAGAGTTCGTCCAAGTTCCCGTTTGCAAGTAAAGAACAAGTCATTGTCTTTTCGGCCACTTCTTTGGTTGATTGCCATTTTTAGTTTATTTAAATATTTACTGATTTATTTATACCCATTCTTTTGTACGTGTAACAAGGAAGGAAAATTGTGAAGTGAAAATCATTATTTTTTATTTTTTTTAATATTTGTTAGCGGATAGAGTTCATTCATTTGTATATTTGTCAACTTTTATAGCTAGTCTGTACGTTTATAGAATTTTTATCATTCTCTTGATATTAATTTTGTGATAATCCCGTCACCCTTACAAATCAATATCACATCTTTAGCTATAAATATGATTGTGTGTTTAAATGTTTAATAGTATAGATTAGTATTACCCTCATGCATTAGATGCATGTTATTCCATATGATGTATTGCAACTTGCGCTATATTTCGGTAATGGAATTTGACCAGAGAAATTGTGAAATTTGACTACTTTAATATTTAAAGGAATACTACTACTACTATACTACTTATTGTTGTGGCAAGAATTTAGAAATTAGAACCACGAAGAAATTAGATGGGTAAATTAGGTCGAGCTGGAATCAATTTTGATAAAAGGTACTGTTAAGTTTGGTATTAATTATTAAACAAGTAATTCGGCAGTGTGTTTAATCTGTTCTAGAGCCAACCTGGATATTAATCCAGGTAATTACCATACTTAATTACTTGAGCCCAGACCCCAGTCATATACCTAGAATTCTCTAAAACAACACTTGGATAAAAACAACAGTTTAAGCTAGAGTCTCTCAGCTGTAACCCTAATGTTCGGTTTTTAGAGGCGGTCAAACAACTTATACATGGGCTTTTTGCCCGTGTATGAGTCCAAACTAGCGTGTATGAGTTTTGGAAGGTGAAAAACGTCGCTTTCAAGGGTATTTGGTGTTTGGCTTTTTCACTTTTGCACTTACATGAAACCACAAAAAAACATTTCAAACTCGGGCATCCCATGCAAAACCAAACAGGTCTCGTGTACATGGAGCCGAAAATTGGATTATAGTCATATCCAAATTGACTAGAATACCCTTACTTTGCCTAGTCATCAATGTTATCCGATCAACTTTTTTGGGCCAATTATGTCCCTGATGGGGCTTTGTATTGGGCATGTTGGCCTTTATTATTGACTTGGCCCTTTATTATTTTATGTGATTTGTTGGTCAAGTATGATTTCTATGAGAAATAATATGTTTTTCTGCTAATAAAATGATGAAATTTTATTCTTATCACGACTTATTGTAAAATAATCAACAAATACAAAAGTACAATACTTTGTAAATCAGCATTACATAATTTCACTGGCGTATTTTCATCGTAAAATTTAACTACAACGTATAACAAAGAAAGCCTAATGTACCACTACGTGAAAACGTATTATGATATGCTTGTGTAAAGAACGAATGTGTACTGGTAAAATCATTTTTTGAGTACACGCCTCTATCCAGTTTTTAACAAGTCTTGTTGGATGTTGTTATGTTTTATCCCCTGTTTGTTCTGTTATCCTTTACTGAATCTCAACCACCACAGTAAATTGTATGTCCAGCAATATATGCAAAATATATTGCTATCAAGTCGTATCCTCCTCCAGTATGACTAATATGGAAAGCAATTGATTTGTGATCCTCCTAGTAACTTACACAGAAATGGCTATAAGCTTATCACCAGACATCCACTCTATACTCATATGCTTTAGTAGAGATTGAATTCATTTTAATATGGTGGTTGGATATTAAATTTGAAGTTAACCTTCCCCTAGGGTTTTGGCACTGCTTTCCTCATCTGCCTATAAGTAGTGGTGATTCTACAGAGTTCAATCACATCCACCCAACACTCAACACACTTAGAACACTCCAGAAAAAACTAAGGCAAAAAAAAAAAAAAAAAAAAAGCTCAATGTACTCACCAGTTGACTACCACCGGCTCAGCCAAGACTTGTACTGGTATGATCAAAAGTTCCTAAGGCACACGTTCTTCATTTTCTCCAGGAGCTTGCATCGACTATCGAGGCAGAGGGGGGGTTTGTCTGGCCTACCAGAATTGGCGGGGTGCTGCAGAGGGATCATTTTGAGGTTGAGAGCCGCTTCCGGAAGCACTACACTCCGGACGAGGGGATGAGGGTGCTGCATAAGCTGTTCAAGCGGTATACTATGGTGTCAGATCTGTTCGCCACTACTGGTGTTGGTTATGATGAGGAGCATGATTGCTTTGATGCTTCCAAAGAAATTTGTGATGATCCTGTCAAGGCTTGTAGACTTACATTGATGTGTGTACTTACATTGATGTGTGTTTTGAATTTTCCTTACCCTTATGTTCATTTCCTAATGCTCCATGTCCTATGAATTTGTAGCAAAACATCAATGTGCTCCGGTACATCAATGTTGGAGAGCCACTGCTGAAAGAGCTCAAGGTCATTTTCAGTCAAACCTCTGGCGACACCATTGTTTTTGGGTCAGAGACCGGATCTGAGGACAGTCTGTGGGGGTCTTTCTCCAAATCATAGAGTTTCTAGACGGTAAGAAACTCTTCCAGCTCCAGGGGAACTGCTTCTCCTCGTGATCTGTTTGCCATGCAGTTCGTCTCTCCCGCCACCAGCAACTCCCTCCTGTCCATCTCGGAGGGAGAGTGGGAACGCTCCTGCCGCATGCAGGAAGAGTTGATAAAGGAATCGCTGAAGAAGGTTGATTTCAACTTCACCCTTAAGAGTGAAATCGACCTCAATGATGATGATGACAACGGAGGTTCTAGTCGTGGCAAGGGAGGTTGTTGTCGTGGCAAATGAGGTTCATCTCGTGGCAAGGGAGTCTATGTTGATGCTCCGAAGTACCTGAAGAAGTAGTTGCGTTCTTGGGTAGTTGTATCCAACCCCCCCTCCCCCCCATCCCCATATGATAATTTTCCCCATTTCAATTTCTGGCTTAGGTTGTTGTGGTCTCGTTTTGTTGGTCTTCGCTTTATGGTTCTGTAATTTGTGACTGTTTCTAGTATTTCAATCTATGGGAGGGGTTGTTTAGCTCTCGTGGATCGAACCCTGCACCTCTACTTCACCGTCTCAACTTCTTACCGCTGTACCACCTTATGACTCCAAATGTAACCCTAAGGTCCTGTTATATACGTTTAAAAACTCATTAATTTAAGTTACATTCAGTTCAATTTGTTCAAATTCATTCAATTAAGTTTTGCCTTGTTCAAATTTGCTTATAAGTTGTATTTATACCACAACTAAATTCAATTTAATTATATTCAGTTCAATTCAACTTCATTCAGTATATACAGTTTTGTTCTGTTCCGTTCAATTTTATTTAAAAGAAAACAACAATTTCTAAACTAGCTTTTCAATCCCATCCAAAATATAAAGCTTTGGGCAAATTTTGCGGGCATATATAATAGATATGATCACATCGATGATCGATCTACTTTTATCCATTACTCAAAATTGAATAGTAGATTGAATCAAATCTATCGATGCATTGTCCAATTTTTTTTTAAAACCAGCCTAATAATTATATAAATAATTAAACACCAAAGAGTTTATAAGATACGGTGCATAAGTGATGCGGTGAAATCTCAAAATCTAAACAACGGTGCATATAAGTAATGCATTGTGCACCTGCTTTCTAACAATATTGGGTCAGTTGAGTCGGAGAACTAATACATGAAGCGTTTACAATAACTTGCGAGAATGAATCACACTTTCAATTGTCAACATGGTGATGAGAAGGGAATTAATTAAATTCTTGACAACTCAATCCAAAAGCAATACTAATTCAATTAATTAATTAACGTAACATAAGTCCTATACACCATCTCCAAGAAACGACACCCTTTCCTCGCTTCCATTACCAGACAGGTATATATAACAATGAGAACGTAGAATATACTATTCTTGTTTCAGTTGAATACATCATTGAATTAATTATTTAATTAATCACATTCAACGAGTGCTAAAGATAGTAGTCGAAACGGACTTTGAGGTTATATATAAGCTTATCAAAGCCACAAACACGAAGGAGCATCCATTACACAACCTCCTGGAGGATGTACGGAGCCTCTTGCGCCGGCCTTGGGAGAGTGCCTTGCAACATACCAAGAGGGAAGGGAATGCGTGTGCGAATTCCTTGGCCAAGCTAGGACATGAGGTGGACGGGTTGCGCCTCTGGGAGTTGTCTCCTCCGTCTCTCCTTTCGTTTTTAAATAATGATGTAGAGGACCTTGTCCCCATAGCGTAGTACTCTTTTTGTTAGAGTAGGTTTATTTTCCGGTTGAGGAAAAAAAAAAGTTTCGTTTAATTATATGCCGCATATGTAATAGTCTCACTCTCTCGCGCTCACATTTCGTGGAATTAATGTATATAATGGTGATGAGATGACACAAACAGTCGAAAATTATGGAGAAGTGCACATGCGTCGGTCTAGCTAGATATCTGGATAAGTAGTTCAATCAAAACTCGTCATCAATCATCCTTAATGATTGCCCAGAAATTGCGTCGAAATCTTTTCTAAGTTCTAACATTTCCAAATTAGTAGCTTGCTAGCTGCATCTAGTGTATTAATTCTACAAGTTAAAAGTTCACATCACACTAAGATATACCTAATTCTTCAACTGGACAATTATGAATTATGGAATCACTGCCATGGAAAAAAAATGTGGCAAAAGACAAAAAGCATTGATCGCCGTCACTATTAGACTTTGACACGGATTGGACATGACTATTGAACGTCACAATAATTTTCATTGCAAATATACAACTGTCACGTTCCGTGACAATTAGTGTGATTATTTGCCACGGATAGTTATTGTGACGAACAAATTGTACGAACGAAAAATAAGTAATTTAAACTATAGTAGTTAAAAGTGCTTATAATCTATCTATATATTAAAGGAGAAAGATTTCAAACTTTCTCCTTAATTTATGCTCTCTTATTTTTTACATGTTTGCACAATCTTCTATTCCTATTAGTCCATTATTTTATTCTTGCCACATATCTTAAATCTATTCATCTAATACAATTCTACATTTCACCATATATATTCATTATTTTTATTTTTATATCATCATTCTCAAGTAAATATATATACATATTAAAAAGTATATATTATTATGTTCAAAACAATTTTTAATATAGATTATTAATTAAAATTATTTGGCATTATTATGAAACACGGATACGGATACTAAAAGTATTTTTTTTTTGCTATTTGTAAAATAATTAATATAAAAAATATAGAAAGATTGAATTAAATAAATTATGCAAGTAAATAATTTTTCTATGTTAAAAATAAAGATCACGTAGATCGTGGATTTTTTTTTGAAGTCTATTATATCCACATAGTGCTGAGTCACAAATTCGGCTATTTGGCATTATTATGAAACACGGATACTAAAAGTAATTTAGTTTTGTTATTGGTAAAAAAAAATTAATATAAAAAATCTAGAAAGATTGAATTAAAGAAATTATGCAAGTAAATAATTTTCTATGTTAAAAACAAAGATCACATAGATTATGGAATTTGTTTTTGAAGTCTATTATATACTCATAGTGCTGAGTCACAAACTCGGCAAAATATTCACCCGTCGCGATTAATTATTCAACTTACCCGCCATAGACAGGTCGGCTATAATATTGTATCTTCACATTTATTTATTGTATCTATGCACTTAACATATAATTTTATATATTACAAAGTTCGGTTATTTTTCTTCACGCACATTTTTCTCCAAAATATTTTATTTTTATAATTATTTATCAATAATTTTAATTTTTTGTATGAATCATTTTAATATTATTTAGTACGAAAAGTATTTAAAATTTGTATTAATATATTTGTATTGAAAGTATGTATGTCCTAGAGACAACCATTTGCAAGATGATATGTACTTAGATCATAATCAGTTTATTATTATTTATATTGCATATTAATTGGCTCTACATCTTTGGATTATTTATTTGGTTGTTTTAAGATAATTCTATAAGATGTTCCCATGGACTATATGTTATTACCAAGTGTGTGAGAACTTAGATGACAGAACACAAGTCCTAAAATAGTCTCAATCGAGGTCATTGAGATTTGGGATATCAATGGCGTACATTAAAGATTGGCATGCGATCTGCATCATATTCTTAGAGGAATGTAGTGACTCTAACGACTACGAATGACTTGGTCATTCATGATATGGTACACCTTAGAGGGTGTTGACTGACCCACCGAGAAACCGTTTGATTAATTCTATTAATGTGTCTATGGAAGTATCGGTGTGTAAGGTAATTAACAGTCCTTTGACTTGAGGTCAATACTGACTACATGTGTGGAATAATATATCTTGACCATGACCAATGCTTGCACTCCACTTGGGGTAGATACGGCATGCGTTAGATATATTATGAAGTGCATGGGAGTAGTAGTTGAACCAAGATAGAATTCATTCCTCGCAATAGACATTGGAGAGAATACTTTACATCTCATAGTTAGGTTGATCGTTAGTCATTGGCCAATGCATTATGATATATTCAAAATGGTGTTTGAATATGATCAAAGATCAACTAACAATAATGAGAAAGAAATGAATAAGTTATTGGAACAAACACGATATCAAGTTCTAGATTTATTTGAGTATTTGAGAATGAAGGGACTATATTAACCTTACACTAAAGGTGATTTGTATATCCTTACAAACGTCCTTATATATTAATGTTGTCCGGTAAATCGTCTAGGAGTTTCACCGTGAACCTAATTAGATTAGTGGTTAGTATATAAGGCCCTACGGGTCACACTACATGATTAGTACTCTACCAAATCGGGATTATGAATAAATAGATATTAATTAGATTAATACTATTTATTATTGAATAAATAAATATTAATTAGATTAATATTATTTATTATAAAATGTGAATAATTTAATTGGGTCAAATTAGATTTGGACAAATTAAAGCTGGTGTAGTAATTGGACCAAATTTGATTTGGACATCAAATACAAGTTGGGCCGAAATTGGATAAAAAGAGGAGAAGATGAAAGCTGGGCCAAAGAGGCCCAGCTGTTGGTTCTCGGGCGCGTGCACAGCACGCGCCCGAATGGACTGTTTCGGGCGCGTGCTGTGCACGCGCCCAACAGTTTTGAAAAGGGGTGGGGACTCGGTCCCCACCTTTTGTCCACTCTTTCTCTCACTCTCTCTCTATCTGGGTCCCACTAATTGATGAGTTAGTTTTGTCTTGTTAATGCTTTAAATGCAAAGAGAAGGGATGAAAGAAAAATATACGTAACTTTTACATGCAAAATCCTCTTCTCTTTTCTCTCTACAAGCAAAAGAACAAAACACTACACATCATTTATTTTGTCTCTTTCTGAAAGTGACAAAATACAGTACACTTCACATTCATATACATATACATATCCCAATTTGTTTGAAAGAGTTTCCTAGCACTCTACGGTAGACGAAACTCTGTGGATACCGAGGTTAAGGAATTCAAGCTGGAGAATATGGAGGATTGAGATTTGCTTGGAGCAGAGCTTGAAGACTTGGAGCTCACTGAAGATGATTACGAAGCCTACGTCGTGAGTTCGCAGAGGAGGAGATCGAAGAGCAACAATTGGATTTTGCTGAACAAACTGACGAGGAAAAATTTGGAATTGCTAAATCTGTAAGATTTTTCTCCTCTACGTATCACATGTTAAATAACTGTTATCAAGATAGGTCGTAAAATTTTCGAAATTCCGTTGCGTATGCTTAGAGCAAAACGACCCTATATTCCTACATGTATATCTATTAAAGTAGAATATTAAATTTTCTCCATAAGAAAATTGTTCTAGGGTAATAGGGTTGGGCTCGGACGGGTAATACGGATTTTCGGTTTAGGATCTCATGATTTTTAACATCCCAATCTCCCACTAGATAATTTTAGCATTTTTTCTAACATTTTCTTCTATATAAAAATTTAAAACATTATTCATCATTATTTTGCATCTGGATTGTAAAATGTTGTTGGAAACGGAAGGAACACTTCCTTCTGGAATGATAACTGGGTAGGGGATAAAAGACTTTGTGATTTTTTCCATCATATCCAGGAACCTGAAATGCATGTGTCAGACATCATAGATAATAACTCTTGGGATTTATACCAGCTCTCCAATCTATTGTTGAAAGAGCTTATCCGGGAGATTATTGAAATCCCGGTTCCTTCTCAAAATATTGAAGATAAGCTTGTATGGAGTAGCTTAAAGAACGGTCTTTTCACAATTAAAAGTGCTTACAATTTCCTTATGCTAAATGAGGAAAAGGAAAATACGGTGAATTGGCCTTGGAAGAAATTGTGGAACATAAAAATTATACCAAGGGTCAAATTCTTCCTTTGGATTTGCATACAAGGGAGACTACCAACAGTTGACAGACTAATTAAGTACAACATTGTACAAAATGATATATGTCAACTGTGTGGAACGCAACAAGAAAGCATGAAACATCTCTTCTTTAGATGTTCTGCTCTTCAGAATATAAGATCATGGATCATTAATCCTGAGGTCTGTAGCTACATCAATCACTTGGCTCATATAATTTTTCATACACAACAAAATTCAAAAGAACAAATCAATGCTCTCCTATTTTGTTGGATGGTATGGAAATCTAGAAATGACAAAATTTTCAGGGGAAAACATTGAATGATTATCAGTTTAAGAGGCAACTCTTGGAAATGATAAATCATACAAAAAACAGTATCAACACGAAAATAGTACAAAAAGTAGGTGAAATTCCCTGTAAATAGGCCTGGCAATTGGGCCGGATCGGTCCGGTCCTTCATGGATCGGACTGGTACGGATCGGATCAAGTGCTGGTCCGCTTGCAGACTGGTCGGATCGGTCTCGGATCCGGTCCGGATCGGATCGGATTCACGGTCCGATCCGCTAAATATACTCTTTTTTTTTTTTTAATAATACCTTTGTTTGCTGCTACTTTAACAGTTGTCGTATTTCCTCAACTCCTCATAAAATATAATTCTTTTAATAATATTAATAATAATTATAATTCTAATTTTCAACAAATTAATTGAGAGACTTGATAAAAAAAAGAAGAGAGAGATCAAGTGAGGGTCTTCAACTCTTCATCATCAATTCATCATCATTCATCACCATCAAAGACAGAGAGAGAAAGCGAGTCTCTCCATGGCCATCAATTACTTCTTCATCATTTCCCATTCCAAAAAACTCTCCATTAATCCTCTTCATGTTTTACCATTCCATCAAATTAAGAGAGCTAAATAATAGAGTGAAGCAAAAATTGGAAACAGAAGGTGAACCTGCAAATTGACGGCTGGCGAATTGCTTGGTGAGAAAATTGCAAACATGAGATTGTTGATTTGAATCAGTTTGGGTAAGGCAAACAACTTTTTCAGTTTGGGTATCACATCAGATCGGCCATGTTTGGAGAAGCCGAGAAGCAGAGCTGTGAAATTTGAGCCGATTGAATGAAAAAAAAGGGCATCTGTTCTTTTAAGTTGTATTTGTTCGGATCAGATTATGATCCGTTGATCTTTGGACTTTGGTCCAATCCGGTCCGGACCAAATGGACCAGACTTTCTAGGATCCGCCAGGTTTTAAGTTGGTCTGGACTTGGATTGGTCCGGTCCGGATCGGATCGAAATCCGCGGACCGGATCAGAATTGCCGGGCCTATTTTGAGCTTTTCTCGTTCTCGTGATTGGCTCGTGACCTCAAGGGGAAATCATCTTTCGTTCTCTTGCTAAGTCCCCTAGACTTGCAAATGAAAGTTATGCACCCCCTTGCATTTTGACTAAATGTTGGTGGTACAATTTGTAAACTTCCCGGATCTTAGCCTCCTGCTAGTAGGATGGACATACTAGACGAGGGGGGATCAAATTTTGTCACGTCCATAACGGAGTGTGTTGGCTCGTTGTAGAGTAGTGGTACTCTTTCTCTTACGGTTTGGAGGTTGTATTAGGTTTGAGTTGTATTATTGCCATGAGCATTTCTTGTGCTCGGAAGTATGGAATAAAATTTTTAGTCGTTTCAAAAACAAGAAAGAAACTCAACTAGTAAATACCTCGCGGATCATCTTAAATCACAACAACAAAACTGGTCTTTAGCGATATTTATTAACGTCGCTAAAACCCACAAGCCGTTGCTAAGCATAACGCCAACGGTTCCTAACCGTCGGACAACCGCCGCCAAAAGAGATTTAACAACCTGCAAACACTACCTAATTTGAATTCTGGCGGAACCTTGAAAAATTCAACAAAATTAAGTGTTAAATTTATGCGAGAACAAAGGAAGTAAAAAGATTGCATAGTAGTGTAACAATGATAGAAGTTTATATACTTTATAATATATTTTTGTGTTATTTATACAGAGGAGATTATTACATTCTAGGGTTCTCTTCTAAGGGCACTTCTCAAAATAGGCCACATAGATCAACAATAACGTTTTAGGCCAAAATCAAGATTTTGGGAGTTGACCAATACATATTTACAATAATGCCATCGCTTCAATATAATACAGTGACTCCTGTGAGCTTTGGTTCTTCGTGTGAGCTGTGAGTGGTTTTGGTTGCAGGAAGCTGATCCGAACATTGCTCGAGTTATTTTAATCTCCGGTGGAAGAGTCCCAAGCTTTTGCTTGTTGTGGAGGTATGTTTCTCTGTATATGCGTGGTTATGTCTTTGTGGTTTATAACATTGAGTCATGGGGTTTAGTTAACCTTCATATAATTAAGTTTGTCCCTATAATCATAGACTATTATGTATGGACAATTTATTTTAAGCGTAACATGCTGCTTACTGCTACTAAAAATTTGCATATGCGATTTCTCTTTTGATCAAGTCGTTTCTTCATGTGGAGCGTTTAGGCGTAGTAACTTGATTTCTTGTCCCAATTGGCAATGGATGAGAAACTGGAAGTTTAAAACCATCCTAGAGTTAAATTTTTCATTTGGTTATTGTTGCATGATAAACTTCCTACTTTTAGTAATCTACATAAAAAAAATATCATCTTTGATCCTTATTGTTGTCTTTGTTAGAGGTGTCCAACGCGCCGGGCTGGGCTGGGCCAGCCCTTAAAAGCCCAGCCCTTTAAGAGTTCGGGCTGTGCTGGGCCTCATTTTAAGGGGCCGGGCTTTTCTTGAGATTGGAAGGCCCAACACAGCCCCTAGCCCTATACATTACGGGTTGTGCTGGGCCGGGTCTGGGCTCATAGCGGGCGGGGCCGGGCTGGAAAATATTTTCTAAAAAGTGCTAAGCATAAAATTTTAAGACTAATTAGGGAAAAAGTGTGAAGATAAGCATAGTTGCTTAACTAGTATGAATAAAGATTAAAAAATCAGAGGAGAAAGGTTGTTGCGTTGTACTTATCATGTGGAATTAGGGAAGTATGGAATAGGTAGAAATAATGCATATTGGGCTTTTGTCAATTCGAGCCAAATATTGATGCAATTAGAGTCCAAATGCTCACATGTCAATATGCTGAAATTGGAGGAAATTATTGATAAAAAATATGAATGTATAGGCTGAAATCATATACATAAATTTACAGGCTATCCGGGCTGGGCCAGTATATGATGGCTCCTAAAGGCCCTTAAATATATACGGTTTGGGCCGTGCCGGACCAATATGTTAGCGGGCCGGGCTGGACCGTGCCAGGTTGTTCTACGACTGGTCCAATAGTCATCTCTAGTCTTTGTAGAGAAGAAGATGATACCATTGAACACTTAGTGTTAAGATGCAAAGTTTTCATGATTTTAGATATAAATTTCTTCCTGTAAACTTTTCTCATTGCAAGCTTGCTGATTTGATCTTTGAATTGAAAGATTCTCAAATCATTCAAAACTTCTTATCCATTCTAGCTGGCTTATTTTGAAATACAAGAATGAAAAAGTCTATAAGAATAAAGAAATAAGTTTCTTTCAAATGCAAAAAGAGCTTTATCAAATGTTGGAAGGACTTAAGCCGGAGGAGAATGAAAAAATTGACAGAACAAGTATGATTATAAATTGCAAATGGGAACCACCTCCTCCTGGAGTTAATTGCCTTAACACAGATGCTTCTGTACTTGGAAATCCAGGTCATGCTGGATTTGGTTGTATCCTAAGGAACTCTAATGGAGAAGGGCTAAAAGCTTCTGGTGGTTATCTAGGAATTATGGATAACAACACAACAGAGCTTTTGGCAATAAAATTTGGACTAAAATTAGCCTCCAAGTATAATATCTCAAATATTATGTTGCAATCAGACTCACAATATGCCATTAATTCAATTTGCAGGAACCTGGAGCCGGCGGGGAAGCACCGAGAAATGGTAACTGAGATCCAGGAGCAAATGACACTAGTAAGAGTGATCAAGTCGTCTTTTGTTTACAGAGAAGCAAATCATGTCGTCGATCATCTTGCAAGGGAAGGGAGCAAAAATAAATTTACTTTAGATGATCCACCCTTCCCCTTTTGTGTTCCCCTAAGCTTTTCTACCATGAATAGCATTCTTGCCCGGATTGGTTGCGTCATGATGTAATTATTGATTCGAATAAAACTACCAACATGCTTGTCACTATTTTAGGATCATCTATTGATACTTCTACTATTTGCTATTGAATTTCTTTAGTTCAAAAAAATTTGATTTTTATTCATCTGCTATTTGATGTTCTTAGAGGTAATAATTTCATCTTTGTAACTGTTGTTGGATGTATATGTTTGACTGAATTGCTCACATTGATTAGCTTTAGTTCTGCCGTAGCTACGGGCGAAGCCGGCAAATTTGGCTAGAGGGGGCAAATTTTAACCAATATATTCTCATGACCGTCCCAATATAAATTACTAATACATTTGATTTTCACGAATAATTTTCAAATTTAAGTATAAATTACTCTTAAATTGTAATGATAAATTATTCAACGAGAAATTATATTATAAAAAATTATTGTCTCTATTAAGTTAGTTGTGTAAGATTGTCAATTACTTCTACATTTTGGTGTGTTATCACCGCATAATATAGTATAGTCTTTAAAGTACATTAATGAATTATCCATATTAACAATGTTTTATAAAATAGTTGTATCATTATAATATGAGGCTATTACATTTGGTACCCCTACTATTTTCAGTTATTACAAATTAGTCCATATATATTTTTTATTATGTAATCATCCCCTGCTATATAAATGTAATTACAGATTAAGCCACGACTTTGACTTTCGGCGCTCTAAGCCCTGGAAATGACATTTTCGCCCCTGCCGGAATTTCTGATTCTGAATTAATCCAAACAACATGAAGTTTCGTTTATTACAAACTATTTCTGATTCGTTTAATTTTTACAATATTTACACAAACTAGAAATTAACCCACATAATTTAACTATACTTCAAAATAGTTTACAACATTGTTTTAAAACAAACCCCTACAAAATTGAATTTCAAAATGAGTCCCAAATTTTATTTTATTTTTCCTTTTTCTTTTTTATTAAAGAAAAATAAATAATAAATGAAAAAAAAAAACAAAAAAAAAAAAAGAAAAAAGAAAAGAAAAGAAAAGGGGGAAGAAGATAAACAGTTCCGGTATACATCACAAATCGTTCTGGTTCGATCCAATATTGTGTAGTTTATCTTCTTTATTTCGGTTTTTACAGTGTTTGAAGGATGCACTTTGTATTGAGGAATCTTGAATCAGTAATCTTATTCTTGTATGCTTAATTGCAAAATGTTCATTCTCAATTCATTTACGTCGATTGTATGAATATCTCTGCCATTGATTATCTAGAAGGAAATGCAATTTTTATTTTTATTTTTGTTTTTCCCCTTTACATATTTCTTAATCTGCTGTTGAGGAAGGTAAATCTCCCGCCCGGTGTTGATCGGATTGGTGGAAGGAGTTGTTACTTTGTGTTGGAACTAAAGAGTGGTTCAAAGTTAATGTGGAGAAAAGAGTAGGGGATGGGAAAACTACTAGCTTTTGGTATGACCGTTGGGCTTCTAAAGCGAAAAGCTTGAAAGAAGAATTTCCTAGGCTTTTTCGATTGGAGGAGAGTAAGGAGGCCTTGGTGAGTGATCGAGTATCTTGGGAGGAAAATGAGCCAACTTTTCATTGGAAGTGGATTAGACCTTTAAGGGGTCGAGAATATGAAGGAGTTGAACAACTTGAAGCCAAAATGGTGTCAATCCGGTGTAACAACAAGGGAGAGGATAATTGGGTTTGGACCGGACCTTCGGGAGATCTCTACACAACAAAGGGAGGTTACGAGGTACTAAGCAAATGCGGAGAAACGGCCTTATCCTTGAGTTGGCCGAAGGATGTACGGAACAATCTTGTGCCGTCTAAAATATGTGCCTTTGTGTGGAAGTTGATACAAAACAAGTTTCCCTCTAAAGAAAACTTGAAGAGAAGGGGAATTTTCTTTACTAACAATGATGTTAGTTGTAATAGATGTGAAGGTTGTGTGGAGAATGCTTGGCACATTTTTGGTGAATGTGTGTTTGCTAGGAATCAATGGGGAGCTTTGCTCTCGTGGCTCAACGTGTCTATGCCCGATGATAGTTCCGTTGAAGATAGCTTGAAAACCTTCTCGGGGCTTCATGGTTTCGGAGAAAAGAAAAGTTGGCAAGTGTTGTAGTTCGCTACGATTTGGGTAATCTGGAAGGCTAGGAATGACCTTATTTTAATGGAGTAATGTGGACCCACTGGCAAGCCCTTGAAAGGGTGAAACTTTGGTGTTGGTTTTGGTTGAAAGGAAAGGGGAAGATTAAATCTTATTCCCACTTGGAAAATTGGTTAGTGGAGCCTAATCTATGCCTAGAGAATTGAGTGGTTTGGTCTAGTAGGATTTCCGATTTCTAGTTCCATTTTGTTTGATGTTTAGGGGTTTTGAGCTTGTACTCATGACTTGTGTAATCTTTCTTTTTTAGAGCATCACTGATGCTCTTCGTTAGTGGAATAAATCTTTTACCGTTTAAAAAAAAATTCTTAATCTGCTGTAAATTTTGTAAATAAGTGATTTAGAGCTTCTGAATCTCTCAGTGGATGACATGGTTAATTTTGTGACCACGAAATGATTGTATTACGCAAAAGGAAATGGCAATGGTTATGTAGGATGGGTAATTGTCTTCATTCTTGAACATAATGCGTAAGCAAAGCTCCGATTGGAGATCTTCGGCTCCGATCAGAGCTGAATCGGTTCCGAGCCGAGCTTTGAAACCTCCATTAATGGAGGTTCAAGCTTTGAAACCTCATCACGCCCTTAACCTTAACCGATGATGATGAATGAAGACGATGGAGAGGAAACGTCACTACAAGGAAAACTGACTTTAGCGACGGATGTCATCCGTCGCTATATGTTAGCGATCCGTCGCTAAAGGCGATTAGCGACGGATTGTCCGTCGCTAAATAGAACGTCGCGAAAAGTGGCGTCGCTAAAATAAAAAGCGACGGTTAAACCCAACCGTCGCAAAATAATAGCGACGGATAAACCTATCCGTCGCTATTATTTTGCGACGGATGGGTTTAACCGTCGCTAAATGGATGTGACACGTGTCCTTCCCTGGCCAAGTGCTCAGTGCGACAGATAGAGTCATCCGTCGCTATATATATATATATATATATATATATATATATATATATATATATATATATATATATATATATATATATATATATATATATATATATATATATATATATATATATATATATATATATATATATATATATATATATATATATATATATATATATATATATATATATATATATATATATATTATTTTTTTTTAATTTATGTTATTGTTTTCAAATTATGTTTGTTATTCAACAAACTAAAATTGTACGTACAGAAATACTAAAATGTACGAACATAAACATAAAAACGAGCATCTCAAAATGTACGGAGATGCAATCCTACAATGTACGAACATAAACTAAAAATACTAAAACTACTAGCTACTCCTTTGCCTCTGCGTTCTCCTCGGCCTCTGCGTTCTCCACCCCACCCAAAGCTCCAGCATGGTGGTGCGGCTGGATGAGGGGAGGGTCCCGGTTCCACTACGCTTTCCACAGCGGCTGAGAAGCCGTGTCAATCCATATGGGCCATTTTCCCTCCTTGCTCCAGTCAGTTTTGACTCTCATCATCGTATGCATGTGGATGCTAGATCCTCGGACCAGGAACGCATTCCACAACTCCTCCATATGAGCAGGAGGCATATAGTAGTAGTTATGCAATATATATTCAATGTACATAAGTGAAATGAAACACAATTTACCTAAATGTTACACTTAATTAGTGAGCACCGCCT
Source organism: Plantago ovata (assembly GCA_028274465.1). NCBI lineage: Eukaryota > Viridiplantae > Streptophyta > Magnoliopsida > Lamiales > Plantaginaceae > Plantago > Plantago ovata. The sequence continues at coordinate 29,192,601 of CM051455.1, read as the reverse complement.
ACTAAATAACCTAAGGTTGCGGTCTAACATAATCATGGGCGCCGCCTACCCAACATCATGAATGCGGATGTAAAGTTATTAAATACAAATAAAGTACCTTCAATTCCTCGAAAAACTGCTCCTTTGCGGACATAGGAAGCGTACTCCACCTTTCACCCCCACTCCCTGGCTCTAGAAGCGTATGAAATCTTCTACGGATGATGTTACCCAACTTTCTATTAGCTTCAGGCGGGTGAAACCTGTAACACATATTAAAAAATAATTATGGATACCCACAACTATATATAAAAACAATTAAATACAAACTTTAAGTACAAAACTTACATGAAACCCTGCCCAACAGACAAGACAGGCAACCCATTGTCGCCGCCCTGGGGCAGTGCTTGACCATCGACGTCGCCCTGGGGTTGTGCTTGACCATCGACGTTCATTGTCTTGATTGTTAGTTAACTTATTGTCAGTTAATAAGGTGTCACTTAATAAGTACACACGAGGACTCGGAAAGCAAGGAAAGTTTGTAATGTTTACTATATGGATACCAGGAAATAAAGTCCATTTATTAGTAGGTCACGCAATGATCATATTATTAGTTTGGTCCTATGGTGTGTTCAGTTAAATACAATCAGTTCGCTTAAATGTCAGTAAGGCTTACCAATGGGTGCAAACCAATAAAACGTTTACTGATCGACAGTAAACGTATAGTATTAGTTATCACCCAATGTAAGTCTAATCCAACACTTCCAAACTAATATATGTATATCATCATCACACTTTATAAAATGATTAAATATTAACCAAAATTGTAAAAGTCTACTTCCGGAATAGATTGATAGATTACATCTATTTTCACATTAGTACCCTGATAGACGCCCTAATATCATATTTGTTCCATTAGATCAACAATTACATCCTAGTACCTGAAAATGAATTTTTGGGTTGACTTTGCTGTCATTATACAATTGCCATTGGGTGATCCAAACAAGGCCTTAACTTTCTTTTTCTTTTTTCTTTGTTTCTTAAATTACATAATTTCTAAAACTTTATTACCCTATAAACTTAATATTAAAAATGAAATATCACAAAAAGTAAAATATATATTAAAAAATAATAAAAAACATTAAAGAAGATCGGAACTCCGGTGACCGGAGCTATCGGAAGTTCACATATCCGATTTGGGGCGTGAAGCTCCAGATCGGAGCTTCACAGCCCCAATCGGAGCTGTGAAGCTCCAAATCGGAGCTTCACATCCCCAAATCGGGGTTGTGAAGCTCCGTTTCGACCTTTGACCACGTATAACTCCTAAATTACATTAGAGAAAAATATAATAAAATTATATTATGAAATTAAATGGAGTATATTTTCGTAATCAACTTTTAATTTATATTAATACAGTTTAATTTAAAACTTATACGTGGTCAAAAGTCGCGATGAATAGTCCCCTTAGGAACTTTGTAATGTAACGGAGGAAGTATTAAATTGGGTAGTGGGTCTATTCATAAATATCATGAGTTTGTGGTTCATAATTATAATTAGTTTGTAGAAAATGTAGAGGGGGCAATCTTAATATCTAGGTGGGGCAAAGTGCAATATGTTATATGTTATAGTACTTCATTGCTTATCAAGCTTCCCATTTCATTTCGTTGACTTTTTCGAGACTTTGTTTGACTCCAAATTAATACTAAATCACACCGGAAAAAAATATTTTGAACTTATATTATAAAAGTGGAAATCTTATATTTTCATAATATAACTTCAAACATTTTTTTTCCAATACGATTTATGATTAATTCGGAGTCAAAGGGAGTCAAAAAAAAGTCAACAAAACCAAATGGGAAGCTTGATAAGGAATGGAGTAAGTAATATATAGTGCTCCTAATTTATTTTTTTCCAAGTGAGGGCATTGCCCTCTCTCGGCTCTTGTTGCCTTCGCCCCCCGTAGCTACCATTAGAATATCAAGAAAAAGAGCCAGGTGAGTGAAACTTTAAAGTGATTGTTGGTAGTACAATTAATTGGTAGAATGTGTGTGTTTCACAATGGAAGAAAAGTTCATGTTCTGTGTTGGCTTTGAGTGTCAATCTGCAAATTTAATAAATCGTGCCATAAGGTATTCTGGTTTCCTGATATATACATGTTGTTCCAGTGCTTTAAATAGGCTAAAGCTCTATCAGGTTACGACAGATTATCACTTAAGCAACAACAAAAGCCCCAAAAGATTGTATTTCTATTGGTTAATTCGTGTGGAACTATGACGCTGACAATTGTTAATTTCTGGTCTTATTCAGATTTTGCATAATCGAAAATTGAGGATCGATAGAGATGACATTAGTGCATATGTGCCTCTTGCTAAACAACAAGTTAGAATTTTAAAGATTAGTATTATTGGAGTGCACAAGTTTTGTCAATGTTCGAAATCAAGTAGATGGCTTTGTCAAAGTTCCAAATTAGTATACATACATGTCTTTAAAGTCTTCAAATTAATTAACCTAATAAGTTTTTTTTTTTTTTAAATCTGGTTGTTGTTGAGAAATTCCATCCCTGTGCGGGCTAATTTGCATAGAAGACATACTGATGTTGACATTACTTGTCCTGACTGTGATGCAGAACGAAATTTATGTTTTTCGGGATTGCATATTGCGCGATGTTACTGGGCTTTAAGCTTTTAACTACTTTGTCAACTCATATTGTTATGACAGATACTTCAGATGTTTGGAAATGGGTGCATGTTGTGCCGCAAGCTCTATGAGTTCTTGCTCATGAGTCATGACTCACGCGAATATTAGAGTGTGCCCGGACTGGGTTCTTGCTGCTGCTTATTCTGCGAGTATACGAAAGCCTAGAAAATATTGAAGCCAAGGTTGGTTATGTGTGGGTTTTGTTTAGATTCTAGATAACTCATCTAATAGCGAGGTGCTGTGTTCATCAGGGGATTCGAGATAACTCATCTAGGTATCTAGCTACATATTTTTATTAGCAAAATTAGCAAAAGTTCAGTTTCCTTGTTACTTTAATTATAGGATAGAATATTCTACTTATACTGATAGTTTTATTTATTTATTTTTTGTCGAAATTGGTTCCTGTTTTGGTGTCAACAGTGCGCTTCAATTTTTTTTAACAATAGCACTACAAATTCGATATATGCTTTCCTCTGTGCATGGTGTTTATGAATTGTGATTGATTAGATATATGGGCTAAAATCTTGGCTTATGTTTTTCTTCGGTTTGTGAAGCATTAGATTAATAGGGAAAACAAATGCTTTACCCCATATATGTTTTAACTAGATGGAAGTTTGGTACTTCTGGTGCTATATATTCTCTTTCGGTACTATGATGCTTTGGACGGCACAGTAATCGGTTGTTGGGGTTGTTCTTCATGCTATTGTAATAAGCCCTTTGTTTTTTCGATGCTTACAAGTTCCACCATAGAATCCTATATTCTCTGCTGTCAGTCCTAAGATGAACACCTCATTAGACACATTATATAGAGATTCTCTTGTGATTCTGAACAGCTTCTTACATATCTGTTTTGCTGAGAGTGAAGGAAAAGCGGAAGCCGGGATCTACTGTTCCGGAGATTGCAATTAGATTTTACTGGAAGTCTGCTGTCATTCGTCCGACTGATTGAGGGTCTATCCCGGCTTTGGATTTGGAGATGTCCGGACTGTCCCTACTCTATCTTTCTCTCCAGCAGTGTCTGTGCCCGGACTGGGAGCTGTCCAAATCTTTTTCAGTCACATTCAGGGGCCGGGTATAGCTGAAGCATTGGCTGCTTGACTTGCGATCCAACTGACTTATTCTATGCGGTTGGATCAGGTTATTGTAGAGAGAGATTTGCTTGATTGTGGTTAAAGAATTACAACATCATCAAACTGACTCTTTCTCACATATTGGAGGGTCGGTCAATGGGTCCTCACCGCCATCCCCATATCCAAATCAATAAAAACAGCGGTTACTGTAGCTGACCGGTTCGGTTATGGATTTTCATTTTACACCCGTAACCGGCCAGCACCCCGATATGATCAACCGGACCCGGACCAAACCTTTAATAAAAAAGAAACTTCAGGAAGAAAACGTTTAATGATTAACGCCAGACATGTCCGATACAAAAGAACCAGAAATCGAGGGTTTCTTTTTCCCTAGATAAGAGTCCACCTTTTAGTGATCTCCATTATTGCTTCTCATACATGAATCCCATGGATAAGAGAGTAAAAAAAATCCATTTGTCCCAAAATAAAAGGAAAAAAAGAAAAAAATCAAACCTCCATTATATAAGAACCTCACCTTCTTCTTCCTCAAAACAGAATCTTCAAATTGAGATTTAAAAAATCTGTAAAATTCCCTATCCACCAAAACCCATCAAGACGATGGTGTCTAAGATCTTCTGGCTCTTTATAGAACCATGGCGATCTGTGAGATCGTGAAGCTTCAGATGTGGGACGCCGCCTCATGGCATTAGGGTTTTGCCACCCCCTCCGTCGTCACCTGAAAAGCCGACGCCGTGGCACTCCGCTAACCTCTACTCCACTTATAATAGCGAAGGTTTCAAGGTGAGGATGATAAATCTGGGACGGTTCTAGTGTATAATTTGTTTTTGAGATGGATCCATGGTGAGAGAGAGAGAGAACAAGGTTGTTTGAGATTTGAGAAGGGAACCCATGGATTTTAAGCAATTGACCGGGCACCCGTAACTAGTGTCAACACTTTTTCGGTTTCGGATCCGATTCCGGTTTTAAAGCTCGCGAGACGGTTCTGAATTTTAAGCCAGATGTTTAATTATGGTTTGGGCTTGTGCGGTCTCCAGGCATTAATACATTATAGAAGACATTCGATTACTTTTAATCGAGTTTTCTTTAGTTCAGTTTTTGCAAGTGTAAGGCACTAAAATGTCTTCTAAAGTACTAATGCACTAAGGCACTAAAGTAAATAGTTTTAAATACTAATGCTAATGACTAATGCAAAATTGTATTCTAATATATTACACCCTTCGTTCTTTCAGAAGTTTCCTAGTTTGACTTTTTTCGGTCAATAACTTTCAACTTTAACTCTCGATTACTCTTGAACTATAATGATAAAATATATAATGAAATTATATTATGAAGATTTAGGTTTCATATTTTGGTAAATAATTTCGTTAAATATTTTATCACTATAGTTTAAAATTAATCGGTAGTGAAAGTAAAAAGACTATTGACCGAAAAAAGTCAAACTAGAAAGTTTTTAGAGAACGGAGGGGGTACTACCATATGGGCATCGGCCTAATTTTTACCCACGATCCGAGACCCAAAATTCATAATTCATAAAAGCGTGGACCAAAGTCCAGATCCAAAAGGGTCCAGTAAAAGCCGGAATAATAGTCCGGTTCCAGAGTCCGGGCTAACTAGGGATCCATCATCAAACTAGAACCAGAAGACGGTGAGGCCCAAATAATGAAATCAGGTCTAACAAAAACCGTAGGCGTATAAAAAGGGGACAGTATATATTTTTATTTTTAATATATATTCCATTATTATTAGTATTCCCGTCTCAGGTCTAACTTTGACTGTACGCCTCTGAGAGAAACTGTAATGGCGGTGCCAGATGGTCGACGCGATGGTGCTGATGAGGAAGGAGCTGCTCTCTTCGAAGAAGAAGGAGTCGAATTGACCGACGAAGACGATGACCACTCCGACGTTCCTCTCCACCTCCGTCCCCTCCTCTCCGCCGCCGAGTCCGGTGACCTCACCGCCCTTCGCCAAGCCCTTGGTATCCTTCTTTAATTTAAATATCTGTCTAGATTACTCGTTGGTTCATTTAAATATCATTAGGTTGAAATGTTATGAGGTTCAATCGTCGCCGCATCATGATAATTGTTAGGTTTTGAACGATTGGTCTCCTCCGACATATAAAGTAAATAAATAGTATGCTTGTAGTTGTTTCGCTTGGATTGTTGTTTGATGATAGTAAAAACTGGGGGAACTGTTGACTGGAATATAGCTTAATGCTTATAGGTTACAGAGGAAGTTTGTTTCTATATGTTATGATCAATAGCTCGATTCTGGCTTAAATGATATCTGCTTGCTCGGTCTCGTTTAGGTGTAATTGGAGTCACCTGTGTGTTTCATGTGAACTACGAGGTTTCAGGATGAACTTGGTTAGACTCGCATAGAATTCTGATTGATAAAGTGTGATGATAGCATTAGTCAACCGATTGCATGGTATTTTGCAGAAGAAGGATCGTTTGTTGTTTGTTAAAATATGCGTTTATGTGTGTTATTGAATCCATAAAATATGTAACAGTTGATCATTTGCAAATGTAACTGAAAGTATGCTTCCACTTGACCATTTCTAACATGTTATAGGATAGATAAAAAAATTTCTCAATGGAGATGTATTCTTGCAATTCATATATGAATTTATAACTATAGTTTTGTTGTTGCTGATTTCGGGTGATATGTTATTTACTTTTGCCATTAGTTGAGTTTGGTTCTCAATTCATATCATTGTATTCTGTTCTTTGCCTGGTGGAAGCCTCTTGTGTGCAGCCAATGTACCTCAAATAGCTTTACATTTTAGGCCTTACCAATAGTTGACGACCATGTTACACTTGTAGTTTTTTGTTTGTGTTCTGTTAAACTGAGCACAGGGAGACCTATTGTATTGGGACCGACTTTTTATGTTACGTTTCTTCACTGGCTATATTCTATTGTTTCATAGTAGTATTCGTTTAGGCGTTGTAATAACCTTTAGCCCAGGTTTTTTTTTTTGATAGGTGAATTTTGATGGTTAGCCAGAAACAGTTACTCCAAATCTTTAGTGTAGAAGTGATGTAGTAAACCAATATTGTTTGAGTGCATATCATCGATCTCCATGTGAAAGTAAATGACATTTAAGGCCCAATATTTCGACCAAATCTGTAGAAGCAACATTATGTTTTATTAACTTCTTATTTGAGCTATTCTCAAACTTGAGATTTATGTGCATTAGCATAGATGAATTGAATAAATTTGTTATTTGGTTCTAATACTGGTTCAAAATTCTATGAATATATGCAGATAATTTTGATGGTAACATAGATGTTCCTTTGGAAGATGGCGATACTGCTCTTCATTTGGCATGTCTGTACGGCCATTTAACTTGTGTCCAGGTCAGATAAGTTGATCAAAATATCGGCGTCTGATCTCCATTACCATCTTGTATTTCTCGTTGCTCATACAAAACATGTTTATATGTATAAATTTTGAAATATTGTTTTGTACAGTTTCTTTTGGAAAGGGGGGCTGATGTGGAGGCTAAAGATGAGGATGGAGGGATTCCGTTGCATGATGCTTGTGCAGGCGGTGAGTATATTTGTTGTTCTTATACACATGAAAGTCTAGTTCCAGGTTCTTAATTTTCCCTTTCTTTTTCCGTAAAAAACTGTGCAGGCTATATAGATGTAGTCCAACTCCTCATTACCCATGCTAATGATCCTGAACGTGTGAAAAGAATGCTAGAAACTGTTGATGTAGAAGGAGATACGGTAAGTTCTAGTCATACTGATATTCTCGCCTTAGCACTTATTTAGCACTGTTTTGTCTAGTAAGCCTATTGAAACTTTCCTAACACTGAGAACTTTTGTGCACATTTAAGCCTCTCCACCATGCTGCAAGAGGTGAATATGGGGATGTTGTAAGATTGCTGCTTGCTCATGGGGCTTCCCCATCGACGAGAAATATATATGAGAAGGTATGTATCCAAGTTTAAGATTCTACATACGCTTATTACCCAACTGTTAGCTCCTTAAAGAGCATTGAGCAATGTAAATTATAAATTATCCATATGAAAACTTACCGAGCAATTTTGACAGACACCGGTAGACCTTGCTGATGCGGGAACTGAAGCTAAGACAATATTGGAAGAGGCTGAAGGTTCTGTATCTGCCCAATAGCCAGTTATTAGAAGTTTGAGCTTGGGTTTAGGCTTTGCAAATATTGCTGGAATTCATATAAGACGGTGGTGTGATTTTTAAAGAATGATTGTTAATGATTTGAGAATGGGCAAGCTCAAAGGTATAAGATGGTGGTATGGTATTCATATAAAGATGAGCTAAGATTTTTGACCTGACGCCTGCTTATTTAGTAATTAAATTTTGTTTCTTGCCATTCCTGACTGGCAGCCCTGAAAGATATAGACTATCTCTATTTAGTCTTTTTGCTGTGGCAACTGTTGGCTACCACTTACTGCCCTCTTGATTTTACTTTGGCGGTTTCCCTAACACTGGGCTATATCGATTTTATGCGACAAATGTTGAAGTCAGTCGGGCTAGTTTTGGTTTTTAAAGTTTCATGAACCACACATTTGAAGAACTGCTGTGCATGTAATCTGGTTTTGTTGACTAGCGCGCCGGCATTAGCTAGGGTTTTTATACTTGTACTGTGCTCACATGTTGAACCGTTTAAATGTATAACCATAAACTACCATAAATTTAAATTGTGGTGAGTTCCTGTTTAAGAAAAATATAAGTCATACAGTATGCATTCATTCTTTTCCCATATACCTAATCACACTCCATCAATTTGTATGTGCCTTCAAAACATGATTAGACATTAGAGAGTAGACAGCTGCTTGCTTTGTGGTTTTAATATTACACTATTCAAGATATTTGGCCCGTAATTAGTTAGAATAACGTATGAATAATTTCCCATCATTATGGATTCTGAACAGAAAATAGGGATCAGAAAACCAAGCAGGGCAGTAGCTTTACACGAGCATAACATACACAACTAAAGCACACCCCAAAAGAAGAGAGAAAAAAAACACTACCAATTTACACATTGAGCATGAATGTAACGAGGAATTCATCGTTATGAAATCAGGGTTCGAGTGTCTAGTGACTCAGGTGGACATTTCGATTGATTCCCTGCTCTAGGAACAACAACCACCACCGGGAGGGGCCTGATGTTCTTGCTTCTGCTTTAGTATGTTCCTCTTCACAACAGTTGATCCTTCTTCAAGGAGTCTTGGCACCTCCATTATCTGTTTAGATGGAGCTTGATTAGCAAGAGATAAATAAAGGATGCACATGATGGAGTTAAAGGAAAAAAAGTTAGCACACATTTTTTGAGTCCAACAGTTATGATATCATGATGGAGTGTGTTTCAACTCAATGGTGGAGTCAAAAGATAGGATGAATGTTACATAGAATAGCTCTGTATAATCATGAAATTGGTACCTTTAGTGCAAGCTCCTCAAAGCATTTCTCCACATTCTCTCGAGTTTTAGCACTGCATTCCAGAAACAGGCATCCAAGCTCTTGTGCAAGGGCCATTCCTTCTTCCCTAGTAACGGCGCGCTCAGACTCCTGCCAGAAGTTGTTTTAAATGAAAATCACTTATCAGACAGTTGAAAGAGGTGGAGACCAAAACCTTAGTAATAATAAACCACCGAATGAGGTAGAGTTGCGTTATTAGAGAGAAAGGACTCACTCTATCAACTTTGTTTCCGACAAGCATCTTGATACAATCCTGGTTCGTGGAGTACAGTTCTAGTTCTTTCGCCCACACATCTGATAAGTTTGTAAACGTCTCTCTCCTGGTTACATCATAAACTAGAAACCATATAGAAAATCAACCTTCAATGAAGTATCATACACAAAAAATAGCATCCTGACAATAAGAATGTTTACAGGAAAATCTTTGTAGAGAGTAGTTTTTTCACTGATAAACATGTGAGGAAATGAATGTTGATTGTTTTTATCTCCAAACATTATCCCTTTAACTTCTGCATTCATACTGGAGATAAGTGCACACAATGGGCAAAACCAAGTGGTTTTGTTTTGGTTTGTTAATCCTTACCAAGAATGATTCCCTGAGCACCTCTGTAATAGGAGCTTGTTAATGTTCTGAATCTCTCCTGTCCAGCTGTGGAATACACAAGCAAATGCAACATCACGCTACATGTTAGAATAAGAAACGAACGAACTTCCAACAGAAGAAGACATATTCCTGCCCAAAAGGCATGATTATAGGAGTTTCCAGTTTTATGATAATTACGCCTAGTTAAAGCAATACAATAAGGCTTCCGTGGTTTTGCTTACCAGTGTCCCATATTGTAAGCTTGAGTTTCTTTCCTCCAACAGTAAGGAACTTGATCTTAAAATCCACTCCTAGAAGATGTACACAACAAGATGCAAGTTAGCCATACCTATCAAATCATATGATAAATCTTACTATAGTAGTTGCATTATGTATCCTTCCGTAACAATCTACAGCATCGATAGATGGCGGACTCAGTTCTCATTTGTTTGAAGTGGTAACTGTTAAACAATCCAAAACTAATGTCTAATCATACTGTCTGCTTCAGTGTGTTTCTATGATAATTGTAAATATAGTATATACTTGATACTTGATAACTGATAAAGTTGAAAATGAAGTTCAACCAAATGTTGCTTGTGCGTAAAACAATGTTAACATCGTGATTCGTGATTAGGCCTATCAATTGACATATAGCAATAATCCAGGAGATTACTGAACACTAACTATTCCATTAAACAAAACAATTCAATCGTGATATGCAGAAAATAATCCGAATCAACGAAGAAGTTAAGCATCATCATCAGATGTAATCGCTTGCATAAACTAAGATGAAATGACATTTACGGACACTTAAAGGCCGAAAAATTCAAATCGTAGCAGAAGAGCAGAACCAAATCGAGCTAGGTATGATCTATTTAACTTGGCAGCTAATGAATGAGAAATAGCAGGGTAGCAATAGAGGAAGTAGCAAGTAGCAGTGATAGTAGAAAAGTTTACCGATGGTAGGGGCAAGATCGTCAACAGCGTTGGAGATGAAAGTGACGAGAAGACTGCTCTTGCCGACGGCGGAATCTCCGATGAGAAGGATCTTAAAGGACAGATCGTAGTTGGCCTGGCCATGCCCCGAACTTGCTGCCATCGAATAATTCCAACTTCCGATCTTCTTCTACAGCTTCTGTATTAGGCTGCTAAGTGTGAAGGAAGGAACAATTTGGTTGTATTGTATGTATAGAGTGAGAAAGGAAGATGATAGAATGGAGGTTGTTCTATTCTCTGGTGGTTGTGTGAGCTAGCAGAGAAGTGAAGGAAGAAATGAGAAGAGAATTGAAACGACGTTATTCGTTTTCCTTTCTTCTCTAGTACTACTAGAATCACTGTTTAGCGTAAGAGTGAGTGTGACTCAGACTCAGATGCTATTCCCATTTTTGCGCCAAACTTCTTAACTTATCACCAACAATTCCAACAGTCACGTTTCGATTTTTGTTTGGGTACCATTCTGATTCTATTTGACGCTGACCTCACATTATTTTTTCATTTTCTTTCTTTTCCTCTATCAATTCATAAATGATAAATTTACCTCATAAAGCTTATTTTAATGCCCGGCACTCCCTTACTTACCTCTAAATCTTCTTATTTACTACTCCCTCCATTTTTATTTATAATTAGTTTTAACATTTTAAACTCTTCCTTAAATATAAGTAGTTTTAGCTTTTATTAGATTATTTTACTCTTTCCCATGTACTTTTCCTCACTTTTAATAGTATGAAAAATGCATCTCTTCCTTGTTCTCTCTATCTCTTTCTTATTAAAACAGGAAAAATTACATAGATTTTATAACATTAATAAGTGAAAGAAAAAATAAATAGTGAAAATCAATCATTTACTTAATATGTGTGAAAACACCTAAAATTAATTATAATAAAAAACGGAGGGAGTATACTATTTCGATAATAGTTTTCAAAAAATAATTAAAAACAAAAATAAGTTCGAAATTTTTTTTGTGAGGGTTAAAAATTTGAACTTTAAGTCATTATGCACATAAAATCGCAATTCATAAAACATTTCTTAATTATTATTTTTTTTAATTATTTTTTAGAATCACATGATCAGTTTATTGGCGGCCATATGTTGACTCAAGTCAGATGGCATGGGTTGTAATTAGAAGGCAATAGAGGGGGAGATTTGGTTGGGATTTGAGAGTGCATTTGGGTCTCTACTTGTGGGCTTTTGTTAACATTAAGTTGGGTCAATAAAGGACCCATGTGCGTTTTAAAAACAAAATGGAATTGTATTGATTTTTGTAATAAAAAGTCATATTGCGTTCTTCCTTTCCCCCTTTTTCTTTACGAGAAAGGTTTTGGTCTTCATTTGCCATACATATGAATTCATGTATTTTCACCAAAACAATAGCCATTTTTTCAGTTCGGGATAATCGAACCCAAAATAAGAACAGCTTGTAATTATGGTGTGTCAGCTAGCCCCTCAGCCTCTCACTACTGTGAGTCTGTGACTGTGACTACTATTACTGTCTTCTTTAAGAAAACACAAATATACTGTAATTCTTAATAAAAAGGAAGTTTTATTTTGAAATATAAATTCTTAATAGAAAGGAAGTTTTATTTTGAATTTCTTATTCATTAATGTACTACAAACTACTACAGTACTACTGGGTAACACCCATTGATTGATCAAAGAGTATTTAGATAGCACCCTTACCCTTAGACTTAGATTTCACGTTTTTTAGCCTAAAAAACACCCAACGCACTATATTATATTGCAGGTTTCTATCTGAATACTTTTTTGTCAATGGATGTTCAAGTGGTTAACCCGAAACCACTACTACTCCAGAGGTGTGCACCCTCAAGAAAACTATCCGTGGCTTCTCTTTACAATTCATTTTCGCCAGTTCAATATCAACTAATTTAAAATTTCACAACTACAAGCACAAAACCCCACTTAATTGATTATGAAACAGCTCAATTCAAAAGATTATGGCACTTAACTAATCTCTGGTGGCACGGTCCACACGTCTCAAATCATTAATGCCCTTTAGGACGCTCGGCTAAAAGACTACGAGTAGCATAGCAATGATGTATTTAACACCATTCCAATTCATTTCTTCAACTATAGGTTCATCAAGTGCCAACCGTTCCTAGTAACATGCAATATTTTTAGTGTTGCTTTAATCATTTCAAATTTTCAATAGAATTAAAGAATACGGTTTAACATAAATTAGGAGGCGGGCCCGTTAGGTGCAGGGACGACGAGAAGGTGAAATCATTAGGGATATAGCATCTCACTTTCAACAAGAAGACGACAGCAAGAAAACACAGAACCCAGCAATGAACCCTTGACAAGATTACATTATCCTCTAATAATTGATGGTGAAGGATTCATGCTTGATGGTACTGTTTCTTCAGAAAACAAGGCTTGAGTTAATGAGACACACCTGATGGCCCCTCAACTAAAATGGGCTGCTAAATGGACAAAAGCTAATGATGTACTGTCGGCAATCAGCAGAGTATTTGCACTAACAGAAGTATGATTTCCTAAACAGTTTCAGCATATGCAGTCTAACAAAGCTCAGTACTCCATATATGAAAGATAATCATGGTGTAAATGCAAAATCATCGAGCTTTATTATGGCTACACTAACAAAGAAACAGCAAATAAAGTACCTACTAGGCATTAAAGAAACAGCCAAGAATCTAGAAGGCCTGATTCATATGCACGCGCCAAGCAGTATCCAGTTGAGAAGCAGGCGGCTTGGGTCTTAGGGTATTACATGAAATTTGGTTCACTGTGTACTCGTACTCTCGTTCTCCAAAGCTTCATCGGCTTCGTTGAGCCCTTCCGGTAAAGCAACATTTGGTTCTTCAGGTGTTATAACACGCCCAGTCATTGGATGAACTGGACGTGTGTCTCGTGGACCGCCTTTCCGACCCATTGCCAGCATAGGTGGCGGGGGTAATAAGCCTGACCTGAAGAGAAGGCGCTGAACTGGTTCTGAGGGCTGTGCGCCTACAGAAAGCCAATACCTGTAGATGGATTACAGGATAATGAGAATCTGTGAAATTTCAGATGCATCTATAAGTTCCAGACTAGCAGCCAAGTGATCTTTTGGCATCTTGGCAAATTTTAAATGGACATGGTCAAAATTACAAAAAGCATGGTTGCCTGTAGCAAAAGAAAACTTGTAACTAAAGGTGCAAGGCAAAAATGAACTAAAGTATATCATTGTTGTTTCCAAAATGCAATCTATGTACACTTAATTGCAGTAAATAAGAAAGCAGAGAAATGAATATTTCCGCAGATGCATTAGTAATTATGTGATCATCAGAAAGAATGGGACAAGGATAAGGTGTCCATGTATCTCATAATTATACTGAAAAGATAACATGGGTAGGCAGCAAAAAGTGCAAGACAAAGTGGAATGCTCCAGTACCATTTGTTTTCCTGCAAATGTCGGCATGCTTATGCTTATCCTGTCTCTAGAACTTGTTAGTATTAAATTTACCAGAGTTGTGTATTGTCCATTAACAGAGGGAATAACAATCTCAAGCAATTTTATCAGTCATTTCATGTTTTTAGTCTTCAACTTATAAGCACTTACAGCAGCTCTACCACATCATTTTTAATATGTGGTACAACATCCCAGTTAAAATCTTATAAGTGCAACTTATTCTTCATTTCACTAAACCATGTGAAATGAAACTTAGTTAAGCCAAACAGATGCTAGCTCCCAACACATTTTTGTCTTGGAGCTATCATTCATCAAATTTTTCTGTTACTAATCATCATCTTTATCATCAACTCCACAGAAATTCTCCTTAACAGGTTACCATGAAAGATAAGGATTTCGTTTCAAATAGCAAATAAAAATATTACAGAAAACCTTTGGAACATGAATGGAGTGAAAATAACATCAGAATTAATAATCTGAGAATTATACGTGAGAAAACCAAGATCCATTATCTGTAGTTATGTACTAACAAACTCAAAAATACTGCTCCAATTGTGCTAAAAGCAGTTTTTTAGCAGAAACTTTCGGAAAGATAGAAATGGGAAAGACTGAATTGAAATTGAAAGGAACAAAGAGAGTTAAGTAGGCCACTACAAATCTTAGGATTTCATTAATCCATGTTAGAACAGATCTGTTTGCACTACGCCACAGAAGATGGCTATGTGAACAGTAGATTAGTTCATCTCAAGTCTCTGCCATCAAAATATTAACCGTCTGCCATATGAGAAGTTAACACAACTTTTTACTTATTTAGGATTTGCAAATTATATTTTAACATGGAAAAAATGGTACACGTTTAACATTACTAGGCTGCTGTACCACATATTATGCTACGGCAGTTGTACAAAATAATTTCTCCACTTAGGATGGAGTACCTCTTCTATATATTTCATGCTGAAGGCACGTTTCCTCTATTTCTGGGAACTACGGACACAGGATGATACGGTTAAAAAGGTTTTCATACAATCTATATAATGATTATAACATATGGCATTTTCTCGTGAAAGAGAGTTGGAAACTAAACACAACACGTCACAATGGCTCAATCTTCTTAATACACCAAACTAAACTATATTACAGAAAAACAGTGCTAAGATCACAAGCCACTTACTTGACTCTGTCAAAATTAAGGCCCATTCTTTTGCCACCATCTTGACCTGCATGATCCAGGAGCAAAAAAGTTGATTCAAATACAGATAGCCAACAAGATACAGGCTCTAATTTAGCACAATACTGAAATTAATTGCACGTAAGTCAGAAATAACATTACCAGGAAGAGGATTGTAGTAACCGAGGACTTCCAAATGTTTTCCATCTCTAGGAGACCTGCTGTCTGCAGCCATTACTCTGTAGAATGGCCTGTTACGACATCCCAATCTAGAAAGCCGCAAGCGCACAACCATTTTCTCTTTTGCTTCACACCTTTGGCTTCTTTATTGCCGGCCCTAAGTGGATCAAATCTTAACCTTCACAAATTATCCACATCTTGTTTGTGAATGCATTTTATTCATCAACTTGAACTTAAGTTCATAGATTAAGGTGTATATGTAGTGAATGGAAAAAGGAAAAACAAATTGACATTTCAGCTCAAACTCAACAGGAAAACAAACAATCGGATTGATTTACAAATTCAAAACACTGCTAATTCATCATCGCACAGCCATAAACACAATATATCTCTAATTTCATAACCGAACAGCACGTTAGTAAAGCATACAGTTGAGAGAGAGAGACATACTCTAGGCGGCGTTATGAGCTCCGGTGACAGGTGGTGGTGGAGGCGGATTCCGGTAGCGGTGGCGGTGAAGAATTGAGTGGTGTGGGAGGGATAGCTAGGTTTTCTGATTTGGGGAAAGAACTGAATGGGGGAGAAGTGGGTCGTATTAATTGTTCGTTTGTGTTTTTTCTTTTTTTCTTATTTTTGCGTAGAATTATTATTTTATTTAAAAAAGAAAATGTCAACTAATATAGATACAATGTGCTTATCCGTCTCTAAAATAGCAACAAATAGGTCTTTATTCGTCGCTAAACTCTATTATCCCTGACTATATGTTGTTTTCTTGTACTGACGTTTAACTCAATTCCACCGGTCGAACTCTTATGAACCAGTTGGACATCGTACTTTGTGTGGTGTTACACTGTTGGGTCCATCGAAAACAACTCCGGTAGTATGTGTCAACGTGAACTTTGACACAGCGTTTCCAAGGAATGGTTCACGGAGAGGTGGTGTTGCAATTTGTCGATTGATATCACAATGGTCTTGTTCTGGCATGGCAACGAAAACGTTGCAGGCACAGTTTCATATAATACGGTAGAGTTGATGGCTTAACATTGTAGTTGGGGTCATAAAAATATCATTCTTGAAGGTGATGCGTTGAGAATTATTAAAGGAGATCATTGAGTATATCCCATGTACACTATCCCATAACGACTCTATTCATGCCACTATACATCCACTTTGGGACATTACTCTTCAGCTCCAGGTATACCTATCCTGGTGAACGCAAGTGATTTTTTTGATTTAGTTAATAGCTTTTTTTATGTTATGATCATATGTACGATATACTAATAATGTGTTATTTATTTTGATAAGTTATGCGGATAAAACCCAAATGACCTTATTGTTGGCCTAGAGGCTAGCATAGGGCTTGGCCCAGAAAATCCGGCTTCCCCAAACGGATACCGACAACTGTACTTGTTAGGGAAAATGGAAAAAAGAACCGTCCATTAAATTTGTCTAATGGCACATTCAGTACAACATTTTATGACCGCCATGATAGTTTTTAGTCCAAAGTTTTAAAATTGTGAAAATTTAGTCCAAACTTTCGAAATTATAGAAATTATTATTTTCGTTTTTTTTTTTTTGGTCAACTAATATAGAGACAATGTGCTTATCCGTCTCTAAAATAGCAACGGATAGGTCTTTATTCGTCGCTAAACTCTATTATCCGTGACTACATGTTTTTCTTGTAGTGACGTTTCACTCAATTCCACCGGTCGAACTCTTATGAACCAGTTGGACATCTTACTTTGGATGGTGTTACAGTGTTGTTGGGTCCATCGGAAGTGCCTCCAGTAGGATGTGTCAAGGTGAACTTTTACACCGCAGTTCTAAGGAATGGTTCACAAGGAGGTGGTGTTGCAATCTGTCGATCGAGATCACAATGGTCTTGTTCTGGCATGGCAATGAAAACATTGCAGGCACAGTTTGATATAATACGGTAGAGTTGATGGCTAGTTGGGGTCATCAAAATATCATTCTTGGAGGTGATGCACTGGGAATTATTAAGGGGGTCATTGAGTATACCCGAGGTACACTATCCCATAACGACTCTATTCATGCCACTATACATCTGCTCCGGGACGTTCCTCTTCAGCTCTAGGTATACTTGTCACGTTGAACGCAAGTGATTTTGATTTAGTTAATAAATCTTTTTATGTTATGATCATATATGTACGATATACTAATAATGTGTTATTTATTTTGATAAGTTATGCGGATAAAACCTAAACGGCCTTATTGCTGGCCTAGAGGTTGGCATAGGACTTGGCCAAAAAAATCCGGCTTTCCCAAAGGATACCAAAAATCGTAATTGTTAGGGAAAATGAAAAAAATACCGTCCATTAAATTTGTCTAATGGCACATTCAGTATAACATTTTATGACCGCCATAATATCTTTTATCCAAAGTTTTAATATCTTGAAAAATTTAGTCCAAACTCCAAAACTTTTGAAATTATGAAAAATTTAGTCATAACTTTAAAATTTCTAAAAATCTCGTAATATTGGTTTCATCCAAGAGTAAATATGCATGGTGCGTTGTGCTTGTTGATTTGTTTTTTTTTTTTAAGGCGCCGTCAAGTTAATTGCTATGTGGTGAATGAGTTGATTATTCACTTTACCCAGAGAAGCTCTCTTACTCTTAGTATTGTTTTAACTTTTAACATTGTGTTAAAGTTGGTCATGGACGTCATAAGATTTAATAAGAGAGTATCAATTCCGATTTCTAGCAAGATAACAAATTGAGTAAGAATCAAAGGTTTTTTTTTTTTTTTAAAGATTTATTTTCAAAAGGCTTCTCGCTAAAGAAAGATTCCAAGTACAGAGTCTCATTACAAGATCCACTAGGGCAGTCAGTTGAATAAAATTACACAAGCTGTTCATCCAAGTATTGTTGGCTTGCTGTTTACAGAAAGAAAATTTTCTAGTTGGCAGCAAGGACCTGTGTTTCTCTAATCCGCTGCAGCACCAGGCCGCGGAAAAACCTTCTGAATGAATTCTACGAAACGCTCCGAGTAGAATGTCGGATCCACAGCAGAGATAGAAACCGAATCGAACTGAATGGATTTGTATGCATGCTCAATCTTCTTAGTCATGTTATACTCTTGCAGGATGTCAATGATACCCAAATACAACACTACGTCATACACATCGTGAAATGGCTCCATTTTATCGTCTCCTGGAATATGCTCCGCTCTTGCTGGCATGTTTACTCCGAGCTGGATTTGGAGCCTGCTACAAAGTGGTCATCAAAATTATGTAACATTAACAGACAATACACGCATCCCTTGTCATTCGATCACAATACCAGTTACTACCACTACCATTACACAAAATCTCATATCTATTACCCATGATAATTAACCAAGAGACGCCATATTCTTTTTAGGCCTACAAGTTAATTGTGCTCTGTGATCATATACCGTCTGAGAATATGCAAACCTAAGTGTAGGGACTTCTTGCAAGTGATGAAAGGTGGATGGAGCATGAATTTATGTAATACCTTGCCGTACCAGGGAGGAGAAGATCGACTTCCTCAGCACCTGTTGAAGATGATGCACGGAGTCGACTACCTCTAATATGTGGACCCACAACAACACTATTATCATCACTTCCACGGGGAACCAACACGAGGCCTTGAGGAGATATTTCATCCTCCATGGATTCTGAGGTCATAATCAGCAAACTTATTTGTTACTAGAAATTTGGAGAGATAGCAACTGTTACTAATATATATTGAGCAAACATGATTGAAGCCTAGCACAGACCACTAAGAATCCCAAAAGTTTAAGTCTCTTAATATAATTTAGCATCCAAATAATTTTAACTGATGGAGGCCTAATTGTAATTGTAAAACTCACCATCTTCTGCAACAATCCCCAGTACATCGACTGACATTCGCTGGCTGTAAGTCATAAGAGAGCGTAAATGTTGTGGTGCTCGGTAGTGAACGCCAAGCAATAGGCTGTAATCCATTATGTTCTCTGATTCCAGGAATTTTCTATCTATTTCAATCTGCCTGCAGATAGTGGAACCAGTAGCATCATGAGTATGCTAATTTGTATAATAGTATGGCACTCTCAGAACTGAAAACAATTCTTGAGTTCAAAAAGGCCAATCCCAACTTACTCTAGCAAAGAATCTCGCCAAGATGGTTCTAAATAAAAGCAGTAATTCAAATCCAGATCCTTTAGTATTGTGTTTTCGTCAATTTCAACTTTGTTGGCAGAACGTCCCAATGACGAACCTTTCAGGTCAAATCTTCGATGGATCCTCAACTCTGTGCAGAACATGTTTCCCATAACTACAAATCGGAACTGCAATCAGAAAGTTATTCATTAGGGATTTCAGTTGATGCAGCAAAATTGATTCAGCCAGACAAGCAAACACAATGTATTAAGGAAAATACCAAGAGAATTCTACAAAAGAAGAAGCATGGGACTGAGAATACTAAGTTATTCTAATGATAAGCACATACATTATTTCAATTTGATAATTATGTTTGTCATAACTATGAAAAAACGATTATTCATAACAAAAAGGCTGTCAAGTCGAGGATCTAAAGAGAGGTTGGATTTTATCAAATGAGCAGTGTTTTATGAAAAGTATATTAAGACAGGGAAATGGCTGTGATTGACTTATGTGTATGTGCATGATTCATGGAGTGATTTGGTTTAACAGATGAAAGTGTTGCATTTATAAGTAGATCTACGACAAGCAGAACCACAAATCAAAACAAGATAGATCATGGCAGATATTCTTCCAATCACATCAAAGTGAAGTGTCTAGTTGCCATGCTCATTACCTTTTGACCACTAGCAGGTTTTATCCTGTGAAGACCAAAAAATTTAGTAATGAGAGTGTTCTCATATCTGCGCACATGATCAAAATAATTGGGGAGCATCCGCAGCAGAACCTACATCTCACACAATAGGTCAACATTAACATGTGAGTGCAAATCTAAGTATGTCAAATGAAATTCCGCACAGTGAACATAATTAGCTATGTAAGAGGAGGTCATATGACACGATGCATGGAGTAACAGTAACTACAACTCTACAAGTGTGATCAATCCAACTGATGGAACTACAAGTATGCAACTTGATGCAAACAATGACAGACAGATCATTGTTAGCTTATGTTTACTCAGAAAGTTTGTCACCATGGCACAGCCAATCCTATAGTATCCAAGACAACCTCAACAGAAACATACAAAGTGAAGATACGGTTGTTTCTGGAACAAAACATCAGTTAATCTTCTTAAGTCACCCCGTTTAGAACTTTGAAAAATCCACATCATAATACCATTTAGAAAAGATAAGAAAGATCATCAAAATATACATCTCGTCTCAAGTAACTAATTGTCTAACTGTTAGGAAAGACGAGGGCGACTTACTCTGTTCCAGATCTATCATAGTAGTTTCCTTTAGCTATTACCCTATAGTAACTCCGATTAGTTTAAACAGTTCTGAACTTCAGATCCTGAAAGAGTGTGCAAGAATACAACGATGGCCTACATTCTGAAATCATTGTATTGGCATACCTTGACTCTAGTAACTGAATATTGGGAATGATGAGGTCGGCTTATTCTTTCAAGATCTATCATAGTATTATCATTTACAATCTAATATCCTACAGTATGATGAGGTCAACTTATTCTATTACATCATTGAAAACAGTTCAGATCATGACAAAGTGCTCAAGAATAGAATGATGGCCTACATTCTCATTTTGTTTTACATACCTTAACTTCAGCTTTCCGCAAAGTCTTTATCATAAACCGGTCATCTTGAGATAGGAAAAAGACACTGCCACTCTTCCCAGGAGACGAAAGTTCGCGTAGGGCATCATTTCCACATATTGACATCATGTAGTCAGCAGCGTCAATCTTAAACATCTCTCTCAGGTTCCTATATAGGAAAACAATACTAAGATATCAAGAGGACCTAACAGTAATACTTCGTGAAACAGAACAGAATGGCAAACAATACGCATCCATTGAAGTCAATGATAGAACTAAAAAATTTCGAATAACAATATTATTCGAGTAGGATGACTAAACATCAGTGATTCAGTATGATGATTGGCAAAATAAAGGCTAAAGCGCTAGTCTGTGATTGTATGGCAATAGCAGGGACATGGCTGCTTGAATACAAAACAAATTCATGAAAATTTTGACATTTCTATACTGAAGTGAAAAGCTAAACTGGTGGATAAGACAATAAAAGCAAAGCAATTTATAACGACAAATGCTCAAATCAAACCTGAAGACCATTGGGCAGTAACTTTTCCACTTGAAATCCTCAGAGTGATGGGGAGGTGTAAGTTGTGACCCTTCTTTAGGGAAAGACATCCAAAAGCTGGCACGCGGGCCAAAATCACCTGACCTAACTTCTCGCCGTTGTATGGGAGTAATTTTCCCAACAGTATATCTGTTCATATTCCAATACCCATTTAGCAATACAAAAAGTGGATGTTAAGTGGCATATAGTCAGCCATGACATCAAATTGCATTTTTAGTTATTTAAATGGACCATTATTCTAAAAAACAACGCAAACTGGAAAAGCAATTTCATATACATATATTAAATGATGCAAACCGTGACATAAAAGTGCAAGAACTTGAGTATGCACATAGATTAAGAAACCATATGAGCACTTCTATTTATGTTCAGGATTAGTGTCACTAATAAAGGCACTGATCATGTTTCCACCTAATACCTTGTGAAAGCTGCAGCTACAAATCAGATTAAATGAAATTTGAAACAACAACAACATCTCGTGCCCATAGTCTCCTGATATAAGAACTATAAGAGAATCACTATAGGTATATATGATCAGTAATATTAGTTTCAAGAATCAAGACCTGATTCCAAGCTGCAAACTTATCATCAAATCATAACTCCTGTGTCCTTTGATGATTTGTTCGCCCGGCCTCTTTATCTCTCTCGCAAGCCTCTTCTGTCGCCTGCTTGCCCTTCTTGATGATGGTGAAAAGCGATTGCTCAGCACAATTTCAGTAATTAAGACCCCTTGCATGTACTCTCTTTCCAATATTGGATTATTTGCGTCCTCCTCAATATCCAGGACTGTATCAGACACACTTGATGATCTAGCATGTCCCATTACTTTTTCCATGGACACCTCAAGACTCCAGGTTCTCCCCAGACCCATATTATTCGACCTCGGTTGTTCTAAATCTAGTAGCCTTCCCTTAGAATTCCTATTAGAACCCCGATTTCTACCAACTTTGACATCTCCCATATCTATGGAGCTTGCATGATGAAGATTTGAAACCTGGCTCTGCTTTCTCAAATCAGGCAAAAGGCCTTGTTTCCTCAAAGCATTAAGGTATAACTGCTGACCAGTCGGAAGCTTGTTGCCCTTCGGATAAAATGTACCTTTTCCATCCTTCAGTCCACGTGTCCATGTTCCAACATAGCAACCACCATCAACCCATGTGTACACTCCAAACCCATGCATCATACCGTTTAACCAGTTTCCCTCAAAGGAATCCCCATTTACCCAAGTCAAAGTTCCTTTACCTGACATTTTACCTCCCTTCATGTTTCCCAAATAGATGTTCCCATTTGCCCATGTGTACTTACCAGGTCCTTCTGGGTTTCCCTGAATCCATGACCCTTCAAATACATCCCCGTTCGGATAACTTTGATGTCCCAAACCATGTTTGAGGTTCAACTTCCACCGGCCTTTATAGACCAAATTGTCCGATCTGGTATATGTTCCAGTTCCAGTCATATAATCACCTGAAAACTCACCTTCATAAAGAGCACCGGACGGCCATTGGAGCTTTCCGTATCCGCTCCTCATTCCACATCTCCACTCCCCCTCGTACTTGCAGCCATCTGACCAGACATAGTCTCCTGAACCCTCCGGTATGTTGCCAAGAAGTGATCCAGAGTACGATTCTCCATCGGGCAGCAAGACCTCTCCAGTTCTGAAGGCAACAGTTCCAGAAGAAGCATGAGAAAGCTCTCCATTGAATTCAGTTAAATGGTTTTTGTCACTAGATACTATGGAATCAAGGGATCTTGTCCTATCAGATAAGGAGAGTGCTCTCTCAACATTATTGACGATGGCCACTGGTCCAGACATGCATAATGTTATCGAGTTTTCAGTTACAATATCCCAGAACCTCAAATATTCTCACAGCCTTCTCATAAAAACATTCAGAACAAAATTACTCCAGGACCCCCTCTTCTCCTACCTTCAAAAGAAGAAAAGACTATTGATCACTAGAATTAATTCACCATTTGCAATATTATGCAATAACCACAAAACAAAGTTACAAACTTGAGCAAATATTCAAGTGAAGAAAGACTAATTGACAAGTCCAACGAATAAATTGAATTTGGGAGGATTAACTATCAAAAGTAGTACAAAATTGATTGAACCAGATGAGTGCACTATGAAAAGTAGTACAAAAATAACACATCCTATGAATAGAGTATCAACATAGACATAGTACTTCTTCCACTAACCTCGAAAAAAGGTCTCCTACTTTTGATCTTGAAGCACTTACAGAGATGCAATTGCAAGCAACCAAAGTAAGAATTTCTGTTCAAATGAATACAAGTCAAATCAAAATTTCTCCTGGTTTACACTTCACACCAACATGAGTGAAATTTTATAGGATCGCATTAAAAATAAAAAAATAAAAATAAAAATAAAAGAGCCCTTCAAAATTTCAACAAAACAACAGACACCCAGCAAGAAGCAGAAACATGAGAATTTTGAATTTTCTTACAATGTTAGACTTTTCTTCCCTGTGTGCAAAACTTCATGAGCGGAAAGAACAATGGATTGGTATTATGTCAAATGGTTGGTTAAGTGATTTGACCTATTGCATATAAATATAAAAGCAACAACAAGTAACTTAAAGAAATTGAAACCAATAACCGAAATTTGACTCTAACACATACTAGTCTATATATAATTTAAGCAGTCAAACAGTGTCCTAGATTACAGCCATATGGCATGAAATTAATGAACCCAGATAGTGAAGTGAACCCATTAATTATTTGACCTGGCCCTTCATTAACTTATGCCAAGAAAAAAGATGTACATGATGCATTCTTGATAGCAAACATACAGAGAGGGAGAAGAAAAGAAGTAGTAGTACCTTTGGATGCAGCAGAGGAGGAGGGTGTTGAAAATGGGATGAAGAAAGTGATGGCTTTGTTTATTCAGTTAGTTTCAGTTGTTGTTTGTTTTGTGGATTCTGCTAATACTTACTGGCAGAAGGGGAAATTGGTGGATCAAATCCCAAGAAAAAAATTATGAGCTGGACCGGCTCACTGGATTGATTTTGCTTTAAACTGCAATCTCCTTTTTGGCTAACGTAAATATCTGCTTCTTCTGGTAATTTTTTATGTTTGGTGGTACAGAAAGAAATGTTTATTAAGGGAGAGATTTCATGTGCTTCAAGAAAAAGAAATTTCAAGTATGCATTTGGCTCTACTACTTGGGACACTATTGTTTGAGGTTTTTCTCTTTTATAGCAAACATCATTGATCCCCAATTTGTTAACAGTCAAACATAAACGGGCAATTTTCAATTTTGACTACAAATTACTCATAAGTTACGAGAAACTAAGTTATGATATCATACTTCATTAATTTCATAATATAATTTTATTATTTAATTATCTTATATAATTTGAAAGTTATTTGTGATCGAAATTCTAGTTTAGTGACTAACTAATAAAATGGAGGAAGTATAACTTATAATAAGGCGGTCAAGTGAAAAAATAAAGTTAGGTTTTATAGCAAACGAAGTGCACAGATCAATTAAATCAAATCAAAGGCATCAGTGGTGACATATTCATTGAAATGGAGTATTATTAGCTTCAGATGGAACACCTTTGTAAGGATATGTACTTTGGACCTGATACCATTTGTAACGCCCCAAGCACTAATGGAACGACGTAATTACTCTTGAGCCACTATCCGAGGTGATATGCTGGCCCCATAGACCAACACGTGTTCTAATTTGCACACATTCTACTCATTCGTGCACGCACGATGAACTTTCCAATAGGTCACTAATCCTTGAAGTTCTTCTGGATGAATTATCGAAAAGGAAAATGTACCTTGTTGGTATGAGTACCGTTTTCAATCCCTTTAAGTCTTTGAATATTTTTGGGTGTTACATTCACCCCTTTTAAATTTTGCGATGTCCTTGTCTCGCCCTGTCCCGACCAACCGTCCACTCATTGTGGATTTTTGGACTGGTTCGGTCATGATACCATTTATAACGCCTTATGCCGATGTAGAAACTCATGGGGGAGGAAGGGAGTATTTGTTTTTTGAAACGACAAATCTACCCATTCTAATCCTACACTACACCTTTATCACTTTATAATAGTAAATACACATATACCAATCTTATTTATCTATCAGGGTTCGAACCCACGATCTATGTTTACTATTTCAGCACCCTTACCATCAGAGTACCTTATGAAATCCTGCAAGGGAGTGTTTGTTATTCAATCAAATATCATCCATCATCCAGAAGAGAATCAAATGAACAAAAATAAGAGACGCAGGCGTTTAGTATGAAATTTATATGAGCCTTTGGTGTCCCTTTCAAGTGTGGGTACACAACTTTTTTGAATTGTGATTGACATTTTTATGTACCTACATATCTAGATGCCGATATAATAGACAATAGATTCTTTTTAATGAGAATAGATTCTAACGTCAACAGATTGTATCACACTAGTTGGATTGGATGGATGCAAAATTACCAAAGCATTTTAAACATTTTAAGGTGAAAATTTGGTAAGTTTACGGATGACAATCATAAAATTAAATTAAGAATTTAAGAATGGACAAAGTAATTATAAATGTGATTATATATAACTGCATCAACACTTGTATGGATGATGGAATCGTTGTGTATAATACCTCATTGTTTTTTTTTTTAATGAAGTAGTTTTTATTCATCTAGGGAATTTGGAACACGGAACCTTTTTGGTTGTCAGCTTGCATATAATCTTTAAATGTATCTAGGGAATCGACTCGGATATTCGCACACCGCAACACTCTGTAAATTAATACTTCATTGGTGTTAACGGCTTATTTTCTATGTTATTAATTATGTTTTTGATAATTATAATTTTATGAGGGGGCACCGTAAATAAAGGATTTAAATTTTAAATTATGATCATAGCTGTTTAAAAGCATGTCAAAATTTTCAACGTATGATATAATTGTTTTAATCAACCAATCACATATAACTTTCTAACAATTTATCAAAATTTTCGATTAAGACAAAAGAAAGAAAAATGGTATCAGAAACAAAATATTTTGTCAAGTTGCATTGCATGTCAATTCATGAACTCTTTTTTTCTCTGCTATACTTGTCACCCCAAATTATCAATTTTAGTAATTATCTACTCTAGGACAATTGATCTTTTTTTATTCGAGGAGCAGCTATCAGTTAGTTACTGACTCAGTCCAGTTAATTTTTACCACATTTTAATACTCCCTCCAATGAGTTTTTACCACATTTTAATACTCCCTTCGCCAGATCTCATCTTCATATTTACATATTATCCATAAAATGTTACTAGTAAAAGCCTTCTAAAAGTTAAAACAACTGGTTTGAATTTTCATTTTTGATTTGTTATCCTATATAAACATAATGCCTGCAAGGGTTCAGTTACTTGGCTAGCGAGATAAGCATCTTCCTATTGGTCGCATTACGGGATGAGAAGTTGTAATTATACCATGGTAGGTGAGAGTCTGTCACACTCGTGTAGTTTAACTTAGTTCATGTGGTTTGCAATCTATTACGTGAACTCGTGAAGTTTACCTAATGCGCACCCGAGGGATATCAGTTGGAATTTCCCATATTATTAAAATAGTAATACTCCCTAAAGATTTCCCCAACACTCTCCTAATTTCCATCCATATAAGATGATTACCACCTAATGATGATGATCTCATTATAGACCGTGGTACTACGCCATTATTTATCATTTTCTTATTTTATGAAGCATGGAGCTACACTAGAACATAAGTTGACAAATTTGGACCGAATCCAATGCCTCTGAATTCGTCAACGAAACTAATGATTATGAAGAAAATTTTAATTGAACATTGTTTATATATAATGTGCTTCTGCTTTGGCTGTGCAGGACTTCCAATCGGGGCGTTGGTTTTGCTATTAATAAATCTAGTTTACTCACTTCACAGTACCAGCTTAGCATTTCATCACTTGCACGTACCCACCCTTTTCAGAATGACATAATCTGCTCTTTTATAATCAAACATTTTGGGTTCGTCCGCAATTCTTTTATGCGTGTGTGAGACAGGGCAGAGGTAGGGGTGACCGGAACGGACGGCCGCGACAATCAAACTCTCAATAACTCCTAACTATAATTGATATTTTCTTTGATAAAATAGCTAAAAAAACCTTCCCTTCTGCGCCAAAAACCTTTTTCAATATTCTTGAAAAACCCCATGTAATTAGTAAAAGCTTTACCCATGATATATTTGAATACACCTGCTTTATTATGTAAAAATTACACCTAAAAACCTCATTGAATCTAGAATCTAGGGGTGGGCATTTTAGGTGTTCGTCCCCTCCCTCTAATATTTTAAAAATAATAATTTAAAATAATAATTTATAGGTGATATTATTGATTTTTCAGAATTTGACTCCCCCTGAACTTCCAAGATAACCCCATATATGTGACATCGCACCCCCTAACTTCAAATCATGATCTCTCTAAATCATACCAAGTTTTTAATTATCTTAGGCTCCACCTATCTCACGTAACCAAAAATATCTCAACATCTTGTCCCACCCAAATTAAAATCCTAACGCCACCCCCTTCATGGTTGATGGAGGGTTTGATTTTTAATTGAGAAAAATATTAGATGAGGTAGTGATTTTTTTTAAACCGAAAATTGTACACCTCTCATTCACCACTCAAACTCATTTCCACTATACTACCTTATAAGTCCCGATGAGGTAGTGAAATTGAAATAAGAAAATAGGGAGAAGCGTTGGTTGGTACTATGTATAAAATTATATACCGGGTTTGAGACTGTATTATTGAACATATTTTTTTTATTTGAGCTCTCAAAATCATTGTACGAGTTATGTCACTCTAACTTTCTCTGAAAAGCAAAAATTTAATATTATTTGAATTTTGAAAAACTACTCAAAACTAAATTTTCATACATCATCCCTGCACCTCTATCTCAAATCTTCTTACATAGTCCCTATACTTAAATATATGAAAATTAAAAGTCCAATATCAAATATAAGTTCTAAAACTCAACCTAAAATCTCAACTTCATGAGAAAAATGAACTTTCATCAAAATTAAAAATTAAATTTTAAAATTCACGATCAACCCCATACTCACTCTGTTCTTTTAAATCTTTTACATTTACTTATAAAACCAGTATTTCTAATAAGAAGGAGGTTCGTAGAATGTGTTCTTCAACACATAATATTAAAATTAAAAGGGTAATAATTTTCAATAGCCATGAATGAAGAAAATGTTATTAGCACATGAACAGATATGATATGGCGTTATCTTGTCGAATTTAAAAGCAATGGCCTGATTCCATCCACGGGTCTTGTCTAATATGCTGCTTATAAAGTGAATCACACACAATTAATTAAGAATTTCAGATGTGGGTTATATATTGGGGTTTGTATAAAAAGTATCAGATCCGTATGTCTTTATCACAGCATTAACAACATGCATGATAAGCTACAAAACACTTGTAATTACACGACATAACCGCTGTTTAAGATCTAATGGCAAAGGTCGGAAAAGTCTTTTTAAAAAAAACAACAAATATTACAACTACTCCTTCTTACGCTATTTGTAATATAATATAACTAGAAACTGCGTCACACGCGTAGCGTGTGAAGCGTAATTTTGTAAAACATTGTTTTGTATTAAATAATGTATTGAAATCAATGGAGTAAATATATAATATTCACATAATGACTTCAAACATAACAAAAAATAACTAATTGAGTAATTGAACTTAACATAAATGGTGTCCTATAAATGTATATATAGTTTTTGTAGTTATGCAATAAATAGTTTTGAATTGAACGATATTAGACGTGCGAAAATATTCTTCCGATGAGTTAAGAACCATCCGATACATCCGTAGGCTTTGGAAACATTTAACTTCGAAATCTGTAATGCAACTTTCGCATGTTAATTGGTATTCTTCATCAGTTGAATATATTGTCATGTATGTCATTATTATCTCTTGCCATTTTATTTCGTCGATGCCTTTTGTTATGTCAATGCCACAATATGGACGGTATTCAAATTCCAAGTGGCCTAGTATCCTCAGATTCTATACCGTCAAACCAAAATTGACGTTTTGGTTTATAAATACTTCCTCCGCCCAATAACAAGTGTACCACTTAGTTTTGTTGACTTTTTTAGGAGTATTTTGACTTCAAATTATTTGTAAACATTGAAGTAAAAGAATTAAAAAAAAATTATATTATGAAAATATAAACATTCTAATATCACAATATGATTTTTTTAAAATTATTTTTATCGTATGATTTAAGAATAATTTAATTTCAAAATGACTATCGAAAAAATCAACAAAATCAAGTGTTACAATATTTATTATTTGACAGAGGAAGTATGTCTTTTTTCATAATAACATATCATGACTATTTTTATTTTAAGTATAGTACGACCATACAACTTTGTGTTAAATAATAAAGATTAAAGAAGAGAATAAATAAAAAAGAAAAAATTACGTCAATAAAATTCGAACCCAACACCTTCAACTAAAATAATGATACAAATAATAAAGAAAGTTCATGACAACAAGATTCGAACCAAACACCTTGATAAAAATAATAATACAATAATGGAGAAAAATCACGCCAATAGGATTCAAACCCTATACCTTTTATTAAATAATGACACATGCACGCACCAGATTGAATTTAAATAAGTAAGATCAAGACTAAAATTGATTGGGTTCACTAAAATTGATTGTGTTCCAAATCAATTGGGTAAATCAACCGCCTTATTAATATGTCTCCGCTATGAAACGAACCTTACATTAAAAACAACCTTATATCTCCATATAGTATGTCTCCGCTATGAAACGAACCCTACATCTCTCTTTCACCATCCCAAATCCTTTTGGTTGTTGACGAAACAAATAGTAATAGTAGTAAATCATTAATTGTCCATTATCACTAAACAAACATTTAATTAATGTGTCTCAATGTAAACTGGAGTAATTTTATTTGCGATATTTATCATAGATATGGATGTGTCTTCCACCATGGCAATAAATAATTAAATGTCGGTAAAGCATACGTACATGTAATTATCAATGGAGTTGTCATGTTTGATTGATTAATCAAGGTTAGCTAACAGCTAATTGCATGCCATTTGTCATTTCTCTAGCTAGAACTTTCCAGCCCCATATTTGATCGATTTCCAGCTACGGTTCAAGCTGCAACGGCCGCCACACAGCTGCCTAAATATTTAGATAAAGAGTGGTGACTGGTGAGTATTATTAATCAATTCATTAGTACTGTACTTCGTTACGTTGCAATACGTTCAAGTTGTAAGTAGGTGTTGGATTCTAACAATTAGCAAGATAAACATGTAAAAGTTTGAAACTTTTTGTATTATTATTGTTACAGATTATATCATCTATAAGTCTATTAGAGCATGCAATATAGAAAAGGCTCCCTTTACCTCAACAATTACATATTAAGTGATATTAAGTCAGTTTGAATTTTTTTTATTGACCGACATGTTATTTATCAGAATTGCCATTGTTGGAAAAGTGAAAAAAACAAACATGTCCTTCGCCTTAATTAAAGTTTATTTAATATGTTTTATATTAAATAAATAAAAAAATTCCAGCAAGCTGAGCTTAGCTCCGCCCAGACTGCTGCAACCGGAGCAGTTGAAGCTCCGATGGGAGCCTTTCTTCTCTAGTCGGAGCAGTATAAGCTCCGATCGGAGTAGTAGTTTTCTGACCGGAGCAGTCAAAGCTCCGGGCGGAGCAGTTTATTAGCTTTTTTTTTTAAAATTTATTTTCAAATTCTTCTTCTTTTTTTTTTAGTTTTTTTTTTTAATTTTGTATTTTAAAATCCTAAGGCTTGTTTGTTTGTTGAATTCGAAATTGCTACAGTAACTTAATTCTCCCTAATTCACCCTAATTCACCAAAAGTCAAATTCGTGGCCTATTTTGTAATTGATAATCTAAGGGGTCCTATTATGATATTAGGGACACTAAGAGGCCCCTAAAAAATTATGGATCCTTATTCTTATTAGAGAAAATTGGTTATAAGGGCTCACTATGAAGACCTTTCTCATAAAGGACCCTCTTTTGTTATCAATTACATTTTAGTCCAAACTCAATTACATTTTAGTCCATTTGAGTTGACCAACACTTTAAACACCTTCCAACCAAACATAACTTAAAAAAAAAAAAAATTCAATCAAAAAATTAATTTAAAGATTTAAAAAATCTAAATAGAATTATAAAATAAAATAAAAATTAAATCTTTAACAAGATCCGTCCATCTTCTTCTTCGCTAAAGCTTCAATATTGGAAAATTCCGATATCGGAGCTTCGGTGCCAGTAACGGTGGAGCAATGGTGGAGCTGCTGCTCCACCAATCTGGTGGTGGAGCAAGCTGCTTGCTGCACCGTTAATGGTGGTGGAGGCGTGGAGCAGCTTGCTCCACCGTTTTCGGTGTTGGAGCTCCGGTACCGAAAACAATTACGGTACCAAAGCTTTGGGGATGATGAAGATAATTTTTTTTTTTTATTTTAGTTAAGTTTTTTCTTTAAAATTTATTTTATTATTTTAGTATTTTACTTAGTTTTTCTTTTAATTCTTTATCTTTTTTATTTGAAAACACTAAGGTTTGTTTGGTTTAATCAAAATTCAATTTTGGAATAGTGAATTTTGTTGACTTTGGATTAAAATGTAATTGATAAACTAAGGTGGTTCATTTCGTTATTAGGGACGCTAAGAGGGTATAAAAAATCAATGGACCCTTGTTATTATTATTGTTGGTATGATAATATGTTCAAACTAGGAATTTGAACGTAACTAAGGGGGCTCCTAAGCATATTAGGTCGACCAAGTGACAAGGTCCGACACTTATTATAGGCCAACCTAAATGAATGGCATCTTAGAGAGTTTCACAAATTACCACAGTCTGACCAAATAAGTAAAGGTCTGTCTTATGTCGCTATGGACCGACCAAAGTGTAAACCACGATGGTAAAAAGAGCAAGCCCAATGAACAGTTAAGCTCGACCAAGTCACCCCAACTTTACAATTGTATCGAGGTGGCCTTCAATAACGTAAAGAGGAAAATTATACCCATAAAACACTTACAAAGGGCCGACTTGATATATTGGCCGAACAAGGTATATAAGGTTCCTTGTACCGGAATAAGACAAATAAGACTAGGGCTGAATACACCGATTACTCGGACGAGTTGTCCCGGAAAAAGACACAAAGAAATCAAAATAACCAGGGAAGCTTGGACCTTGGAAGTGTGCAATTCAGACCTTTAGGTTGAACACATCCTCGACCCAAATTAAGGGTAGGTGTTCCAAAAGCTTCCAACACCAAGAAATTATCAAAGTACCATGCCACAATACCAATTTGGGACATGGGCCAGGCCCATTCAGTACTAATTGGGCCAAAACACATGTGCGACTCAATTTACAACGTACAATTGACATTATTTAAAGGGTTGTACATATTTTGGTACTAAACTATAAATAGATTTAATTTTCAAGAAGCAATATAATCAACTTTCAACCATTGGTCATTATTAGACCATTATACAATTACTACTAGAGTAATCTTCAACTCTATGTGTGTAAATGCGTCATCTCGGTTTGAACTAAGGCATACCAGGTCCAAGTCAATAACCCCATGTAAGCTTTGACAAGTCCTAGCTACAATCAAGATGAAAGGCGCTGGATTGAAAGGCACGCTCCGGGACCTAAAATAATTATCTATAACTCTAAATTACCTTACAATATATGGCGCCATCCGTGAAAAGTGAAAATCGATGAAAAGTTCTCCTAGTCTCAGAAGCAAGATGTTAAGCTCTAGAGGAAGAGGATGTGTAGCTCCTAGGACTAATAGAAATAACAATGTTGCAAGGAAGGAGAAAACAAGATTTGGTGGAAGGCCAAGGATGATAGCAAATTTAGCAACAATTCATTGTCTCCGGTTCATATAGCGAACTACTAAATGTCAATGCGTGAACTAATATTTTATAGTGCGAGTGAGAGCGTTGAGACTTGGTTTTATTTCTAAAGTTGTGCGAAAACGTTTTCTACAGAGTGATAACTGATAAGTAAAGTTTTGAGCTTTTGTTGAGAAAGTTTGAAGCTTAAACCCTAAAACCCTTTCCCTAGGAAGAAAAGAAAAAAAAAAAAATGGTGAAGGCTTACCTCCGCTACGAGGCGGCGGCGGCTTTCGGCGTGATAGCCTCGGAGTGTAACATAACATACGACAACTCCGGCAAGCACCTCCTTGCGGCGGCGCTGGAAAAGCTCGGTGTTTGGCACGTCCGCCAGGGTGTTTGTGCTAAAACACTAGCCCCTTCTCCTTCCTCCTCCTCCCGCGGCCCTTCTATTGCTGTCACCTCCATCGCCGCCTCTCCCTCTTCTCCAGTAAGCATCAATTACACTTATTCTTCAATAGCTAAGCTATTTATTATTTTCCAAGTATTTGTTCATGATCAGTAATTTAGGGATCTCACTTAATTTAAGCTCAATTTAGATTGAGAGCATATGGCTTTGTTGTAATATGTGATGCGATTAAGTAACACATTTGGGTGTGGTTTTGCAGATAGCAAGTGGTTATGCTGATGGAACTATTAGAATATGGGACAGTGAGAAAGGTACTTGTGAAACTACATTGAATGGGCACAGAGGTGCCGTGACGGTCCTCAAGTATAACAAGCTTGGTTCTATGCTTGCTTCTGGAAGCAAAGACTGTGACATTATTCTGTGGGATGTTGTTGGTGAATCTGGTCTATTTCGTCTTCGTGGCCACCGTGACCAGGTTCTTGCATGGTTTTTCTTGAGGGAATTTACTTGTGTTTAATAGAGATGTGTTGTTGCATGTGGAGATTAGAAATGAGTTCTGTTTTATTTTGGTTCAGTTGATCTTTTGGGAAGATAGTAATTCACTGTCAATGCTTTGCTGTTTTTTCTTTGTAGGTTACGGACCTTGTATTCCTTGATTCTGGCAAAAAGCTGGTTAGCTCCTCGAAGGATAAGTTTTTGAGGGTCTGGGATTTGGAAACACAGCACTGTATGCAGATTGTGAGTGGTCATCATAGTGAAATTTGGTCCATTGATGTAAATCCTGATGAACGGTATCTGGTGTCGGGGTCGGCAGACGCTGAGCTCCGATTTTACAAGATAAATCATGATTTAGCTGATCCAAGACCTGAGTCTGAGAAAGTAGATCTTAACTTGGATAATGGAACTGCTGTTACACCAAACAAATGGGAAGTTCTCAAGCATTTTGGTGATATACAACGTCAGAGCAAAGATAGAGTTTCTACACTTAAGTTCAACAAGTCTGGTAATTTGCTGGCTTGTCAGGCTGCCGGGACAATGGTTGAGATCTTTCGTGTTTTGGACGAAGCAGAGTCTAAACGTAAAGCCAAAAGAAGAATAAACAGGAAGGAGAAAAAATCTTCTAAAGGAAAATCAGACACCACTGAAAATGGACCTGCGAATGTCGAGGTTGTAGAGGGCAGTGAGTTTCTTGTTACTGTCCCTGATGTCTTTAAGTTGCATCATACTTTATGGGCCAAAAAAAAGATATGCTCCATCTCTTTCTCTCCTGTAACTCAAAGAAGTGCTCTGGCTACTTTAGCTTTGTCTCTGAACAATAATTTATTGGAAATTTATTCGATTGAGAGCACCGCAGCTACAAAAGCAAGTGCCATTGAGCTCCAAGGACATCGTTCAGCTGTGAGAAGTGTCACACTTAGCTCAGATAACACACTTTTAATGTCAACAAGCCACAGCTTAGTTAAAATTTGGAATCCTAGTACTGGATCTTGCCTCCGAACTATTGATTCAGGATTTGGCTTGTGTGGTATTTTTGTTCCTGGAAATAAGTATGCTATCGTTGGTACAAAAAAGGGTACTCTGGAGATTATTGATGTTAGAAGTGGTACTTGTGTGGAAGTAGTTAAAGCTCATGGTGCATCTGTTCAGTCTATTGTTGCAACAGTGGATGGCTTTGTCACAGGGAGCACAGACCATGACGTCAAGTTCTGGGAATACCAGAGCACACATAATCCCGGTCAAGTGCGTTCTTGTGTTAACTATACTCTTATCTGTGTTCATCTGAACTTTCAGCCATAACTGATACATTTATATTTTATGAACTGCCCATTGCATGTTTTCTTTTCATATGTAACTAGACTCTGTGCCTAAGATAATGTTATGTCTCTGATTTACAGGATTCCAAAATCTTTTCAGTATCTCCAGTAAAGAATCTGAAAATGAATGGTGATGTGAATGCGGTTGCAGTCAGTTTGGATGGAAAATATATTGCCGTTGCATTGCTGGATAACACAGTGAAGGTCAAACAGCTCTTATTGTCTGCTGAATATTATGTGCTCTATTTTATCTGTTATGCTCAGTATTCTTTTTCTCAACTCAAAATTGATATGTGAGATTTCTTTAACTCAAAAACTCATATCCTTCATCAAGTTCGAACTGTTCCTGACCTATTGGTTTCTGAAACATGCACTCACTCAGTACATGTATTGTAGAATTAAAACTTTTCCAATGCTGGTCTGTTTTACACTCTAACGCCATTTTATTCAATCATCATTTGTGGAAATTAAACCTGCTTCAGTTTGAGACATTAGTCACAAGAAAAAAAAGTAAAGACCTAGGAAGCATGAATAAGTAGCAGCTGAAAATAGTGTTGCTGCTTCCCTTGACCAGATCTGCTTTATTCTTGCAAAATACGTATTCAATACGTTAGAATACAATACAAAGATGTATTTAATCTTTTTCTGTTATCTTATTGGACAGAATTGAAGGGGAATGGATATGTCCATCCATTTCAATTGTACAATTAATATCGTCAGTTATACTTAATTTTGACCATTAATATAACTATTAAATTGATTAATATCAATTCAGTCCATATATACAGATTAACCAACATTTCTTCCAGAATCAAGTTGTTCTTTCTACTTTCAAGAACCCTATTTTTTTTCTTTTGCTTCAACCCCTTCTTCCACTAGCCTACCGCCGAATTTCTTGTACTTTTTGCTCGAAGAATTAACCTGCATGTCTATTCATGTCGATTGTGATTAGCCTTGGACATAATGAAAACTTGAATTGAGTACAATCCATGTTTAGTTGAAATGTTCAATTAGGTAGCTATGATTAAGTTAGGCATGTATGAGTTGTTTCAACTTGGTTAATCCAACTCCTAGTTGTAGTTGCTAAATGATTCTGTTTTCCGTGGCTTGATGTGGTAGGTGGCAATTTTTGTTTGTAATTTTTTTTTTCACTGTCTCAGTTGGTAACCTATACAGCTGATATATAGATTTGTTTAATTGGAATTCTGAACATACTGTGTTACTGTAATCTATTCAGGTGTTCTTCTTGGACTCCCTGAAATTTTTTCTTTCCTTATATGGCCATGCGCTGCCGGTATTATGCATGGACATATCATCTGACGGAGATTTGATTGCTACTGGCTCGGCGGATAAAAATTTGAAGATCTGGGGTCTAGCTTTTGGTGATTGCCACAAGTCGATTTTTGCTCATGCCGATAGGTACTTAGTTTCTTGAAGAGAATGAATCAGAGTCTTTTTTCACTTCTACTTGATTCTTGTCCACCCTCCCAATATATAACTCTTCTTATTATTATCATCATCATTATCATTTATGGGTTACTAAATCTCATTGCAGTGTCATGGCAGTAAAGTTTGTGAAGAATACCCATTACATGTTCAGTGTGGGGAAAGACCGCCTGGTGAAATATTGGGATGCTGACAAATTTGAGTTACTTCTAACTCTTGAAGGTCATCATTCTGAAATCTGGTGCCTTGCGGTGAGCAACCGTGGTGATTTTGTTGTAACAGGATCTAATGATAAATCTATTCGCCGTTGGGATCGCACAGAAGAGCCGTTTTTCATTGAGGTATGACTTTAATACAACCATTATTTTGAAGATTCAGCCCTTCTGTAAACTATGGACTTATTTTGATTGTTGTATCCTTTTTCCGTTTTGTTGTCTATTCGATAGTAAGTTACATTCTGTTTCTTCTAGTCCTGATGATTTTCTTTTGGTAACTACAATCAATGTACTTCGCAGGAAGAGAAAGAAAAAAGATTGGAAGAAATGTTTGAATCCAACATGGAAGATGCATTTGAAAACAAGTATGCACCAAAAGAGGAACTTCCAGAGGAGGGTGCTGTTGCATTAGCAGGGAAGAAAACTCGAGAGACGGTGACTGCAGCTGATGCTATTATCGAAGCACTCGATACAGCAGAGGAAGAGCTTAAGCGTATTGCTGAACATGAGGTGTTTATACTTTTTTATTTTTTCAAGTGCACTTAGTTGCGTATATTAGGACTTGGCCAGTAAAGTATGAGTTTCATGTGAATATTTGGATTATTTGAAATTAATCTATACTTGTAACTGAGGCTACACAGCTATCTAGGATGCAAATTTTATTATGATATGTCTATTGAGACCCTGTCCTGTGGTTTTCAGGAGGAGAAATCAAAAGGGAAGGTCTCTGATTTCAAGCCAAACATTCTTATGCTAGGTCTCTCTACTTCTGATTATGTTTTGCGTGCACTTTCAAATGTTCACACCAACGATTTGGAGCAAGCATTGCTGGTAAGTTCGCTGATGTTGCTTATTTGATGTTCTGTTTAATTGCTGAAATGATCTCTCAGTTTTCCTTGTTGACATTGCAACTGTATAATATCCTTATCCATGAAAATTACTTTTTTGGTCAGAAAATAATATGCCAGCTAAAAGGAACAAGCAGAAAGATATACACTACACTTTCTACAACTTATTATGTTATTCAGAAACAGGACATTGATCTTAATTTGCGCCATATGATCTGCTTGATTTTGTCCGTAAAGCATAGCAATTGCAAATTGCTCTGACTAATTTTACATGTTTATAACATGTTAGTTGTAATTAAAAGAAAAAAACTAACAAGGGTAAATAAATTTGTTGATCTCTATAATGGTAAGTAAGTTGCAGTATCACATGCAAGTATGGTATTAACTATTAAGGATTTGAGCTTAATCATTGCAGTAGACTTTATCCCTGTGAAAAGAAAACAGAAGTTGCATTTTGTTGTTGTGGGATGACGGTATTATTGTAACTGCCATTCTTTTTAAATTTATTTCTACTTCATTCTTGCAGGCTCTGCCATTCTCAGATTCTTTAAGGATTTTCTCTTATTTGAAAGACTGGCTTGCTCTTCCAGATAAGGTTAGATTGTGGTGACATCCATCATGATCATTGTATTTGGGTCATGATGTTTTATCTTATACTTCCTCCATTTCTCATCAAGCTTACCATTTCATTTCCATTGACCTCATATTAATCCTAACTCATACTGAAAACGTAATTTACGAAGTTATATTGTGAAAAGTGTAATGATTATATTTTTCACAATATAACATTGTAACTTACGTTTCGATTTAAGATTAATACGAGGTCAACAGAGCCAAAAAAGGTCAACATAATGGAAATGAGAAGCTTGATGAGAGATGGAGGAAGTAGTTGCTAAAAAAGAAAATTCCCGCGTTCTGTTGTACTTTGTAATAGTGGAACCTCTTGAGTTTCCAAAATCAATCATATTAGTCACATTTTTTTTAATCAATCCAAATCTTTTTGGTTACATTTATGAATGCTGCACCCTCTATCTCATGTATATGAAATCTCGTTGTTCTTTACCTTCTCTTTAATTCTTTCACCTACTGTATTATTTATCAGTATTGCATTCGTGAGTCTATGGTAGGGCTTCTCTAATAGCAATTACTTTTCCTGTAT
Organism: Plantago ovata; assembly: GCA_028274465.1. Taxonomy (NCBI): domain Eukaryota; kingdom Viridiplantae; phylum Streptophyta; class Magnoliopsida; order Lamiales; family Plantaginaceae; genus Plantago; species Plantago ovata. The sequence goes on along the minus strand of CM051455.1, from coordinate 29,152,923 downwards.
ATTATCTCCTCTTAATTATTTCACCCATTGTATTATTTATAAGTATTGCATTCGTGTGGGCTTCTCTGATATCAATTATTTCTTCTATATGCCAAAACTTTTAAAAGACTTGTTCTATGATGTTCGCAGGTTGAGCTTGTCTGTCGAGTTACCACAGTGTTACTTCAGATTCATCACAACCAGCTAATATCTACGGTGTCTGCCAGACCTATCTTGCATCTTCTCAAGGATATTCTACATTCAAGGGTCAAGGTACATATGCACTTGGAAATTATACCGTACTTGCCACAATGGGTTATCCTAGAATATGTCTTAATTGCCGCATGGATTGTTTAAGGTTTTAGATCTACACGGCATTTTCCTTAAATTTCGCCCTTTGATTGTTAATGTAATTTGGCTTTTTTAGCACTCAATTTCAGCACGTGATAAATATGGATTTGGCAATTTCTAGGATAGACAGTAGTAGAAGGATAACTAGACTTTTGGTATGGGTAATAGCAATTACAGTTCAGAGTTCAGACATCCTTTCTGCTAACTGAGCTGATGGTTTTGTTTGGCAGGAATGCAAAGATACTTTAGGTTTCAACTTGGCTGCAATGGACCATCTAAAGGTTAGTCATGCATCAAATGCTGTATAGTATGTCATCTAGATTATGTAACTTGTTACATGCTAACCCGCTCTCTGTTATCCCAGCAATTGATGGCTTCAAAATCTGATGCACCTTTCCAAGATGCCAAAAACAAGTTGCTGGAGATACGTTCAATGTACTCTCAACGTGCTGAAGTTAGGACACAATTAAAAGATGAAAGGAGAAAGAAGAAAAAGAAGCAGAAGCTGGATACTGGACATGTTTGGTCTTAGACTTGCTGATAATATTTTATGGCAAAGCATTCACCCCCAACAGCAACATAAAACTGCCGTGAACATCTATGGATTCTGTGATGCCTGCTGTCAAAAGCCTTCAATTCCAACGTAAAATTTTGGAATAATTGAGGTTAAAATGTTGGTCACATGATCCTGATGAGTGTTTAGTCTTATTGTTGTTGTAAATTGATTTATTAGTTGCTGATTAGTTGTCCCTGACGAGAGAATTATATGTATGGTAGTGGCTTCAATATAAAGAGAACTTGTCCCTGACGAAAGAAAAAAAAAATACTACTACCTATATACTCTCTATTCTTTACTCTTGACATAATCTGTGTTGTAAATGAAAAGAAACTTAAGATATCTAATTGTGATTTGGACCTGTACTGTTTTGTACATCCATGGGATTGAGCGAATCTCAATGTTTAAGACATAGGGTCTGGACCCTATCCTTGTCCAAACCCGGTTATGTAGTGATTTTAATAATGTATCGAGCTTGTATAGGAGAATGGCATATGCGGGGCGATTTAGCTAGCTATTAGCGGTTTGGACCTGTTACTAGTGGTATTGTTATGGTGATGTTAATTAGCTGCCAATTAATTTTCCCTGTGATCAGAACCGTATATAGCTACTTGAATATGTAGAGAAACTTGTATTATTCCCTGATAAATATGTGGTTTTTACGTATTCACTTGTTACATTGCAGATGGTCTCTTCTCCTGTGATTTCAAAGCTAAAAGTTTATCTTGCCTTGATAACTCTGCCCAAATTGCCAGTGTTTGGGGAAAAGATTTTTCAAAGTTACGGTTCTTCCATTACTTGTAGTGACGCGGAAAGTGAGCTGTTGACCAATTAGTTTTGTATCTGCCTGCCATTTCGCGCCCCAGTTACGCTTCAATGGAGTCCAGCAACGGTTCTCACTGCCCATGACCTGAACCTGTTTAATGTCTCCTGCTCCTCCCACGTTTGTTATAGTCACAAGGTAGAAATAAGCATGACCTGCTATATGGAACCTAATGCCGCCTCGTTTTCTACATGGAACCCTGATCACATGAATCATAAACACAATAGCCATATCAAATTCCTAGCTCAAGTCTGAATTACAGCATAATTTATAATGTATTGAGAGGTAGTGAAAGGTTTATGATCGAGTTTTGCCCTTCTATTTAAAACCATGCATGTACCTGCGGTATTGGATGGAAACGACGCCAGCTTTGTATTCAGCGATTTGAAGGAAAGCTTTCTCGGAAAGATCAAAGTGTTCTTGAGGTGGAGCACACCATCCACCACTAGGGCAAACGTTTGTAGCCGTGACCCTGATGGATTTGCCTTTTCGCTTGCATCCCACCTTACCTGCGCACTTTAGCTGATAGCAAGAGCCACATGTCGCACCATCTTTGAACAATGTTGTACTAAGTGCAACTGTGTTGAATCCGTAGCCTAGTGCGAAAGGATCCTCATATCCACAAGCTCCTCCTATACGTAAAATTGCATAGCAAATTACTCATCAGCTGCAATTTTACTCATCCCTTTACAATGATCTTGAAATCATGTCATTGATAAAATACAATTTCTTGCTTAAAAGAAAATACAAAGATCCTGACCAAACTAAATACCTTTTGTTCCTGAGCCATCTGATCCACCATAGAAAGTGGCGCGGGCAGATTTCCAGGGGCCGGCATGCGTGTTGGGCACGAAGATGACCAACATCAAGGTTATTGTCAACATTAATGTTGACAACTGAGTGAACGAATAGATTGATTCCATTGTTTTTGCCATGAAATGGAATCAAACAGTGGAATCAATCTATTCTATGATCTGCTGCCTCAAGATAGCTTCCTCCGAGTTAATTAGCTTTTATACAAAGATGATCTCAATTTCTTTGAGGCCCAGAGATAATATAGCGGTATATTGCCATTAGTTCCAGTCGATTTATTAGTGTACAAGATTTACTTACATAATTTAAATAATTTTTTCTTTTACCTCTATTTTTAGCCCTTCGTGATAACGTGTTGAAATCAAATTAAATAAAAATTCTGCACCTCTTATTTAATTTTTAGTCTTCTCTACAACATTTGGTGCATAGGAACGGGCAGAACAAACTAAACAAACTTTGATTAATTATAAGTGGGTATCATTCTTTTAGGCATCTTTGTTCTGCCATACAGTGGTAACATTTTTAATTTTTTTCATCTATAATCGATATATGAAAATCTTACTTAACCATCAAATATCACCATAACGAGGTATCAAGACTTAGATCAATTATAAACATTACAACCCTCTGTTTACCTGATATCATAATCATCAACAAGCAAGTTTTCAATTCAACAAGAATATAAAAATTTCATGTTCTTATAATCATTAAGATACAATTCACCATAAATTCATATCATGTGAATTAGTATATCATGCATCGGAATAAAATAAATATATATATAAAACAATATATGCATCACATTAAGATCGATCCTAGTTCATGACTTTGAGATCAGTATACACACCAATATGATATGTACATTGTTAGTTCGTTTGAGAACTACAAGCTTCCAGATCAAGAACACAACAACTTAGCAAATCTGGATCTCACCTATCGCATTCTATGATCTCCTTGAATCCTTTTACAAGCACCTTCCTACCTTCACTGGCCTTTTTGGTTCTTTCCTGAAACAATCCATAATACAGAGAGCTTGAAAATCACACAAATAATACGTACCTTAAAACAGAGTTCGGAAATGTCATATATATAATAACGGTAGAAGCAGAAAACATAAGAACCGAGATAGCAAGCAACCTGAACTCTTATGTTCTGGAGCAAAGCCACACTTGGGTGTTATTTTTTTCTTGGAATTCCTATGATATTTTCTAAAAACACTAACAAATCCATCGAAAACGAATTCCTTGTTATTGTCTCTTCACATTTTTTAAAAACTATATTCCTATATTTGATGAAGGAGTTCACAGGCGAGACATAATTTCGATATCTTGAACTATTCGGCGTGTTTTGGCCGAAAAGTGTGAAACTAGTTGAATAGTCATCGGAACCATGGCGAAAGGACAAGCATATGTGTTTTCGTTCCGTTAGATATAAAATCCGAAAAATAAAAATATCGATTGTCTCGGCCGAGACGGAACGATATTTAATTCGTTCCATGCCAGGAACAGAAAATAGGAACTCCAACCAATGATCTAGGTGGTGGCCGAATGGGTATATAGAGGAGGAGGTGATTTTCTTCTTGTTGAAATCAATACCACGATTTTGTTCTTGGCATGCTCTAGTACAAATAGTAGTGTGAGTGGTCACTGGACATCAAGAGATCAAACAACGAAGAAAGAATCCAAGAGATATGGAGAAGCTCATAATTCGGGTATGGAGGGTATGGGTCAGGGTATATATTTTTCGTGAGTGTTAAAGATAGAGAGAAAAGATTTCAAAAATTATGAAGTAGCTAGCAACAAAACAACAGTCTCTCCTATTCTATATATATAACATTATAAAAAAAACACAACTTGGGCCCACTCTATGATCGATCAGATCTATTTTCTAGGGGGAATTGATTTTATTTTTCTTATTTAATTAGGAAAAGGAAAACTAATTAGGAGATAATTAGAACCTTTTCTAATTTAAATTAGGAGATTGTTATTAGGATAGTAGCCAACTACGAGTTTGTTTCCAAAAAATAAAAAAATTATAAAAAAACCAAAACATATTAATTTAATAATAATTTTCGTGCATCACTATTCACATAAAATTGAAACTTGCACAATTTCCCAGAACTTATGTAAAGCTGCGAAAAAGAGTTATAATGAGTTATAAAATAAACCATACACTTTTTTAATAAGGTACCTTCACAAAAGTTGATCCCAATAATATCTCAAATAATATTATACAAGAAAATAATTTGCAATGAAAACTTTCCATATTAGTGGTCCATGAACTTCCTGATATGTTTCAATGCAATCCTTTTGATTCACAATGTCGGTTGTGTTCACTACTAGAAAAAATGGCCTTAATAATGTCTAAAACTATCACTAGAGCACCCTATGACTGTTTTTTTGCTATTGTGACGCTTTTGAAAAGCGTGACATGATAAGAGATTTAAATAGTTTAGGTGTTGCTATAGGTTTCTATGGTGACCTTGTAATGTGCACAAACATATGTTGGTACCCTGAAAGTGTAACAATAGCTATCCGTGACACATTCTAGTCCTAGATTAAATAACTTGGTATACATATGTAATCGCATCAAATTGGTTAGTTACAAGTTTTAGTAACAATAGCTATCCGTGACACATTCTAGTCCTAGATTAAATAACTTGGTATACATATGTAATCCCATCAAATTGCTTAGTTACAAGTTTTAGAGTGACAACATCACTACAACCAAAAAAAAAAAAACAAAAAAAGAAAAGAAAAAACAATTTATAACGACTCATATAGAGTAGCGAGTCGTCGCTATGCTATTTAATGATGGATAATTCGTCGGTATATAAGTCGTCTATAAAATGCGGATCGGTAAGCTTGTAGAGACTGTAAAATTATTGGTCACTAAATAGCGACAGATATAACATTGATCGGGGACCCCAAACGTGGCAACAAACTGTTTATCCGATAAACCCTATAAGAGGCCCTGAATGTTAGATAAAGAAAATATTCGTCGCTAAATCGCAACCGGCCGTCTTTTTCTGTCTAAATCGTTTTTCTCTATCATAATACTTAAAATAATACAAATTCTTCTCCCATCAACCCCAAACGCCTCAAATGTATAGGAAGAACGTCGGGTAGTGAATGTGTCAGATTTTAATGATGTTTAGAGAAAGTTTGGAGCATAATAATTTAGTGGACTGGGTTTTAATGGTTATCATAATACCGAAGTTTTCAGGGTCTCTTGAAGCTCTGGCATAGTTTATCCAAAGTCTATATCATCTCGCAAGTGAAAGTCGTTGGCCCTCTTTCAATAATTTCTTTCAACTCTATTTCCTTTCTTCCGCCTCTTGAGTTAATTAAAAGAATTTACGAAAATATGTCAACTTTGACACCACATTTCACTTTAATATTTACATTCCAATTAAATTAAAAAGAATAACATATGTCACTAACTTTATAATTTCTTATATTACTTATTATTACCCTTAGTGGTTAATGTTTTGTGAGATGAGATAGTAAATAATATAAGCATGTTTGATATTCACTTGCTGGTAACTTTTTCCAGTGTAACATTTTTGCTATTTGATCATAGATCAATATATAGATACATTGAGATTATGCGGATCGTTTCTTGGGTTTTGCACGGCTAAAGTTACTCTTGCCTTCGTACGTCTTACCAAATTGCCAGTCTTTGGGGAAAACATTTCGTGAAGTTATGGTTTTACCATCACTCGTCATGACGCGGAACGTGAGCTTCCGACCAATAAGTTTTACATCGGCCTGCCATTTCGTTCCCCAGTTACGCCTTAATGAAGTCCATGGAAGGTTCTCACTGCCCTTGACCTGAACCTGCGAAATGTCTCCTGCTCCTCCCACATTTGTTATACTCACGAGGTTGAAATTTTCATTACCTTTTATACTGAACCTAATGCCGCCTTGTCTTCTACATGGAACCCTGCCATCATCAAAAAACCTTGTCAAGTTCCTAGCACAAATCTGAATGCTGCAAGTATTGCTTGGTAACCATAAGTTTGGCCCTTCTATTTAAAATCATGTACCTGCGGTACTGAATGGGAACGATACCAGCGTTGTGTTCAGCGATCTGAACGAAAGCAGGCTCTGCAAGATCAAATGTTCCATCAATTGCACCAGTGTTGGTAGCCGTTACGGTGATGGATTTGCTTCCTGGCTTGCATCCCGTTTTATCTACGCATTTTAGCTCATAGCAAGAACCACAGGTCAGGCCATCTTTGAACATAGATGAGCCAATTGAAGTTGTATTCGATCCGTAGCCTAGTTCAAAAGGATCTTCGTATCCACAAGCTCCTCCTGTAAAAAAGCATATTGAATCTCCGCTGCAATTTTACTCCCTTTACAATGATCTTGAAATTTTATCCTTGATAAATGACTATTTCATGCTTACATGTAGAATATTGTCAAGGAAAACAGAAAACTCTGCTAACTAACCAGACTAAATACCTTTTGTCCCTGAGCCATCTGCTCCACCATAGAAAGTGGCTCGAGTAGATCCCCAGGGGCCGGGACGGAAGGGTGGTATTCGGGGCTTTCCGTCATTCTGTCCGGCATGTGTATTGGGCACGAAGAAGACCAACATCAAGGCTATTGTCAATAATGTTGACAACTGAGTCAACGAAGAAATCGATTCCATTGTTTCTGACATGCAGAGGAATCGATAGGTACTATCCGCCTCTTAGATTTCCCCAGAGATGGCTTTTACACAAACATGACAGCGGCATATAGCCTTTAATGCCAATCAATTTATTAGTGAACGACATTTTTCTTACATTGTTCAACTCATGCATTTGTTCTTTTACCACTATTTTTAGCTCTTCTAGATAATGCGTTGAAACCAAATAAAAATCCAGCACCTCTTATTTTTACTGTTCTCTACGGCATTACTATACATAGGAAACTCCAAGCAAAATTGCTAATGATAATGACAAGGAAGTAAGGCATTACAGACCAAAACGAATTTCATTAAAAGAGCAATGTAATGGGAAATTGCTTTAAATAAGCCAATGTTAGAATCATACAATTAGTTGCAGATTTGAAACACGTAGATGTTCGTACAAAATGTTGTCCGAATAAGTAAAAACATCAAGACAGTTCATGTAACAGCACATAGAAGTACCAATACAGGCAAGACAAACTGAACAAACCCTGATTTATTAATACATCATTTTGCATTGTAACCAACCTCAGTATCTGTGAATAAGATTCTTATAGGCATCTTTGTTGTCTGAATAATGCTTGATCTCAGCCTGCAGAAAAAGAAAGGGGAATCAGCTCCTTAACACATACTTTTTTTATATGCAGTTGGCCTAGTTGTAAAGCTTGGTTGAAAGTAATAGCATATCTCAAATCTTTGAAAGCTTCCTTGCCTTCATGTGAACAATGAGAGTACGTTTGGTCAGTAATTTACCTTTCTAACTCCTTTGACAGCAACCAAGAGCTTTTCACCCATCAAATATTCTAGCACCTTGTCTTTCTCGAGTGCTTTTAAAGATTCAGATAGCGACTCTGGAAGCCTTCTCACTTTATCTTTTAAGGCATCAGGATTGTCATCTGTTGTGTTGATAACAGGATACATAATTAGAATAAAATTCTCTTGTAATCATTTCGAAAGAGATATTCTGCATGCAATGTGTCATTGAACTGTATTCCAACGATTGCTTTGACATCAGTGTGCTAAACCTGTTTTAAGAGAGAAAAAAAGGTAGGAAAAAAAAAAAGAAGAAGTTGCAATTGTATCTAGGGGCCGGTGTTCATTTCAAATTCGCTATATCAAACAGAACTGAAGCACATAAATTTTCGGTTAAATAAATATTAAGAACCAAACAAATTGAATTTATTCGGTTGGTTTTATATCGAAAATTTCAGCAAGGGTTCGGCAATAAAAAATTCCAAAGAATTTGCTTAGAAATTGTATTTATTTGTGCACTAATGGATTTTCCTTATATGCACTGCTTTTTCGAGTTGTGTATGGGGATATTCTGCCAAGTGCTGTGAGGTCTTACCAATCGGTCCAGGCAGCGGCGACTGATTGCGAAGACCATCAATTCCTGCTGCAATTATGGCGGCCAGGCCAAGATAAGGATTAGCACATCCATCAAATACCTTAATCTCGAAGTTGCTTACAGAGCCATCTGGAGTCCCTGGTGGACAAGCAGCTCTTAAAGGAGCTTCTCTATTCTCCATTCCCCAGCACAAATATGCTCCACTCCATGTATTTGGTTGTATACGATCATAACTGGAACCAAATTAATATTTTGAGAACTTTTATAGAAAAATACAATTCATTTGCATTCACCAGCTATATAGAAAATCATAAGCACAGCATTTTATACATTAGTAGCCTATCGGGATGGAATAAAAGTGACAATATCCATGTTTGAAATCTTATGTGCAAATCATCTGCGGTCATTTCACACATATCATACAGATAAAAAAAAAAAAAAAAAAAGAGCAAGCCACAAACTATTTTATATTTGTGATATTTATATGGTAATAAGGACACTAAATTTCAGGTAAAAAAGAGGTGCATGCTATGTACCCAAATATTTCTATTACGACAAATTATTTCACTTGTTAATACATTCTAGATGAGCTGGTTATTTTTATCATTCAAAGCTAGCAGATGAATAAGGACTTTCACAGATTAAGGACAACAATGAAAAAGAAGGCAGCAGCATGTAGATCTTGAATGTCACTTAACATTTACCTATTTGGAAGTGGTGCTGTAAATGCCAATATTGAAGGGAGATGATTCAAAACTCCTGCCATGAACTGCTCTCCTATTTTGGATATTCCATGCCGGGATTCTCCGCTATTTGCCATAAATACATTCTCCCCATTGTTTGACAAACTGATATGCACGTGTGATCCAGAGCCTATATCATTCAGATCATATCTATGGGAGGAGAAGAATAACGTCATGTATGAGTGAGAAATTGTTAAGTGCGTCACTACTGTCTCCAAAGTCTAAACTGAGATTATATCTACACAGGGAAGCCCAATTATATTTCACAGTGATGAATATATTCTGCCGTGGAGGATAAATATGGACTATTCCTATAATTGAGGTAAATATAACATAAGACTTAAACCCAACACAATATTTACTACAGCGAAGACATTGTCGCTATGATATACAAGTTCTCCCAAGTTTATAGAAATTAGAAACTAAGACCAGCCTGAATAAGACTATTTCAGTTATGGTCAACTAATTTCTGAGAGATAGTAAGCTGATAACGACATTAAAAGGTGTTGGTATCTAGACACTATCTATGAACTTTTTATCACAGAGAGTACGTATTTTGACAGAGTAGCACTGTAGCATTGTCACGAAATATACCAGTTGCTCCTAGTGTTATTGGAATCAAGACTGTCAATGAGTCTCTGAGTTGTTGTGCTATAACAAAGCTGATTATGACTTCAAAGGTTCTAGGATCTAGATCATTATCAATATTATGAAGTACGCAAAATCATGCTAGCTATGGCATTCCAGCTAATATATAGTTCTAGCAGACCACATTAATTCATACGTACTTGGGCACAAAAGTTGCCAGCAGGCCATGCTTTCTAGCCACAGCACGGACAACTTCACGTGTGAAAACCAGATTGTCAGCAGCCTTTTCACAGGCTGTGTAACCCAATGCAATTTCAAATTGACCATTCCCAGCTTCAGCATGTAACTAAAAAGTATTCCAAGCATAATATGTAATGGGTTAGCTATTGTATTCACCAGCATGGGGTATAACTAATTCTTGCAAGTATTGAAGCATAAAGTCTATAATACATCAACAAGAAGAATTAATGACTCACTCGGGAATGTTGTGGTTAGGTTCTCAACTTTTGAGCAAAAGTTTCATAGAGATACTCTAGGAAAAAATGCAGATTGCAATGGAAGATTTCGGATGAAAAATGAAATGACCTTAGCCGTATAACAAGATTCCCATTGGATTCTACTCTTTTAAGATTTATTTAGTTGCATGCAAAAAGTAGCAAATGACATATCAAAAGCCATAGGCCGTTTTGACAATTACCCTGGTAAAGTACTTTTTAGATTGACGACAAGTGAACGTGTAAATTACTATAATCATAATTAGATAAAAACAAGATCAGAGTATTTTATGTGGATTAACAGAAATACAAAACTAAATAATGCAAAGACTGTAGTAACTCGCTTTCCTGGAACGAGAAGGGTAAGACAATTTCATACATCAGACGATCAGATAAGTTAACCAGAGGAACGAAAACCAAACCACACGGGTGATTCAGAACACAAGCACACACACATTTTTACTCTTAAGTTCTCTTTCAATGCTAGAATTAATGTCTTGCACGTCAAACTAATAATTACACATTTACAGTTAGCTCCCGTTGAGTGCAATATGCAACAATATCAGATCACAACAACCATCCACATGTTAAGCAAAAAGTCAATTCTATGTACCTGTTCAACTACAATATCCAAGGACTGCAGAGAGGACGCAATTTCACGAAGTACAGGAAAAGCAGCATCAAATGCTGAAGTGGAGCAGTAAGGCGTGTGATCAAATGGTACCCATGTTTCTTTCCCATCCCTGCAACAGTTGATCACATGTGGTTAATGGATATAGAATATATGGGAACAAAAAGAAGGACGGGTAATCCAATGAGCTAACATACACTAGTACACTTCTTAATAGATAAAACTCATTCTCGAAGCCTGCATTCACCACCTGCATGACCCACATTGGCATGAGATGACGGAAACATATAAACCTCAAATAAAATGTACAAGAAAATACCAAGTTAAATTCATCCTTTAGAAGTCTAGAAGCTCTTCGCAGAGCCTCCCTAGAGCAGTACTCCCATGGAGTTCCTGGTTTCAGATGCATGTCAGCAATAACCATTTCCTGCTCTTGTGCCCTGAGTCATAGACAGGTATAAGTAAACATAGTCAATGGTTTACCAATATTTTGAACTCAATGATTTCAATCACTATCATCGATGTGGAAGAAATGTCAAATGTGAAAAAGGAAGGATGATTATGCTTTAGATAAGCATCAACCAATGAAATCTAGAACTTACCAAGGAATTATGTTTCTTGTCGATATATCTGGTATGAGTCTAATTTCTCCCACCGCAGTTAAATTAGTTTCATCAGCAGGACCATCCATGTATGAGGGCATCCCCATGGATACACAGGTTAAACCAACACCATTTTTTGTTACAATTTCTTCAAAACGTGGTCGAGGGACAACCTGTTTTGTAAATCACCAGAACCAGAAACAGTACATAACTACATATTAGTCTCACTAGAGGAGAAGATCATATTTATTACAACAGCCACATACAAAAATTCTTGTCACAATAGCGCTAGAAATTGTGGATACAGGCATTGACAGGAATGTAAATGAAGTAAAGCACGAGGAAAAGATGCATGAGTTTTTTACTTTTTCCACCTATTACTGTTACTGGTTAAGATACCTAAATCAAAATGAGCAAAACAACTGTTTAGAGCATGGGAATGTAGTTGTAGAATAATATGAATGATAAAGGTGACGTGATTTCCATTGGATATCATGATCTTGAATTCCAGTTGTAAAAACGTCAATATTTTCACATGAGCAGATATACATGAGGAATGAGCATTACAATCAAGCTATTAAGGATATGCAGAGCCGGGGGGGGGGGGGGCAGTTTTTGAAAATTCAAAAGCTAGACCGATCTAGACTTACACGGCATCTTTGTTGTCCGGAAGTGTCAACCCACATAACGCGCACAAATGAAATTTCTTGACCAGGAGCATTTCTGTCAAGCTTCAAATTGGATGGAGATGCAGTCTCATTGTAATCAAAAGAATGAGTAACGCCCTTCATTTTGTACAACCGTCTTGCATTCATGAAGAATATATCTTTAGCAGCTTGAAGGGCTTCTGGAATGGAAAGATCACCATTGATGCATGCATCACGTAGCACCGAAAATAAAACCTCACGTGCTTTCTTTGCGCCTGTTTAAGTAATGGATTCCAAGTTTAGAGAAACAAGACACCTAGTAATAATGTAAAAGGTGACACATTTGCGCACCTATAGAGCATGAGTTTCTTATTTTAACTTTCTCGGACATGCATTTACTACCTACCCTCATCCAGTTTTGAACACTTCAGGCACAACCCATGAAAAAAGAATATGACACTTGTTAAACATGATAAAATTTTAGTTTCTGCCAGCTTTTTGCGTATATTATACTCCCTCCATGTCTTTATAAGATTGTCATTTCACTCTTTGGGTGGCCCAAATGATTAAATTATCATTAAAAAGTAGTAACTTACCCCAAAATATTTCAATTTCTATTATTTAATTCACCCATAAAATAATACTCAGAAATGTTTTCTGGAATTTTCTAATTTTAATTATTTTTCATTAAAAGTCTGGTGAATAGTAAATGCCAGGCTTCTAAACAAATGGAGGGTGATTAAAATTCCATGATAAGTCAAAGTTGTGAAGTTATAGAAACACTGGAGTATACAAAAGCCTTTAGTCTAAAAAATTTAAAATAGTGAAATGTTTGAAGGATCACTAAAACTAATGTTTCAGAATTATCTAGAATTGGTGATTGAATTACAATTGAGGGACTCAGTTTGGGTATACAATTCAATAGGAACCTTAGATGTATACTCGAATGTACTCTTAAAATTGTATATTGCATTTTTGGTATGCAACGAAGTTCCCTAACTGAGTTAATTTATGGAGAAGGTACCCTAAGTGATTCGTACCCTTGAAAAAAATGCATGATTCTGAGTGCCTTCCTTCTGTTCCTTCATTTTAAATATTAATTTTCATCACCTTCTGAGTGATCATACCATAGAGAGCATTGACTATAAAAACGCAACCATGACATTAGTTCTGCAGGTTGCACGTTGCATGCTGCCCTTCTTTCTTAATGAGCCAACATGTGGTTCCCAATTGCATAGGTTATCCTTTAAAAGGAATTACAATTGCTCAACGTACTCAAAAGGAGAATGGATGATTACACAGTTATAACTTCAATTATTGGCTCATTTTTTGTTGGTTTGAGGAAGATCTTGTGAAGTTATGAACAGTTGGTTAAGGAGTAGGACAGAGTGACTAGGGAGTAGGAGTATCTTGTTGTAACTCTACCTATACTATTCACTAACTATCACACAGGTTCATGACACCCATTTTTCAAATTTTCACTACAGAATTGTACATTCACATACACCAGATACAATTATCAAGGCTCATTAAATGCACAAAAGTTATACTCATGTACATTTAAATTGAAGCATTACCTCTGATTTAAGTATACATGTTACAAACAAAGAATTGATGATTTATACATAAATGCCCAATTTGATCTGCATAACTATTAGTGATGCCAAGCTGGCTGGACACATTCACCATACATTATGTAAATGCTTTCTCAAGTTGGAAATATTATTGCATGGCGGCGCATAAAGCAAATGCAACAGTTACTATTCAGATAAGGTTTCCAAGAATTACAAGGAAAAATAATAAAATGAATAAAGAATTTGGAAAGTAGTTTTTCATGAGAAGAATGAATAAGATTGTGTAAATTCAAATTTGTTGAGAGTAAAAGTTAGTTATACGGGCATCCCAAAAAAGTAAAATGTTGCATTTGGTTTGGGACAGGAGTATATGAAACTAACCAAGATAGAAGCTCTCAGGAAAAGCGCAGCCATCAGTGCTGAACATCACCTGCCATTGCAATACAACGATGTTTCAAGCACATAGCAGATCAGAAGTAGTTTTCTTGTGCTAGATTTATTAGCTTAAATGTCCAGCTGGTTCTGGGAAGTCAACAACATGGACATATTCCTTCTTCATCACCAAGATCAAATCTGAAAGTTCACGAGTTCATGAACTCACCTTGTTTAGTGGTGCTAGCTCCATAAGCTCTTTCACTGAGGATACCATTCCATGAAAGCTTAGTTTAGGAACGGCCAGCCCAAAGTCCAGGTAGACCTGTAATTAAATGTGTTAAAATACAAATTGTATGTCTAATTTTCAAATACATTTCTGTCAGTAAAAGATTATAACTTACCTGAGGATACACAGAAGCCAAGTATGATGCTTCCTTGGAAAATGGATATGATGCGTGTAGAAGTACAATCTGACACTTGCTAAATCTACCATCCTCAAGAACATTACGAAGATGAAGCGGATTGGAGAGTCTTAAATCAAGATCCTTGTCTCCAAAACTAACGATAAACAAAAATCAATTGTTAGTTACAACAAAGTATACAGTATTTTCCCTAAAGAAATGCACAATTTTTAGTTTTGAACACATTGAAATTTTGAATCAGCTAGTAGCTTTGTGTATAATAGACACATGGTGCACTCTAAAGAGGCAGTTCATACGTCCAGAGCTTGCTGTCAGGAATGTCTTTTCTTGAAGGACTATGTCAGTGTGCTTACTGCTTACACATATGCCTTCATCAGTTCCCCTGGAGTCTGAGTCAGGGGTGTGCCCTTAAATATGTCTCATTAATGGCCATTGATTTCTCAAACAACTCTAAATTTCTATGCTTCTAGTATATCTTACCCTTTTTAGATTTTACTATTGATGACTGCTCACAAGCTTCCTGTTGGACGTAGAAGGATGATTCTGTTATAATTGTGCATTCATATCGTAATGGGTTTCATATTGTTTTATAGTCTAAATACAGAGGAAGTGCTTTAGTCTTGCGAAGGCCAACCAAAAGCTCCATTTCTCTCACATTTCTTTTTCGTTTTCTTTTTTGTTTGTTTTGTTTTCTGAATTGCATTATACTCATGGTTTTACAAGTTTAATAATTTTTTCTAGATATAACTGTTCATTCTTCTTCATAGCATCATAGTTATTTGAGTCTTAACAACATAACAAAGGTTAATATTTGAATGCACAAGGTTTCACCTTAACTGTGCAAAGGTTTTAATATTTTAGAAGCTTTACAGATTTAAATGAAACTTTAAATTTAGAATATGAAACTCCTTCCACCTGTTGCTGTCTAACGTAGGTGTTGCTAAAGACAAATTATGGGGCACACATGCAATTTTTTTTCCTTTTGATTTTCTTTCAACTCCTTGAAAATTCCACACGAAGAGATTGACTGGCTGTAACACATTAACAAGCTACAAGCCTACGACTAAGTAGTTTCATTACTTTGCGAAAGAAAACACATTTCTTCTTACCCTGTGTGTATCTGCATTGGCAAGTGAAATGATTGTGCAACTTCCAGTGCACAAAGGAAAATGTGATCAATAAGGTTCTTGTTCGTGATACGGACAGGAGTTCCCACTAGAAAGACAGAACTGTCAGAATATATACAGAAATCAGGTTACATGTAAATCATTTATGTAAAAGTACCTTGTAAAACATCAACAAGGCCCTCTTCAGCATCCCTCAGTGAGACATTTGTATTTATCTCAAGCCCAGAGCGGTACGCAGCTATACTTTTAAACCCCAATATTTTATCTGCATGTGTAGTTTTCGATAAGGAATTGACCTACACCTGGGAATGCTTACTACATATCTGGAAAACTTGCTGCTAAAGTATGCTTTAGGAAGTGTATAATAGCATAAAGGATATGACTTCAATGCAGCAACAAATTTTTCCGTAAAGGAGTCCAATGTCCATGGAATCGCTCCTGGATTTCCCTAATAGTAATTTCAATGGTTAACAATATAAATCCAATGGACGAATTAAGCAGTTTGGGAATGTAAATCAGCACAAGCAGAATATTTTAGTTTATGTGATGCCAGAGTTGAATCCAAACAACATGAGGACATCATGTAAACGTACAATCAAAAGGAGAAATATGAGACACTTTTCAAGAATCTCAAGTAGTTCCTGACCTCATCAAGAATCTTCTCAGCTAGATGCTCAATTCTTAATATCCTACCAACAACTGGTACAAAAGCCTCATGCCATTTAATTCCCTGCATCTTGTCTAATGCAAGTCCATCATCAATGAAAATGGCTGATATTTTAGCAGCTGCAAAGCACTTTGCAGTGATTGATTCAAGTCCGGAGCTGGATCTGTATTCTTGCACAGCATGCAAGGACGACTCAGAGCCATACAGTTCAGCAATCTCTTTCAAGCTTCTCTGGAAGTAAAAAAGCAAAGCGATGCTATTAGATATCTTACATGACAATTAACCAGCAATGAAAATTTTGCTAGGAAACTTGACACCCGAACATCACCAATAAAATTTTCTCTTATCTCGTCCTAGGTGAATTTGTTATCATGGATCCACATGACATTGTCATGCTATAATGAAAACTAGATTTGTCGAGAAGCAAGGTTGAAAAGCAGTTGGTGTTTTTCTAGCCACAACAAGACTATACAAAGCATTGTTTTATAATGGAGTGCATCTCAGGAAGTTCCTGTATATTATTAAACTGCTGAAGTTAACATAACAGCATAAACCAATGGCTGAGACTGGAGTCATACAGGAACAACAAAACTACTGTCGATCTTAATGCCAATAAAATTTCGAAAATTTCGAAAAACTGGATATACATAGTTCATCATAGTCAGACAGAATGCTAGAGACAAACTGTTATATTTCAATGAAGCGCCTAGTTATATACTTAATATTTATAGACAACACCTGAATGCGGAATCCTTTTTCGCAATTACATTCAGCAATAACTATTTCTCTACCAATAATGAAATCCATGAGTAATCCTCAAACATCAATCCTCTCCGATTTTGAAGAAATTCAAATGATTTCGATTTGTAATAACTAGCCATGTCCGTTTATACAACAAACTTAACATATGACATTACTTTGTGCAATCAGAAACATCATGTAGTACTGCAATGGATACAATCAGTAGTATCAGATATTAGCTCGAGCAAAAGCAACAATAGATAACTAGACCGGCCACATTTTACTAAACTAAACGCTTTCAAAAACAAAACTGAATTTGATCATATAGGCATTTCATCATATACCTTGAAGCTGATTGTATGGGGAGCAGAGGCTAAAGCGTCACCAGTGGCTTCAGAGAAGCAGTTGAGGAAAGGCATGGTGGAGTCGATCGCCACCACGTTGTGAGCGTGGGCATCAACCAACTCCGCCGCATCCACCACCGCTCTGAGCTCGGCAAATTTATCCATATGCCAATTTTGTTATTCTTTCTTCGGTGCTCTTTTTCCTTTGTCGAAGAGGGAGCCGTTGACTGTAGTTAGTTATTTTACGGAGTGATCAATTCACGACTGAACTTGTATTTATAGCATATAAATCAATTTTGACCCGCTAACCAATGTTTCCACTTACTGATTAAAAAATAAATAAACATAGAAAAGACAGGATAAGATACACTTATGCACACAGTACGAAAAATGGGAGTAAGTGTGTTGTTTATTATCGCCTATAAATTTTGACCCGCTGCTAAATTCATTTCCACTCCAATTTAAAATTTAAAAAGAAAGAAATGGAAATGACAGGACACTTCTGCTATGCGGCACACAATATCTCTTTTTAAAATTCGGGTTGGACCGGTCGGGTTTGATTTCCAATTTTCCTCTCCAATTTTTTTTAAAAATGGAAATGACATGACAATTCTGCACAATATCTGTTTTAACATTCGGGTCGGACCGGCTGGCCCGAATGGTCCGTCCACAAAGCCGTTTTGGAACGTCTGGATAAGAATTAGAAATGCCTATTGAGCCGGATGGTCAAGAACAAAGATTTGAACCTATGACATAACTTGCCCAGACCCGATGCCGTAGCTTGAAGTGATGGAGCTCGATGAAATCTGTCTTTTTTTTTGCTTGGACATCGACCTCCCTTTCGGATACGTGCACTAGTAGTCGAATTGTCCTCCACTCCTTTCCTTCCGCCCCTTTTCTTCGAAATGAGAAAGAAGATGGTACATTGGAATTGTATTATTTAAGTGACCAGTCAAAACCGGTTCAATATCTCAATGATATTGAACCGGGTCAATAACATCGGCACAACTTTAGGAAAAGGTCAAGCTATGCCGATGAAACCACAGTCCGATCTGGAACTGATGAAACAACCGATTGAGGTCTCAAAGGTAATCCAATCTATATTTATTACGCTAGTAAGTACACCCGAAGCTAATATTGGTGCCAGTGATCATCGAGTAGATAAGACTGTAAAACCAGGTGAATCTGGTAAGTGCACCGGAACGCATGTAATATTATGTAATTATTAGTTTATTTAATTAATTATTCATTGAAGTATTTATACTCTTTTTGGGAGTACTTGCATTTAAATTTTGCCTTTTGTTATTTTGATTTAGTTACTTTTAATTAAACTATGGTATAAGGTATTTGAACATTTTTATGGACATGTAAAATATTTTGATGGATTAGATCTTTGTTCTTTTGGTTTGCTTTAGTTTGTTTTCTATGTTTTTTTGGTGAGATTGATTTGAAGAGAATGAGTGTGAATGAATTTTATTTTTTCTAGGTTGGTAATCTGATCATTTAAAAAAAAACACAAAATATATAATCCTGTCTACCAGGTCCAAAAACCGGACCCGGACCAAAATATTCCGGTCCGATTCGGGCAGGACAGGAACTAGTGCTGTTTAACGAGCCGAGTCGAGCAGAGTATTGCTGAGGCTCGACTCGGCTCGTTAACGAAACGAGCCGAGCTTAGGCTCGACTCGTTAACGAAGCGAGCCTGAAATCAGGCTCGAGCTCGAGCTCGTTAACAAACGAGCCGAGGCTCGGCTCGTTTAATGAAGCGAGCATAATTTCAGGCTCAAGCTCGGTTCATTTGGCTCGGTTCGTTTGTTAAAATACCATAAAAATATATTAAAATATTAAATAAAATATAAACAAATTCAAGATTATGCATTAGAATAAACTCTCAAATGATGAAATCATTAAATAACAAAATGCAAATATAAGCAATTCAAGCCAATAATCTGAAACTTAAATCATAACTTATAATACTAATACTACTCATAATCTACATGATATCGAGCCTTACCGAGTACTCGCGAGCCGAGCCTAGATTGGAACGAGCCTAAGTTTAAGCTCGAGCTCGGCTCGATAAGGTAATCGAGCCGAGCCGAGCCTTAACGAGCCGAGCCAAGCCGAGTACTCGATAAGGCTCGATTCGCGTAACAGCACTAACCAGAACCTTACAGGTTCGATTTCAGTTCCTAGAAATTCTAGGATTCCAGTTCCGGTCCAATTCGGTTTTGGTCCGGTTCGGTCCTGGTCTTGGACCGGTGAAAAACCCTACTTCTATGGGTTGAAGTTATCGGGGTAATAGAGATTCCAGAGAAAGGGTTTAGAGGTGAGTTCATTCCTTCTACGATTGGTGATCAAGGATGGGATAGAACATTGAAGTCATTATTGAGAAGGCCAATGTTAACCCGAAAATCGAGTATTTGGCTGAACACTCTGATAAGGAAATGTCAGTGAATGCAGTTCGACATGTCATTGGAAAATCATGGAACATCGTTAAGATGTCTGACATCTACTGCAATGAGGAAGGCTATTTCCCCTATACTCTGGGTTTGCAACTACTCAAGACAAGGATGAAATCTATTTGAATGGCCTTTATACAATATACAACATGCCAATGGTGCTGTAAAATGAGTGTGGATTTTATGTTCCACAAGGATATATTAAGTTCAATTTAAATTTATTAAGTTCAGTTCAGTTCAGACAAATTTAAAGTTTTTCAGGCGAATTAAACATAGCCTTAGTATGATAATGATAAATAGATATTAATTACATAAATAATATTGAGTGGTAAATGGTAAATTTGAAAATATAAAATGTACATTGAGACTAATGTGATTAATTCATCCACCCGTTAATATTGTGTCATTTCGATATTTTGAGTATGTCATTAAAAATCCATTAAAATTTCAACTAGAGTTGTAGCATACTATAAATGGTGTAGTGTGAAGCTTTATAGTCCAACTAGAGTTGTAGCATACTATAAATGGTGTCTGCACTTGAATTTTACTGCAATCAAGAACATTAATACATATATACACAATATCTTGAACAAGCTAGTTATTGTTATTGCATTGTCCTACATTTCCGGTATGAGTTAACTTAGGCCAACAACCTCTCATACTAGAGTCTAGAGTTACTATAGTATATTGTAAGTTGGGGAAGTTTCATAATAAGACAATTAATTATAGTTTAATTTATGTTTGTTGTACTTTCTATATTTTGCAGGTGTTCATTCGGCAATATTTACAGTAAAGAACAACTGTTCATACACAATCTGGCCAGCAACATTGACAGGAAAAGACGCGGCACCAACATCTGGATTCGAATTGGCATCACAAGCTTCAACAACGATCAGGCAGATGTTGGGCCAGATCTCTCATCAAGTAGTGGTAAATTCACTTGTGTTACAGGAGATTGTGGATCAGGTGAAATTGCATGCAATGGAAAAGGTGGCGCACCACCAGTAACTCTGGCCGAGTTTACTCTAGGAGGTGATGGTGGAAAAGATTTTTATGATGTTAGCAACGTGGATGGCTTCAATCTGCCACTGTCGATTGAGCTTGATGGAAGTTGCGCCCATTCACAGCTTGTCCTGCATGTTGGAGAATTATGATAAATGAATAGATTTCGTTCCTCCCCAACATCTTAAACTTTTGGGAGAGTTGGAATTCTACCATGGTATCAGAGACATCAGGCTCACGTCCACCTGAGTTCGAATCTCCCTGGAGACAAACTCCGACCCATATTAAATTTCCACTTGATTGGCCTCCCCAATGAGGTTGAAATTGGCCACGAGTGCGGGGGAGTGTTGGAGAATTATGATAAATAACTAGATTTCGTTCCTCCCCAACACTTTAAACTTTTGGGAGAGTTGGATTTCTATCACTGCAGACATTAATCAGGGGTGCCCTAATGAGTTGGCTGTTAAAGACTCGAATGGTGGTATAGTTGGTTGTAAAAGTGCATGTGCAGCTTTTAACCAACCACAGTATTGCTGCACGGGCGATTATGGTACCGCAGATAAGTGTAAGCCAACTAGCTACTCGGAAATGTCCTCAGGCTTATAGCTAAGCATATAATGATAAATCTAGCACATTTACCTGCCCAACTGGGAGTAATTATCTCATCACATTTTGTCCGTGGTGTGGAATAATATTTTCTTTCCTAATTAACTAACTCACAAGTCACAACACACGCGCCTTGTCATGGTTATTGCATTGTCCCTTGTTTACGGTGATCTGATTGTAGTACAGCTTCCTCATAATAAATTTGAATTCATTTGAAATAAATTTAGTAAATTTGATCCGAATTGATTAATCTCGCTAATCTGATTATAATGTAGTATAAAATTAAAGCTGAACTTAATGTGTTGAACATGATATTCTTATTTTAAGCTCTCAAAATTGTTACGTCACAATTTTGATTTTCCTTGAAAATAAAAAATCTAGCACTATTTGGATTTTAAAAAACCTATAATCAAAATCAAATTTTTGTAGGGAAATTTGCACTTTTAGTCCCCATGTCGTGGTCCTTCGCGCTTACGGTCATGTGAAATGAGATATGGTCCTCTAGTTTCGTTCCGTATAAGAATTATGCCGTTTTAGATGCGATTTTGGTCTTCCCAGCCTATGTGGCGTCAATCTGGGCAGTGATGTGGCCAACGGAACTAAGACGCACTAAGATAAGGACTGGAGACGTGCGAATTGGGAGAGATATCTCATATCTGTATTATTTTTGCCCAAATTAAAATGGATCCCAATCTAACACAATCCCTTCCCCTAGCTCCAAAGCCAAAATCCCAACTCTGCATCTTCTTCTCCAAATTGGCTCAACCCAATTGTCGATAATGATTGCTTGTTCTTGGTCGACGCAGTGATCCACACCGGCGTTTCATGGCTTGAAAAAATTTCTTCTTGAAGGTAATTTACCCTTTTCTATCTGAATTAACTGTTATTCTTTGTTGAAGTAGTGGCTGTTATTGGCAAAAATCGAGAATAGTGACATTTTTGGTTTGTTATTAGCACAAATGGAGAGGGAGAGGAGGAGAAGAGGACCACAATGCTGAGCTCAATCAAGCTCATTTATAGAGCTTAATTAGATGAGCATAGTTAAGCTCTGTTTATTAGCTTGATCAAGCTCTTTAACAGAGCATAATTATGCTCATTTACAGAGCTTAATTAAGCTCTGTAAACAAAGCACAATCAAGCTAGATTAATTATGGTATGTAAATGAGCATAATTAAGCTCTGTTTAGCATCTGAATATTTGGAGACAAGGCTGCCATGTGTGTGTGTGATGATCTGGAGCTAATTAAACTCTGTAAATGAGCATAGTTAAGCTCTGTTTATTAGCTTGATCAAGCCCCTTAACAGAGCACAATCAAGATCATTTACAGAGCTTAATTAATCTCTATAAACATAGCACAATCAAGCTCATTTACAGAGCTTAATTAAGCTCTGTAAATGAGCATTTAAGCTCTGTTTAGCATGTGAATATTTGAAGACAGGGCTGCCATGTGTGTGTGATGATTTGGAGACAGTGTGGCGTGATTTGGCAACCATTTTTGTGACTGGACGACGAACTAAAACTGTATACGGTGAATTAGGCGACTTAAGGCGTTTATACGGCGAATTATACGAGTTCGAGGACTGAATTCGCAAAATTCATCTGGAAGAGGACCAAAACTGAGTAGGACCAAGACATAGGGGACCAAAATTGCAATTTTTCCAATTTTTGTACATGCATCATCCATCCACTTCTATCTTTCAACTCCTTGCATCATTGCTATGTCTATACATCTATAAATTCAAATATATAAATGGTAGTTGGGACACCATTTCAATTGATTCTTACTCACTAAATAGAAATTTGAAAGGAAAAAAAAATGAAAAAAAATAACCATAACTACCAATTCTCTAATATATTAATTAAAAATAGATGACAATGTAAATAATTGTGCAATGTTTTGATTTGTTTTTGTAATTTTCTTAATTTTTAATTTCAAACCATATATGTTAAATTGAATAACTTAAAAAATTATGATTTATTAGACAAAAACTTATTTGAGTAAAATCTGGATGGTATCTTACTTTCACGTTAAATTAAAATATAGTTACTATATAGTTACTATTTTTTTTGGCACACAATGCGTACACAATTTTACTGGTATACTCAAACCTATAAACCTATAAAGATAAAATTCTAATGCCAAATACAATTTCAAAAAATTCAACACAACTTTTACAAACTTTCACCAAAATAAAAAAGTTAAATCTCAAAATCGATCCATTGAGTTTATATTGCAGAAGTTGGTACGGTATGTAATTCGTTGACTTGTTTCGGAGATTTTATAGCTCATGCCATACACATGACTGTTCAATTATAAATATAACTTGAAGTTGTGCAGTGCACGTACACCTTTGATCAAACTTCATTAATCCTCATAAAATGTCAAGCTTTATTCTCCATCTACTCTAGAATAGCAGCTAGCTAGCTTTGGTAAAAAAAACTTTCATATATAGAGACTTCATTTAAGATTTTACAAGTGTGGAGCTTTATACTCCATGACCTATAGAGGTGGAGCATACTATAAAATTCACATCTGCACTTGAATTTTACTGCAATCAAGAATATTAGTACTCCATAAACACACAGAATATCTTGAAGCTAGACATTGAAATGAGAAACTCGGTGTTTCTAGTTATTGTTTTTGCATTGTACTTTATTTCTGGTATGAGTTCATTTAGGCCTTTGAAACTATTATACAAATTTGCCTGCTGCAGCCTCATACTCATACTAGTTAGTATTAGACATATTGCTGATAATCAAGTTTCATAATAAGACAATGACCTATAGTTTAATTTACCTATGTTTTTTTTGTTTTTACACTACTGTGTTCTGCAGGTGGTCATTCTGCAATCTTTACTGTAAAGAACAACTGTCCATACCCAATTTGGCCGGCCACATTGACAGGAAAAGGCGCGGCACTTCCAACAGGATTCAAATTGATTCCACAAGCTTCAAGAACGATAAATATAGCTGCTCCATGGTCAGGCAGATTCTGGGCTAGATTTCAATGCTCATCAAGTGGTGGTAAATTCTCTTGTCTTTCTGGAGATTGTGGGTCTCGTCAAATCTCATGCAACGGCAAGGGTGGTATACCGCCTGCAACGCTAGCAGAGTTTACACTAGCGGGTGCAGATAGGAAAGATTACTTCGATGTTAGTTTAGTTGATGGGTTCAATCTGCCTGTGTCGATTAGGCCTAATGGTAGATGCCCTTCCACGGCTTGTCCTGCTGACATTAACCGTGGGTGTCCAAATGAGTTGTCAGTTAAAGACCGGCGTGGTGGCAAGATTGGCTGTAAGAGTGCATGTGTGTCTTTTAACAAACCGCAATATTGTTGTATAGGTTCTTATGGTAGCCCAGGTACCTGCAAGCCAACCAAATATTCGCTAATGTTCAAGCGTAAAAAATGTCCTCAAGCTTATAGCTACGCGTATGATGATAAATCTAGCATATTTACCTGCCCAACTGTGGGTAATTATCTCATCACATTTTGTCCGTGATGATGAAGTGAATGAGAAGAAAAAGTCACTTGATTCCGACCCCATTTAGTTTGTAATCCATGTCCGGCTTCCTCATAGCCACCAACAATATAATTATTTATTAATGAAATTTATCATTAGTGATATTTGTATCTTGTTCTGTTAGTTCTACAATCTGTTAAAGGTTGAAATGTAGGCTACACAGGAAGTGCTTCTTTCCCAGAATTCGCATAATCACCTCTGGTCAAGTTTGCCACATCATGAATTTGCTTCATTCCAGTTACCATATGGCTGATCGGTTTTAAAAAACTATCGGCTTTCATTTTAAAATCATCCTGTTCCTGTGGCCGTATGGACTCAGACCACGTTATGCGCCTTGTTAGAGTTTTGTACATCCTGAAGTGGAAAAGCATTTCCAGAACGATTCATCTTTGTTTGGATTTCTAGAAATAATCTATGGACTGATTTCTGTTACCTGTCACTGTAAACCATAGCATGTGATCTTGTACAGCAGTACAGGTTCCTTGCATGATTTTGCTGCTAAGACTTTGTCATGTTGCATGTACAATGGAGCGTTCTAATTTGTTTCTTATCTATGAAAGTACTAGCATATCTTGTGCAGTTGTGCCAGCCACATAAATTTTAGCCACAGCTGCACTGCGGGGATAATAGTAGAAGCAATACTAGAAGCAACAAATGAAGACCAGTATCATTATATAATAAGTTCCGAGTTACTAGCAACAAACTAGCTAGCCAAATCACCAAGTGCCACAAAACGTTCAAAATGGTAACCCATGAACAAAAGCCTCATTTCGTCCTGCTTCCTTTCATGGCACAAGGACATACAATCCCCATGATAGACATAGCTCGATTACTAGCAAACCGCGGTGTCATTATCACCGTTCTAACCACGCCTATCAATTTCAACAGATTTAAACCAGTGATTACTCGTGCCATTGAATCCGGACTCAACATTCATGTCCGTCACCTCAAATTTCCATGTGTTGAAGCAGGGCTGCCCGAAGGACATGAGAATTTCGATATGCTGCCTGACATCACCTACGGTTTCAACTTTTTGAAAGCTATAGTCATGTTACGCGATCAGGTCGAGGAATTACTCCAGGAGCTTAAGCCCTTCCCAAGCTGCTTCATTGCGGATATGTGCTTTACGTGGGCCAGTGATGTCGCTCTAAAAGTTAATGTTCCGAGAATTGTGTTCCATGGGATGTGTTGCTTTTCTCTCCTGTGCTTGCACTTGGTGGAAACTTCCAAGGACTTAGAAGATGTAGCATCCGAGACAGAGTATTTTGTGGTTCCTGGCCTGCCGGATAGAATTGAAATCACTAAAGCTCAGATAAGAGGCATCGTCAATCCGTCGATTCCGGCAATGTTAAAGATTCGAGAGCAGATGCGCGAGGCTGAAGGTAAGGCATTCGGTACGGTGGTTAATAGTTTTGAAGAGCTGGAACCTGCTTATGTGAAAGAATATAACAATGTCAAAAGCAAGAAGGTCTGGTGTCTTGGTCCTGTTTCCTTGTGCAATAAGGATGATGCAGAAAAGGCCGAAAGAGGTAAAAAGGCTTCTATAGGTGAACCCGAATGCTTGAAGTGGCTCGAAGCACGTGAACCAAGCTCGGTGATTTATGTTTGTCTAGGAACAGTATCAAGCCTAGCTACTTTACAGCTGATAGAGCTTGGCTTGGCCCTGGAGGCGACAAACCGACATTTCATATGGGTCATTAGGAATGCATCAGAGGCATTCGGGAAGTGGCTTGTAGAAGAGAAGTACGAGGAAAGGATCAAGGACAGGGGACTATTGATCCATGGTTGGGCTCCACAAGTGCTGATACTATCTCATCCTTCTGTTGGAGGGTTCTTGACGCACTGTGGATGGAACTCAAGTCTTGAAGGGATAACAGCAGGCGTGCCTATGGTAACATGGCCAGTATCTGCTGAGCAATTTGTGAATGAGAAGTTCATTGTGAGTGTGATCATGACGGGGATAAAAGTAGGCGTGGAAGTGCCAGTTTTTTCCCGACAGGAGGAGAACGTATTGGTCAAGAGTGATGAGATTAAGATGGCCATTGAGAAGCTGATGGACAGTGGAGAGGCAGGGAATGAGAGAAGAGAGAGAGCTAAGAAGCTTAAGGACATGGCGAAAATCGCTACAGAAGAAGGCGGTTCCTCTTGGTCTAATTTGACATTGCTGGTACAGGATGTCATGGAGCTAGCAAGTTCTAGAGGAGAAGATAGCAATGATGTAAAAATCATTGATGAAAACTCTGATGATATCATTACCCAGAGAATGATTAGTGGAGCCAAGTTGACTACTCCCAAATTCAATTACATGAGAATTTCCATATATCAAGTTATGGATATAATGTGTTTTCTTATTAAGGTCAAGTTTTCTAATTTCCTGATTAATGGATTTACCTAAAAAATATTTCAGGTCATCCAATCAAAGAATACAATAATGCATATATTGTAACATGTTTTTATTCCCAATTTTGAGTGCTCACATATGACTTGCAATGTGTACCATCTCAAGTTATTCTTTGGTATTTATCATTTTTCCAGAAGGGTTATGTAAATACCAATTATTGAGATAAGATTCATAATCTATATGTTTAAAAAACAAATGGGGTCAAGTAGTCCAATTTACTTGACACTTGTCATTCTTGTCTCACAAGTTCAACCAAGTTGACAACAATAGAAATTTGAGAAATTAGTTCGTTATGTTTGGTCTTCTCACACAATAGCACTAATTGATTTTAGAGGCCGTTTGGTTTAGTAGTAAAATGAAATGTTTTGCTCAAATTGGGAAACATTTTATTGATTGGTTGGTAGTAAATCTCCAAACCGGTCGGACCAAACTTTTTCCTCTTTCTAACCAGAAATGATATTGATCTGTTTATGTGTTAGAGATGCCAAAACATTTCCTAGTTACAATACATGGGAGGGGGAGAGACCCAAAACATTTCCTAGATGGGCATGTATTTGATTTTGGAAATGTGTTGACATTTGATCATGTACATTTTGCCCTCACAAATACAATTTATTTTTCCAAAATGTCCTCCATTGCTCATCTAATTACAAAGAAATTACCCCAAATTACAAAATCAATACAGTATATCATATACTCCCACCTCATTCAACATTCAACAGTGTTGATAAACCATTGGAAAAGAAGAAATCAATTATTCCCATGGCTTCTTCGTTATTCCCATGGGCCATGGCTTCTTCTTAGTTCACATGAATGGAATAAGGCGGTCCAATTATTCACAGGGATGGAATAATTTACAGTCGGCTTCTTCATTTCTTTTCCTGCCGAACTCAATTAAGCTCATGGCTTTGCAACAGAGCATGGATTTTTGTTGGGGTGTTGAGATGGAAATTAGGGGTGCGAGAGAGCTGTGAATCGGAACAAAGCATGGTTTGATTTTCAGGCGGCTGGAATTGAATCTAACATCATGAATTGAAGTGGTTGAGTCTGGAATTGATTGAATTATTTGCTCCGCCTGTTTTTCTGTGTTTATGCGGCTTGTGGAGGTTTTATGGTAGAGAGAAGAAGAAAGAAGAGTCTTGTGGGTTGTTGGACAAGATTTCCTAATTTATTTTAGTAAATCAAACAAGGAAAACATTTCCTATGTGTGGTTTCAACCAGATTTACTAGGAAATGTTGGTTTTAATTTTCCGAGTTCAAACCAAACGAGCTCTTCAAGGAATCAAACTTTGCTACTCATAGTCTCATTGAATTACTATTGCAATAGAGTGCATTTTCGTTAGGCTTCTACTCTTTCTTTTTAGGTCACCTTTAATACTTTTAAAATATACTATTATAGTTTTAATAATATTTTGTCGTTATAAGATTTGTGGTTTTATCATTACTTTTTTAAGAGTCATTTAGTTTTTAGAATTTTATAATGAAAATTATGACTGTTCAATTAAAAATATAACTTGGAGTTGTGCACACCTTTTCACTATGTCAAGTTTATTCTCCATCTAGCTTTGATAAAAAAATAAAAAATCTTTCATATATATAGAGACCTCATTTAAGATTTTACAAGTGTGGAGATATTCCATGATATAGAGTTGGAGCATACTATAAAATTCACATCTGCACTTGAATTTTAGTGCAATCAAGAATATTACATTCAAATGGGAAACTCGGTGTTTCTAGTTATTGTTTTTGCATTGTACTTTATTTCTGGTATAAGTTCATTTAGGCCTTTGAAACTATTATACAAATTTGCCTGCTGCAGCCTCATACTCATACTAGTTAGTGTTAGACATATTGCTGATAATCAAGTTTCATAATAAGACAATGACCTATAGTTTAACTTACCTATGTTTTTTTTTGTTTTTACACTACTGTGTTCTGGAGGTGGTCATTCTGCAATCTTTACTGTAAAGAACAAATGTCTTTCTGGAGATTGTGGGTCTGGTCAAATCTCATGCAACGGCAAGGGTGGTATACGGCCTGCAACGCTAGCAGAGTTTACACTAGCGGGTGCAGATAGCTAGGAAAGATTACTTCGATGTTAGTTTAATTGATGGGTTCAATCTGCCTGTGTCGATTAGGCCTAATGGTAGATGCCCCTCCACGGCTTGTCCTGCTGACGTTAACCGTGGGTGTCCAAATGAGTTGGAAGTACTTAAAGACCGGTGTGTTGGCAAGATTTGCTGTAAGAGTGTATGTATGTCTTTTGACAAGCCGCAATATTGTTGTATAGGTTCTTATGGTAGCCCAGGTACCTGCAAGCCAACCAAATATTCACTAATGTTCAATATGTCCTCAAGCTTATAGCTACGCGTATGATGATAAATCTAGCATATATTTACCTGCCCAACTGGGGGTTCCTAATTATCTCATCACATTTTGTCCGTGATGATGAAGTGAATGAGAAGAAAACGTCACTTGATTCCGACCCCATTTAGTTTGTAATCCATCCATGAACCGGCTTCCTCATAGTCACGAACAATTATTTATTAATGAAATTTATCATTAGTGATATTTGTATATTGATCTGGTAGTTCTACAATCTGTTAAAGGTTGAAATTTGGGCTACACAGGAAGTGCTTCTTTTCCAGAATTTGCATAAACACCTCTGGTCTAAATCTGCAACATATGTATGTATTCAGGGTGTCAAGTTTGCCACATCATGAATTTGGTTCAATCTGGTGGTTATCATATGGCTGATCGGTTTTAAAAAACTTTCGGCTTTCATTTTAAAATCATCCTGTTCATGTGGCCGTATGGGCTCAGAACACGTTATGCGCCTTGTTGGACTTTTGTACATCCTGAACTGGAAAAGCATTTCCTGATCGATTTATCTTTGTTTTGGATTTCTAGAAATAATCTATGAACTGATTTCTGTTTCCTGTCACTGTAAACCGCGTCATGTGATCTTGTACAGGTTCCTTGCATGATTTTGCTGCTAAAACTTTGTCATGTTCACAATGGAACGTTCTAATTTGTTTCTTATCTATGAAGGGACCAGCATATCTTGAGCCAGCCACATAAATGTTAGGCACAGCCGCACTGCGGGGATAATATTTCAGTTTCCTATGTATGCTCTTACATCATCAATACTAGAAGCAACAAATAAAGAACAGTATCAGTGTATATAATAACTTCCTAGTTACAACTTACAAACTAGCTAGGCAAATCACCAAGTGCCAAAAAACATTCGAAATGGCAATCCATGAACAAAAGCCTCATTTCGTCCTGCTTCCTTTCATGGCACAAGGGCATACAATCCCCATGATAGACATTGCTCGATTACTAGCAAACCGCGGTGTCATTATCACCGTTCTAACCACGCCTCTCAATTTCAACAGATTTGAACCAGTGATTACTCGTGCCACTGAATCCGGACTCAACATTCATGTCCGTCACCTCAAGTTTCCATGTGTTGAAGCAGGGCTGCCCGAAGGACATGAGAATTTCGATATGCTGCCTGACATCACCTACGCTTTCAACTTTTTCAAAGCTATTGACATGCTACGCGATCAGGTCGAGGAATTACTCCAGGAGCTTAAGCCCTTCCCAAGCTGCTTCATTGCGGATATGTGCTTTACGTGGGCCAGCGATGTCGCTCTTAAAGTTAACGTTCCGAGAATCGTGTTCCATGGAATGTGTTGCTTTTCTCTCCTGTGCTTGCACTTGGCGGAAACTTCGGAGTACTTTGAAGATGTAGCATCCGAGACAGAGTATTTTGTGGTGCCTGGCCTGCCGGACAGAATTGAAATCACTAAAGCACAGATAAGAGGCATCGTCAATCCGTTGAGTCCCGAATGGTCAAAGATACGAGAGCAGATGCGTGAGGCTGAAGGGAAGGCGTTTGGTACGGTGGTTAATAGTTTTGTGGAGCTGGAACTTGCCTATGTGAAAGAATATAACAATGTCAAAAGCAAGAAGGTCTGGTGTCTTGGTCCTGTTTCCTTGTGCAATAAGGATGATACAGAAAAGGCTGAAAGAGGTAACAAGGCTTCTATAGACGAACACGACTGCTTGAAGTGGCTCGAAGCACGTGAAGAAAGCTCGGTGATTTATGTTTGTCTAGGAACACTATCACGCCTAGCTACTTTACAGCTGATAGAGCTTGGCTTGGCCCTGGAGGCGACAAACCGACATTTCATATGGGTCATCAGGAATGCATCGGAGGCATTCGGGAAGTGGCTTGTAGAAGAGAAGTACGAGGAAAGGATGAAGGACAGGGGACTATTGATCCATGGTTGGGCTCCACAAGTGCTGATACTATCTCATCCTTCTGTTGGAGGGTTCTTGACGCACTGTGGATGGAACTCAAGTCTTGAAGGGATAACAGCAGGCGTGCCTATGGTAACATGGCCAGTATTTGCTGAGCAATTTGTGAATGAGAAGTTTATTGTGAGTGTGATAAAGACGGGGATAAAAGTAGGTGTGGAAGTGCCAGTTATTTTCGGACAGGAGGAGAACGTAGGCGTATTGGTCAAGAGTGATGAGATTAAGATGGCCATTGAGAAGCTGATGGAAAGTGGAGGGGCAGGGAATGAGAGGAGAGAGAGAGCTAAGAAGCTTAAGGACATGGCGAAAATCGCTACCGAAGAAGGCGGTTCCTCTTGGTCTAATTTGACATTGCTGGTACAGGATGTCATGCAGCTAGCAAGTTCTAGAGGAGAAGATAGCAATGATGTAAAAATCATTGATGAAAACTCTGATGATATCATTACCCAGTAGAATGATTAGTGGAGCCAAGTTGACTACACCCAAATTCAATTACATGAAATTTTCCATATATATCAAGTTATGGCAAAATTAATATAATGTGTTTTCTTATTCTTCGATAGTAAGGTCAAGTTTGTAATTTCCTGATTAATGGATTTACCTTAAAAATATTTCAGGTCATCCTATGTTAAATTACATTTAGGTGATGTTTTTGCAACTTAACTACAATTTAATGACACCCAAAATCTTGTTTTCAAAAAAGTAACATTTATATTATATGGTATACCCAAAATGACCCTTATATATATTCAACATAATTAAGAGCGAGAAACATACTAATTCCTCAAATTTAGCCTTCTCTATTTGATTATGCAAATTGCGTTTCTTCAGTATGTAAAATTAGTAAGGTATAATCTTTCTTAGGTTGTTTGTTGTGATACGTAGGTAATCCTAATTTGTTTGGTGTGTACGTTTATGGTTATATATATTGGAGATGAAGTAATGAACTAATTAGTAGTGGTGATTGCTACTTATGGGAATATTTACCGTGTAAGTTGAAAATTAAATATTAAGACACAAAATAATAATGTTAATTACTCGAGGGGTAGTCTGGGTATAAAAAAACATATCTTTGTAAATATTTGAAGAAAGATGTCACTTATATGTAATAAAGTTTGCATTGTAGCATTAGGAATGAAAGCATAATTTATGCCAACACTAAAGTGTAATAAGTTTCAAAAAGTGTAATCTAAAAGTAATTTTCCGCTCTTTAAATTATACTGCACTAAGAAACCTGTATAGCATAACTTCAAACTTACGAATGGCAGGCCTTCTTGCAATTGTTGCTGCACTGTCCTTAATCTCTGGTAAGCTTCTCCTCTTCTTTCTCCTTTTTTACTTGCACAAACATTTCTTTTGTGAATTATGGAAATGCTGGAGGATCAATAATGGTTCTCGTACCTCATTTCAGTTTCAGGAAGTCTAAATGAAAAACTATGTTCCTGTTTTCCCATCTGTTATAGACGTAAATACCAGTATATCATGAATCACTTCACTGAGATTTTTTTTCACCTTTTTTTTATTTGTCAGGGTCCCATTCAGCTATATTCACAGTGAGAAACAACTGTCCATACACAATCTGGCCAGCAACATTGACAGGAAAAGGCGCGGCACCAACATCTGGATTCGAATTGGCATCACAAGCTTCAACAACGATCAACATCGCTGCCCCATGGTCAGGAAGATTTTGGGCCAGATCTTCATGCTCATCAAATGGTGGTAAATTCACTTGTGTTACAGGAGATTGCGGATCAGGTGAAATCGCATGCAATGGCAAAGGTGGCGCACCACCAGTAACTCTGGCAGAGTATACTCTAGGAGGTGATGGGGGAAAAGATTTCTACGATGTTAGCAACGTGGATGGCTTCAATCTGCCACTGTCGATTAAACCTGATGGAAGTTGCCCATCCACAGCTTGTCCTGCAGACATTAATCAGGGGTGTCCTAATGAGTTGGCTGTTAAAGACCCGAATGGCGGTATAGTTGGCTGTAAAAGTGCATGTGCAGCTTTTAAACAACCACAGTATTGCTGCATTGGCGATTATGGTACCCCAGACAAGTGCAAACCAACAAGCTACTCGGAAATGTTCAAGAGTAAATGTCCTCAGGCTTATAGCTATGCATATGATGATAAATCGAGCACATTTACTTGCCCAACCGGGGGTAATTACCTCGTTACATTCTGTCCATAGACTCTAGTGATGGTTTGGCTGCCTGGAGAATAAGAACAATGGTAGTTTAGAATGAACGGTGAACTCAAAGCTGAATTAAGTTCATCTAAGGCATTTACAGATTTGTTGTAACTTGTAATAATATGTGATGGTTTATTTTGATACACATAACTGATCAGTCTCAAATCCTTTTTTTCTGTTGCTTATAATTACTTGCATCTCCTACAGATGCTAAGTTCTATAGTCGAAGAAGTCAAGAAGCATATAATAAGGAGAAAAAGCAAACAAAGAGAAACTCACTGATTACAGGAGACAAAAGTTCAATGGGAAAATTGCATATTTAGTCTCTCAAGTACAAGTCCCCCTTTAAACTTAGTCCCAAGTGATTTAAAAAAGCTCCGCCATGCGTGTTAACAAGCTCCAGATCGGAGCTTTTTAGAAGTTCCCATCTGGAGCTTCAATGGAGGAGCTGTAAAGCTCCGCCATGGACGGGCGGAATCCGGCCATGGTGGAGTTTAAGGATAGTTTTTTTTTTTTCTTATTTTAATTTTTTTCTTGATTTTTTATTACTTTTTTTTTTACTTGTTTTTTCTCCACCTCAAATGCCACATAGCCATCCACATATGCAAATAAGTATAAATACGTAGTTTTATACGCCAACGCCAAGGGACCAAATTTGCATTTTTTGAAATCAGTTGGGATCAAGTTCAGGAGACTTGAAGATGAGAGACCAAATATGTAATTTTCCCAAAGTTCAATTGTAAGCCCAGCTCAGACCTCAGAAGTGAACAAAAGTTCACTGTTACTATTTTAGCTGGGAGTTGGTCAGCTTATAGAGAAAAGTACATGTAACCAGCATAAATAATACAAACCATTGGGAAATAATACACACTATATTGCTTAAGTTTTCTATCAAGTTTACGCAAGACATATCAGATTGGAGTGTTGTGGTTTATCTCATTTGACAAGTCAATTATCTACACATACATCTACAATGATTGAATAATACTTTAATGTAATGATGTATGCTCTTACATCATCACAAAGAAATCTGCAAGAAAGAAATGCCAAACTTTCAATATCAGGACAGTTATAAATTGAGCTCTCAGTAGTCATACTAAACCCACCCCACTAAGTACCCACCACTACCAGAACTTGAGATGGCCACTCATGAAAGCAAACCTCACTTTATCCTCCTTCCTTTCTTGGCCCAAGGCCACTTAATTCCGATGATAGATATCGCTCGCTTACTGGTGAAACGTGGTGTCATCGTCACCATTCTGACCACACCAGAAAATGCCAATAGATTCAAACCGGTAATCTCTCGCTCAATTGCTGCTGGACAAGACATTCATGTCCAGGAACTCAAATTTCCTTGTGCTGAAGTAGGCCTTCCAGAAGGCTGCGAGAATTTCGACTTGCTTCCTTCTGGAGAGTACGTATATAAGTTCTTTACTGCAGCTGGCATGCTGAGGGAGCAAGTTGAAGAATTGCTTCAAGAGCTTAAACCTTTTCCAAGCTGCTTGATTGCTGACATGTGTTATCCCTGGAGCACTGCTGTTTGTGTACAGCTGGGTATTCCTAGAATTACTTTTCATGGAACGAGTTGCTTTTCGTTACTATGCTTGTCCATGATTGCGATTCATAACCGTTTCGAAGCAGTATCCTCTGACTCGGAGTACTTTGTTGTGCCTGGCCTGCCTGATAAAATCGAGATCACGAAAACTCAGCTTCTCAAGGGCTCCATTCTTCAATTGACTCCAGAGTTGTGTAAACTGCGTGAACAAATAATGGCAGCTGATGTGGAAACGTTTGGTACGGTGGCTAACACTTTCGAGGAACTGGAACCAGAATATGTGAAAGAACTAAGACGAGTTAAGGGCAAGAAGTTGTGGTGCATCGGTCCAGTTTCGTTGTGCAACGTGGATGAAAAAGACAAGGCAGAAAGAGGTAATAAGGCTTCTGTCGATGAAAACCATTGCTTGAAATGGCTTGAATCGCAGGAGCCAGGTTCGGTTATTTACATCTGTCTTGGAAGTATATCGCGTTTACCAACTTCGCAACTGATAGAGCTTGGATTGGGCTTAGAAGCGTCGAACCAGCCGTTTGTATGGGTTATCAGGAACGTTTCAGATGCTTTCAGGAAGTGGCTTGTGGAAGAGAAGTTTGAGGATAGGATTAAAGACAGGGGACTTTTGATTTATGGATGGGCCCCACAGGTACTAATACTCTCTCATCCATCGATCGGAGGGTTCTTGACACATTGTGGATGGAACTCGACTCTGGAAGGGATAGCTGCAGGTGTGCCTATGATAACCTGGCCAGTTTTTGCGGAGCAGTTTTGCAATGAAAAGTTCATTGTGAATGTCATCAAAACAGGAATAAGATCCGGTACTGAAGTGCCGATTATAATTGGAGAAGAGGAAAATGTGGATGTCTTGGTCAAGAGTGATGAGATCAAGGCAATTGTCGACGAGCTAGTGGATGGTGGAGAAGAAGGGGATGAGAGGCGTAAGAGAGCTCAAAAGCTTGGAGAAATGGCGAAAAGAGCAACCGAGGAAGGGAGTAGTTCTTGGTCCAGTTTGACATTGTTCATACAAGATGTCAGACAACAAGCAAACTCTTTAAGGCCAAAATGAAGATGGTATACCATGAATTAGTTCATGAAAGTTCTTCTAGTCATGTTGTCTAGGCAGGCAAACAGAGAAGAGCTTGCTTCTTTACTTGCCAGTTGCCAAGTACAATTAATACAATAATACAAATACGAAATGGCACAGAAATTGAAAATTGAACTTTTACACTTGCACACGGGTCTGTATGATGTGTTTAACTCATGCACTCCAAACACAAAAAAATATGTCAAACTCAAGAAAAAACAATTAATTTAGCAATCAATTTCAGCAACAATTCAAGTCCATGACCAACCATATTAAACCGATTATTAAACAAAAATATTACTCCTACATTATTGTATCACACTTGCTAATGAAATAATAATACACCCCCGCTACCTATAAGCTTTGACAACATCAGGTTGCAGCCATGTACCATTAAACAACTCTGTCCTGTGATAGATGTCGACTGTAGATTGACCCCCATGGTGAAACTTAAATTCTCCCTCATCCAGTAGATTATGTGCTCATAGGGGCGAGTCCAAGAATTAACTTAGCGGGGGCAAAATCAATAATGATTTTATTCGCGAGAAAAATACACCATTTCCTATGTTCTCTCTGATGCTTCACGTTGCTATTGTCTGCTAATTTTTCAAAAAATGATTAAAAATAAGACAAGTTAGAAAAAAGTTCGCAAGGGTCGTAAAGTTGAACTTAATTTACATGCACATAAAATCTCTACCTACGGTTTTTTTCCAATGTTTTATTTATTTTTAAGTATTTAAATGAAAACTGCTTATGCCAATATAGCAACGGGGAGCCATAGAGAGACATAGAAAGTATATTATGTAAACACATATCAATGTATCATCACAAATATGCTTGACAAGTAGTTTTAAATCATTACGTGTACGCTTCATTCGCTATTACGGCAAAAACATTAAGATAAATATCTATTATTCGAGTGTGCAATCAATTCTCATTGTTTATTTCAAAAGCTTTAATGAAAAGAATGAAAAAATTTGATTTTTACTTGCTTATTTGGTCCAATATAACAAGTCAAAATGTCAACAAAATTAAAATTAAAATATAAAGACTTAAGTTAAATATCAAAAATTTTAGGTGGGGGGAGGCAAATAAACTTTCAGCGAGGACAAAATATAAATATCATATACTTAATAGACTAAAATAAAAACACTGAGTGGGGGCAAGTGCTCCCACTGGCTACATTGTTGCCTCGCCCTGATTGTAGATTATGTCCTCAAGTCGGAGTTACGATCCCATATGTAGCAGCACCAATTCTCTGAACAGGGAAAAGGGCCATGCCGGTATCCTTCCTTGCCTCGCTGGGTAGATAAAAACCACTAAATCACAACCGGGGCCGCCATGCACCGGTAACTGGACTTGGGCTTAAACATCCCCAACACATAGATCTTTCAACAGTGTATATATAGAATAGGGTCCGTTTCAATTGAAGTTATTTTTAGTGTTAAAATACAATTACTTTGAGTCTCAACTTACTATTGAGTTAAGGTCTTGTTTGTTTTGTCCAAAATGAGCCGATGGCATTGATGTAAATATGTGTTGGTCAACTTAAAAAACCTAGATTTTGGACTAAAATATTATTGTAGATCTAATGGGGCCTTTTTTGTTATTAGGTGTTCTAACATGCCCCTAGAGTGAGATAATTCTTATATATAATAAATAAAAGGTCACACACATAAAATAACAACAAATCACACAAAGAGGGAGGACAAGAAAATCAATTAATCAGATCTAACAAACACACACACAAATCAACGGATATACGAAGTTGATCAGGAATACTTATCACTTACCTTTATACATACAGATCCGCGGTCTCTAAACTTCTACTCCCTCGGTCCTATTGTAATTTATTATTCACTTTGATTTTTTTCGGTTCAGTTTTCAAGTTGAACTCCCAATTATTACTCTTATATAATGATAAAATATTTGACGAAATTATATAATAAAAATATATAATCTAAATTTTCATATTATAATTTTATGAAATACTTTATCATTATAGCTTAAGATTAATGGAGAATTAAAGTTGAAAATTATTGATACAAAAATGTAAAGCTGGGTAATTTCTACTCGGATAGAGGAAGTACATATTATGAACTCTGCATTAGTTTTTTTTGAGGAAACTCTGCATTAGTTCGTTCATAAGATAAATCGTGTTTTCAGTTTTGTACGCTTTTGTTATTAAGCTGAGTGAATAAGATTGAAACGCGTGGCGAGCTGATCAACGGCTACTGAGCGGACCTTTACATCAAACAGTTGGTAGGAGTATAAACTCCTCATTTGAAGAGGCATCTGAATTGTGATATGAAATCTAGTTTCTCTCTAGCATAATTCATAGTTTTACATAGCATTGTCTAGTAGATACGTATAGAGCCTAGTGTTGGCACCTTTAATCGTCCCAATTGGTCCTATTCGATCCTACTGTTGGCACCTTTACACAGTAAGTTAACAATCCTGCAGCAAGTCGGCTTCTTCTTTTTTATGATTTCAAGCTGCTTATTGGGTCTTTAGTAATCAGTAATTTCTTTTTTGTTATCGTTTACATGCTACTGTTAAGGTTTACTCAAGTTTAGAATCTGAACTGAACTACTACGCTGCATTGATTTTAGTTAGGTTAGACATAATTTGAGTATCATTTTTATTTTTTAATTTTATCTCCCATTGCTTGTTGGTGCAGTAGTAAAAGATGGGCGATCTCAAAACCTGGGATGGGAGTCTGATAAACTGATGACTCTGTTGGGTTATTCCAACTCAACC
This sequence comes from Plantago ovata, assembly GCA_028274465.1. NCBI lineage: Eukaryota > Viridiplantae > Streptophyta > Magnoliopsida > Lamiales > Plantaginaceae > Plantago > Plantago ovata. Next base: position 29,113,515 of record CM051455.1, on the reverse strand, counting down.
CACTGTTGTTCAATACGTCTAACGTTATATATGTAAGTTTTATATATTTTGTGAGGATGTATTTGTGATGCATTTTTCAGTTATCTATCTTGTAGTTGCAAAGTTTGTGTTCATAGTTTGGAAATCGGGAGTGTAAGTTAGCTTCTGTACAAGTACAAGGAGGTTATGTGCCAACCTAACAACTTTTAAAGTAGCTAATGACCTCGTTCCTGGACTTAGTGTCTGCTTGAAAAGCTTATTTAGAACTGATTATAGCTTACAAAGAAAACAATTACCATATGTGTATATTTTTTTCTGCAAAACCAACTGATAATCTTCAGCTTAAAATTGGATTGAAATTGAATCAGCTTGTTTGATGAAACCGCTATTTAGGTTATTCTTGGAATATCACTTAGAAGCTCTCTCTTTTTTAGCTCCTTTTGCAAAAACTGACCAGATGTATTTACCCGTTTGTTTATACCCACTTGCAAAAGTGTATCAAGTGCGTGGGTGTTAAATGGATATGGGTAAAACTTCAGGCCATTTGCTTTTACACCATTATCCAAAATAAGGAGGGAAGGATGAATGAAATGAGATCTAAGCTTAGAGTGATACTTTTGGGGTTCTTAATGGAAGTAACTTTAACCCATCTTTGACCCGTTGGTAGCAATGCACTTCTTTCTGCGGATGAATTACTTGCAGCCTCAGATGTGAATAATATTTTTGGCTTCCAGAGATGGTTCTTGACTCTTAGAGCAAAGTTTTTGAAATCAGTTACCGACATAATGAACCTATTGGATAAAATTTCATTCATTCAAGATGGTTCTAGTGTTGGTCAACAACCGGAAAAGAGTACTTTGCATCCGTACACGGTCTGGTAATGCTGCTTCCTTGATTAGTGCTTCTACTCAGATCTCCTTTCAGATGAGAAAGCTAGCTCAAGAGTTGTATTTACTATTGACATTTTGTATGGGAATTGAGAGACAAAGTGGGATGATTGTATCGTCACTTGCAGTAACTTGCTCCCTGATGGCATTTACTACTGATTTTGCTTTTCTAGTTCCAAATACTCCTTCAGAAAGTTACTCCGTTCCTAAATCTGGAGGCTTAAAGGAGCGTTTCCACACTTTGCTTATAGAAGATTTATCTGGGCTGTTGAAGATGAATAGTGAAATTAGGACAAACTTTCTGCTTCTTCTGAGGTCTGTAGAGAGTTATAAGAGATCTTTCCCGCAGTACCGAAGTCTGATTTCAGATACTTATGATGCAAGACTTATGCAGAAAGTCGCTGAATATTCAGCGAGACAGGTTCTTAGCTTGCAAGATAAAGGAACACTAGACCGACTAGATGGTGATGAGATATCTCATGTTGTTAATGTTGGTTCCCAACTGCTATTGAACATTACCTAAAAATTGACGCCGATCCCCTTTAGGACTCCCAGTTACTTCTTACGAGTAAGGTATGCTAAATGACTAATCTAATGGAACTCGGTTTATTTTTTGTCTGAAGAATAATGGATCATAATACATAGTTGTCTCATTCTAGTGTAAGTGGCATTCAGTTTTCAACTAGTTGAAACTTTTATGGTACTTAAGATACGTGGGTTTTACACTTTAGATGCATTACAGTTGCTGTATGCTCATAATTGCATTCCAATTTGCTGTGATAATCTGAATTTATGAGTCGATAATTTATTTTTAGGCCCTGTGTTTCCTCTGAGCTCTACGTGATGGATGAAGATGGCAATAATATAGATGGGAATTCTGTTTCATTAGGTTCCCATCTCTCTCTGAATCTGTGCCTTCAATTGAAAAACGTAACAGCTAGCTTACCTGGTCGACCGACAAAAGTGTTCTGCATCCTTAACAGTTAAAAGAATTCTGAGGTGACAACTGAAATTGGAGTGTGCAAAAGACAAGCCCACTGGAGCAGAAAAGATGATGAAATTGATGATATGGTGCATTCGAAAGGGAAGCTTCTGAAATATGTCATTGGTTCTGAGAGTCATAGAGAGCAGTGCAGAAGCCAAGCAGACGAGTACATATGTTTTCAACTTGACAAAAGGGGTCAGGGGTTCACTACTTGCTTGCTGGATGTTTCTACATTTTCTGTAGGGTCTTACAGTATGAAATGGCTTAGTGGCTTCATAGACTGTGAAGGTCTTTATTGGAGCTTGCTTCCTTTAAATGTGGGTCCAATGTTTATGATTGTGACATGAGAGCTGTCTGCAGAGGATGTTGCTCTACACATCAGAAGAGCTTTGTGATCACAAACCATGGTATGCACTTTGAGGATAGCTAGCATCTCTTGTTTATATCAAATATGCGTCTCATTTAATTTGAAAGGTGATAAAAGGAGAATGATGAATTCAGATCTGGCATGTGTGCATATGCACTTGCTTAATCAGCGCAACTAGATATAGTCCTCAATTGGTGGCTATGCATCTTATATATAGGTATGTCTGTTCATTCATTTATGCTACTAGTTTGATGATTGTGAACTGTCCCCAATGAAATTATTTTAGAGTGATTAATGTGTTTTTTAACTTTATTTCAAGGCACCTTTGCTTGTCCGGAGTCAAATGCGGACCGGACGACACTTTGGCTGTTCATTGTTGGAACAGTCACGAAACGTTTAGTAAAATCACCCAGTTGAAGATTGGACTGATTGGATCATGATGCATACGTGGTTTTTGGTTAAGACAGGTAACTGTTTGACATGCGATATTTGGCCTGTATTATCAACTGCATAAGATTAAAGTAGCTTTGCACTTTATGAGCGTGCATGATTTAATAGTATATCTCCAACTATTATTTCTTATCTAACGACATGTTTACCTAGGCCCTAGCTAGTTATGGTGCGCTGAAAAATGCTAAATTGAACAAAGCTGAATCTATGCATGTCGTTTTGCAGGGTAGAAGAATTGTGATCTTATTTCCTAATTAATTTGCAAATTTTCTATAGATGTGGGGAGCATTGAAGATCCTGCATGCTGCTGAGCGCGCCTACAAAGATATGGTGGCAGACCTCAGATGAGATGTGCATTCTCCTCTTGGAAATGCCACTGTGAGCAATACAGTGGCATGTATCTTAAGCTGTATAGAACATTGGTGTTTATCCTCTACGTGTTCTGTTTTACTTAATCTGCTGTCTCAGATACTCATCTGCAAGATTTGTCTTTGGTCATCCAAGTTGATTCGGCTGAGAGAAAAGGGGTGTCTGCCCTTTCAAAGAGCATACTCCCTCCATTATTGCATCGGAAGTGTACTAGTTTGATTTTTTTAGTCAACAGTTTTCAACTTTGACTCTCGATTACTCTTAAACTGTAATGATAATGTATTTAATGAAATTATATTATGAAATATATATAGAACCTAAATTTCATAATATAATCATAATTTAATTTCGTTAAATACTTTATCATTATAGTTTAAGAGTAATCGAGAGTCAAAGTTGAAATAACCGTAAAAAGTCAAACTAAGACAATTTTGGTGGAATGGACTATGGAGGGAGTACTATTTTTTAAATTCATTATTCATACCCGGGATCTACAAAGCGGTGTCATGTTCAAATTTTAAATTGAACATAAAACTTTTTTTTTTCTTTAGAAGAAAAACTACTACTAATAAAGCAGTAAATTACATGGACATATTGTCCGCACGATCTTTTTGCAACCACGGGCCCAAAGATGGAGGGGGTTCTTCCCAAAGCTGCCCAAATCATGTCCCAGTTTCGCCAAGTGGTCCGCACACACGTTGCCACTTCTATGTGTATGCTTAATTTCCAGTGACCAAGGTAGCTCTTTAAACTTCCGACAATCCTCAAGGATGTTGTGCTATGGATGCTCAGACGTGTTATTTGTAGCCATAAGTTGAAACACAACTTCAGAGTCCAATTCGACTTCTATTCTTTTAAACATTAATTGTAACATTGCATTTTCATTGAAAATCCGGTGATTCAATTATCATCATGTTCTCTTACTAGTCCACAAAGTCATTACTTTAAAAAGATTAAAATGAGGTTTTACTGTAGTTATAGTTCAGATGATAACCATTTTCCACCCCTAGGTTTTACTGTAGTTATAGTTCAGATGATAACCTTCCAAAGGAGCCTGAGGGTTATTACCAAACGGAGACTGTTCTTGTAACGACCCGACCCACTAACGGGTCGAGACCCAGCCCAATGGGCCGGCAAGGTTACTCATGGGCGCTCTCCGGGGTGATATGCTGGCCCCACAAACCAACACGGGTTCTAATCCGCACACTTTGTCCTCACTCGTGCGCGCACCGGGAACTTCCCAGTGAGTCACCCATCCTAGAATTGCTCCAGAGCAAGCACGCTTAACTTTGAAGTTCTTCTAGGTGAATTCCCGAAAAGAAAGGTGCACCTTGTTGGTATGAGTAGCGTTCTCAACCCTTTTAAGCCTCTGAAATCTGGGGCGTTACAATCACCCCCTCTTAAATTGCGCAACGTCCTCGTTGCGCGCTGTCCCGAGACCAACCATCCGTGCAGGATTCTAGAGGTGGCCCCTCCAGGCTCAAGAGGTGGCTCCCACCGTCGATACGGTGTAGCACTTTGCCCCGGATGGCACTTAGTTCCTGCAGTTCCGGATAGTCCCGCTCTGATACCACTTGTAACGACCCGGCCCACTAACGGGCCGAGACCCAGCCCAACGGGCCGGCAAGGTTACTCATGGGCGCTCTCCGGGGTGATATGCTGGCCCCACAGACCAACACGAGTTCTAAACCGCGCACTTTGTCCTCACTCGTGCGCGCACCGGGAACTTCCCAGTGGGTCACCCATCCTAGAATTGCTCCAGAGCAAGCACGCTTAACTCTGAAGTTCTTCTAGGTGGATTCCCGAAAAGAAAGGTGCACCTTGTTGATATGAGTAGCATTCTCAACCCCTTTAAGCCTCTGAAATCTGGGGCGTTACAGTTCTTTTCATGACGATTGCTCCTACGAGTTGGAAGTGGGGTTGTGATGTTGCATCATCATATCGCTTTGGGAACTGTGGGAGTATAGGCCTTTTTTCTTCTGTGTCGGATCACAGGCTTTGTTTGGAGTTCGCTGGGCCATGAGTTTTCGGTCTGAGGTCCGGTCTTAGATTCTTTAGGGATCATAGCTTAGCTAGAATCCTTCAGGTTTCGTTCTGGTTTTGGTAGTTCCATTAGCTGCTTTAGCTATTTGGACCCTCGTTTGTACTTGAACTTTGGTGATACTCCTTGTGTCACAATTAGGGCATACCCCTCTTATCTTGTACATTATACTTTTGGAATTAATGAATTTTTTTGTTGTTTTAAAAGAAAATGAAAATAGTGCTATATCCTCTTTGATCGAAATGCAATGAACTTTTTGCAGTGTCGGACAAAGTAACAAACTAGTCATAAGTCATACAACTCATAACTTAATTTGGACACGCAACTTAGTTATGCTTTTTAAGTGATTGGGCTATATTTGATCATGTTAAAACTCTCTGATGAACCATAACAAATTTGAACCGAAATGAATTTTATTTTAAGCATCACTGATCTTATCTAAATTTAACTGAATGTAACTGAATTAAATTAAATTGAATAAAAAGAGATTAATGGTCCAAGTAAAAGCCGTATGGAGAAAATTTTGCTGACTGGTTAGTGATTAGTTTGAAGTTTTAGATTTTGCAAATCATAGTTCAATAAAATGATGTAGGCTCTTACATCATCAGATGTAAACCGCCACTAACTGTACAACATTACTACTTGAAATAGCCCAGAACTCCACAAGTACCATCAGACACCACTCAGCTAGCATTACCACAGCTGCACTGATTGAGATGGCAATCCAAGAAAACAAACCTCACTTTGTCCTGCTTCCTTTCTTAGCCCAAGGCCATCTGATTCCGATGACAGATATCGCTCGATTACTAGCAAAACGCGATGTCATGGTCACCATTCTAACCACACCACACAATGCCAACAGGTTCCAACCAGTAATCGCTCGCTCAATTGGTTCTGGACTCAACATTCGGGTTCATGAACTTCAATTTCCAGGTGTTGAAGCAGGGCTGCCAGAAGGCTGTGAGAATTTCGACTTGCTTCCTTCCATTGACTATGCTCACCAGTTCTTCGCGGCTACTGACATGCTAAGAGAACAAGTTGAGGAATTGCTTCCGGAGCTTAAGCCGAAGCCATGTTGCTTGATTGCTGATATGTGTTTTCCCTGGTCTACAGATGTTTCTTCAAAGTTACATATTCCTCGAATTGTTTTCCATGGGATGAGTTGCTTTGCTCGTTTATGCTGGCACATGGTCGCAGTTTATAATGGTTTTGAAGCAATAAAGTCCGATTCTGAGTACTTTGTTGTGCCAGGACTGCCTGATAAGATCGAAATCACAAAATCGCAGCTTGTTAAGAGCTCCTTTGTTGCTTCAAGTCCCAAGTTGGCTAAAATGCGCGCAGAGATGCTAGAGGCGGAGAAGGGAGCGTTCGGTATAGTGGTTAACACTTTTGAGGAGTTGGAGCCTGAATATATGAAGGAATTCACAAAGGTTAAAGGCAAGGTCTGGTGCATTGGTCCTGTTTCCTTATGTAACGAAGACGAGGTAGACAAAGTTGAAAGAGGTAACAAGGCTTCGGTTGATGAGAACTATTGCTTGAAATGGCTTGAATCACGGAAACCAGGTTCGGTTCTTTACATTTGTCTTGGAAGCATATCCCGTTTACCTACTACACAACTGATAGAGCTCGGTTTGGGCTTAGAGGCGTCGAATCAACCATTTGTTTGGGTCATCAGGAATGCATCGAAAGCTTTGAAAAAGTGGCTTGTGGATGAGAAGTTTGAGGATAGGATTAAGGACAGGGGGCTTTTGATTCACGGTTGGGCTCCACAAGTGCTAATTCTGTCTCATCCGTCTGTGGGAGGGTTCCTGACACACTGTGGATGGAACTCGACTCTGGAAGGGATAACTGCAGGTGTGCCTATGATAACGTGGCCACTTTTTGCAGAGCAGTTCTGCAATGAGAAGTTCGTTGTGAATGTTATCAAAACAGGAATACGATCCGGTGTTGAATTGCCAACCATAATTGGGCAGGAGGAAAATGCGGGAGTGATGGTGAAGAGTGATGAGATTAAGATGAGAGTGAATGAGTTAATGGATGGGGGAGAAGAAGGAGAAGAGAGACGTAGGAGAGCTCGAACACTTGGGGAATGGCGAAAAATGCGACGGAGGCAGGAGGCTCTTCTTGGTCCAATATGACACTGCTGATACAAGATGTGACACATGCAGTTTCCAAACGAAGCATGGCAACATGGAAATGGTGCGACATCAGTACATGAAGATGTTTCAGCTGGTGCTTCTGTTGTCCAGTAGGCTCGTAGTCTGTGACGTGAGCTTCTATGATTCACTTATCAAGCTTAAATAACTTACCTTGGTATTGGATATTCAATTTTTGTCCATTCCGTCATATTCAACTTTACACAAAATCTTGTGGTAAATCGTTTATAGTTCATTTAAAAATAAGTTGTACCCCTATTAATTTAAAACACATATTTTATTAATCCAATGTAATTTGTATTATGAAAATCACTTGTGAGAGCTAATTATGGCACTCACAATGATGTGGGATGTGTTAATTATAGCTCTCACAATGATGTGAGATATTATAACAGGTTCGAACTACGATGGAGGCATAAGGTTAGTATGGATGTATATATTTGAAGTTATAAGGTGGGAAAGGAGTGTAGTGTAAGAATAGGATTATGATAGTTAAATTTGCCGTTTCCAAAAAATAAGTTGAGTCATTAAGCTCTGTAATTAAAGGTTTTGCTGGTACAGTAGTGTGGTTGGTTCCCTGGCTGAGACTCTAATTAGTTAACATATCTTGTTGTCATCTGAAGGTTTGTTTCGTATATTTTTTTTTCTAGTATTAATAAAATTCTTTTTTACGTTTAAAAAAAAACATAGAATTTGAAGGAAACATAACCAATATTGATTGGCATAAGTATACCGCCTTACAGGCCCTAGCGAAAGTGTGAGCGTGACGATGTACCATCACGTGTTAGTACATACATAGTGACACAGAATTAAGAGATAACAATTTTAACTTTTAGATTTTTCGAGACCGCATCTTTTCTTTCCATTGCCAACAATTTTATATTTTATTTATTTATTTTTGTCATCTTTGGAATTTTATATTTTATTTATTTATTTTTGTAATCTTTGGACTAATATTAGTACGTAATCCCGTTAGCATCTTGGGGATAAAGATAATGCTGGGAGCCTGGGAATGTGCTTTGAGGATTGCGTTGCGTGCATGACTAGCTAGTTGAGTTTTTTGAACCAACGAAAGGTACTATTCTAAAATTTGGTATAACATATATGGTGAAAAAATTTATGATATTACCAAATAAATGGTACTATGTTCCCTTTAAAATTTCATATTTATTATTATCATTATAAATTTTAAAAATTAATTCAAAATAGGAAAAATTTATGAGCATCACAAACTTGAATTTTAAGTCATGCACATAAAAACTTGAATTTTAAGTCATGCACATAAAAACATGAATTTTAAATTAGTGATACTTTTAAAACTTTTTATCAAATTAGTATAACCTAAAAACTTTCTATCAATTTAGTGAATACTCTTTTAGAAATTAGTGATTATACTAATTTTAGTATTAAAATAATTAACTTCACTCCAAAGATATCTCCAACTAACCATTTATTTAAGCATGATGAAAGGATAATGCAGCATCATCTCAGCATCATCTCAACGTATAAAACAACGCCTCTTTGAATTAGTGTACTAAAAAAAAAAAAAAGAGAAATCCTTTCATAAGATAAGAGATTTTCATAAGATAAGAGAGTGCAATACGTACGTGAAATTTTTAGCTCCATTGTGAGATGATGTAGTATTTATACACGATTAAATTAATGCATAATTAAAGATGCTTGCTTGTATCGTGATATTTGTCGATTATATATTCAAAATTTAGATGCTTGTTAACGATGAGTACTTGTAAAATTTGATGTTTCTTGAACGGAAGATGCCGTTTAATGGACGTTTGAGAAAGATACAAGCATCTCATTTTTTAAATTCTCTCAAACTAACTTCTTCATCTTATGTATTTTTGTATCATTCAAATTCAAATTAATTTTAATCAAGCATTCTTCCATGTATCGTGATGCTTGTAAATTACAAATTCAAAATTTATATGCTTGTGAAAAATACAAGGATCTCAGTTTATTTACATACTTGTTAATTTTGGTTGCTTGAAATTTTTTAGGCTACTTGAACGGAAGATGATGTTGATTTTCACTGATTACTGTTATGTTAATTATAGTTCAAAATTAAAATTGAGATGCTTGATAGAGAGAATTAAATCATGAAAAAAAATCAGCAGATGCTTGTCGAGATTTTGAAATATCGAACCATACTTTCAAATTTGAATCACAACAATCAAATGGTGTATCCATTACGTTAGAATTAGAGTGAGATGCTTGATTGACTTGTGCTATATATATATATATATATATATATAGATATATATATATATATATATATATATATATATATATATATATATATATATATATATATATATATATATATATATATATATATATATATATATATATATATATATATATATATATATATATATATATATATATATATATATATATATATACCTAGTAATTATCACTAAAACCTAGTTAGACCTAGTAATTAACATACATAATACTACGGCAAGCACAACCTCAAAACTACATCCTTTCTTGCCGCTGTGTCTATTGTTCCATCCATGGATCCAAGTAAGTCTATACTAGATTGCTTGATTAATTAATCCATTGGTTGATTAATTAATCCATTAATCCATTTCTATTCTTATTAATTATGTTTTGACGTTGGTTGATTACTTGATTGATTTTATTTTGTTTTGATTAAAACTAGTTGTTAATGTTTCAATTACGATTACTATTGATGAAAAATATGTTGAATTTTTATATTAATAGCAATATACTGAATAAAAAAAATGTTATGCATCCGTGTATAAAAGAGTTTTATTTTGTCTTAAAAACGCAAAAACTAAAGATGGGAACCCGAATTCCCGCCCGATCCCGCCCGAATCCCGAATTCCCAATCCCGAAATATCCCGACATTATTTCAGGCGGGATTTGGATGATCAAATATTGTCCCGATCCCGAAATCCCGATATCCCGCCCGATCCCGACCCTAGCTATTATAAGTTTTGATCATGTTAATTGCCTATAAATCATTTAAGGAGCTGGAAATTTGTTGCTAATTTTAGTTAAATTTGAAATTTTGATGCTTCTGTATTTATAACAAATCAACAAGCTAGTATGATTATACTATTAATAGATTAGTTCCTAAAAAATCATGTAGGGTTAATATGGTCGGAACACATTTAAACACTAATTTATAATAAATTTAGTATGTATCACTAATATGTAAGAAAGTATCGGGAACATCACCAATTTGTAATAATAATAATAATAATAATAATAATAATAATAATAATAATAATAATAATTATTATTATTATTATTATTATTATTAATTTTTTAAATAAAAACAACGATGTTTACACAAAATAAGATGACAGTCGAGAAACAAGTTGTGCTCCCGCTCCCTTAGCAATAGCAAAACTAATCTTAGGGAAAATATGATGAGCAACACTGCCCCAGCATCCTGAGCCAAAGCAAAACCTGGACTCTAACAAGCAAATCCACAGCCTCAGCACCCAACTTCCCAAGTTTGAGAAATAGAAAGGAAGAAATCCATATCCCTTAGCCTCACACAAGTCCTGATACTTCGCACACTTGCGCTTGGCGGCATCAGCAACCGCATGTCCAGGCACAAAATTCACCAACCCAGACCGGGTCAAGGGGGAAGACCCGGTCAGATCTATCTAAATTATGAGCTTTGTTTTATTAATTCAAAATAAAATTTTCATATGTATTATATAAATAAAAATAAAGGTTGAATTGGTCAATGTAGATACGAGTAACTAAGAGTAGTCGTACTTAAAATGAATGGTTGAGATTAGATTTTAATGGTAGTACGATTACTATTCCACTTTAACATGAGGTACGACTACTAACGCACCGTAGAAACACCATCTTTCTTTCTTCATTAGATTTCTTCTTTTTTGAGAGAAAAACATCATTTCTATTAATGATTTAAAAATCAAGATACATCAGGATTGTTAATAGGCAGCACCTCCTCACCAGTTCTATCACAAGTAAAGTCGATACTAGCAAATGTGCTAACTTATTATAATTTCTAAAAACAAAAGAAAAAAATAATAGAAATAAAACGATCTGCCAAATCCTTAATATGATAATATCTTCCACAAGAACTCTAACACAAGAATAAGATGAATGTCTAGCCTTTAATTTTTGCACCAAAGTACTACAATCCGTCTAAAGTCTCAACCTGAACATTCAGCCAACCGAATTGAAGAGCAAGACACAAAGCTGTGCGTAGAGCCAAAGCCTCACCAATTTTCGGATTTTGGATATGCGGAATGATATGTTGCCTCCAAGTCTTTAATTATATTGCCATGACTATCTCTAATAAGTAATAACACATGCAAGCAACCAAAGCTCCCTGCCAAGCTACTATAGCTACATCAGAATTAATTTTTAACACACCAACTGGCGGAGGCCCTCCGCCGGAGGGAGCCAAGTCTGAATTGCTGTACAGGTCTTTGCCGCACCGGTGCGTGCCGAAATTCCTGCAAAAACTCTGCTGCATATGCTGACAGACACTGAGGATCTCTGCTGGAGCGCCTTTTCATCATGAACCAATGAATTTCTGCAGTTCCAAAGCGCCCACAAAGACAGGAGTGGCGGACGCATAAAATTTGTCAATGGGGGCACAGAGTAAGTCTCTCATGAGAGACCACCCTTATAAAGAGACCATAGAGACCAATTCTTATTAATTACAAAACAACCCCAAAACTACTACTAGCTTCTAAAACACCCCACAACCCAACCAAAATCACATGGGATCATCACCATCGCCTGCTCCTCATCATCAATCGACCGATTTGACATAGGTCAAGGTTTTTTTTAGTTGTTTGAATTGATGTTTGTTGGTGATAAAAGTTTGTTGGTGATAGATTTATGTTGAATCCACGTTGTTGTTGTTATTTGCATCTAGATTTATGTAGATATGTGTTTGAATCGAAGTTTGTTGGTGATAGATGTTAGCTTTTGCATCTAGATGTAGATTTATGTTCATCTCATGAATTTTTTACGTTCAGCGATATTCGCCATGTTCTGTACAATATTGTCCATGTTCTAGCCAATATTGTCCATGTTCTTACCAATATGCTCACTGTTTCGGATGCTCTGTTTTTTTTTTTACCTGGTTTTGTGAGAAATTGACCTATGCGATATGCACTATGTTCTCAACAATATAACCTATGTTCTCAACAATATTGTCCATGTTCTGACCAGTATGCTCTGTTTGCCAATTTTAAAAAGTAATCTACTATATATTTATGATTTGTTCGAGAACATGGGAGATATTCTCAGAAACATGAAAAATATTATGGGAAACATGGGTAGTAATCCCATGAACATGAGAGATATTCTCAGAAACATGGGTTCTATTTGAAGAAACATAACATGACACTTATATATAAAAATAAGTTCATGAAAGATATTATGAGAAACATGGCTAGTATTCCCATGAACATGAGAGATATTCTCATAAACATAGGAGATATTCTCATAAACATGGGTTGTTTTGGAGAAACACACATATGACACTTATATATAAAAACAAATTTATGGAAGATATTACGAGAAACATGGGTAGTACCCATGAACATGGGAGATATTCACTGAAACATGAAAGATATTCTTATAACCATGGGTTCTTTTGGAGAAACACAGATATGATACGTATATATAAAAACAAGTTCATGGAAGATATTATAACAAACATGGTAGTATTCTCATGAACATGGACGATATATTCAGAAACATGGGTAATATTTAAAATAACTTGGAACATGAACATTATCAATAAATTGTAAGTACATAGGATATATTATGAGAAATATGAATAATATTTACATAAACATGAGAGATATTCTCAACAACATGGGTACTATTTCAAACATAAAAAAATCCTTGTACATAAATCCAAGTACATTGGACATACTAATATTTTGACTACAATAATAACTATCTAACTTCTAATGACAAGGATACTCCATTTTCTTAAATGGATACAATCATTTATATCAACATGAATCAAATTGAATTTTTGCTTGCTTCCGGCATTATTACTCTTTTTCTTCTGTTGCACATCATCTACAAAAACAAAAACACAAACATAGACAATATTGTAAGGAACATAAGTAATAATATTAAAAATATGGACCATAATCAGAACAAATATCAACACAGACTAAAAATCAAGATAAGAACATGGGACATATCAAACAAAATGATATGACATAATATAAGAAACATGGGTAATAATGTTCAAAACATGGGACATATGATTAGAAACATGGGTAATAATTGGTAGATTATGTAAAGCTGCGTCCAATATAGAAACATCGAAACGACAAAAAAACAAGGATAACAACTCCACGAAAACCAAATGGGGAAACAATAAATGTAGTATTGTTTAGAACATGGACAATATTGTTGAGAACATGGGTTATATTGATGAGAACATAGTGTATATCGCAAAGGTCAATTTTTCATAAAAACAGTTAAAAAAACAGAGCATTAAAAACAGTGAGCATATCGGTCAAAACATGGACAATATTGGCTATAACATGGACAAAATTGTACAGAACATGGCGAATATCGCTGAACGTAAAAAAATTCATGAGATGAACATAAATCTACATCTACATGCAAAAGCTAACATCTATCACCAACAAACTTCGATTTAAACACAAATCTACATAAATCTAGATACATAAATCTACATTGGCAGAGCCCTTGCTTACATCAACCAAACTTCTCCAACATATGCTAGATCTAAAACAGATCGAAGAAATCATCATAAATTCATAATCATATTGTTCATTCTCATAGTCACTATTAGACCAGACATGTTTCTTAAACTCAATGAAATTGGACTTACATATTAATTCTTAGATCAGTCAGTCATTCAGTCGAACAGGTGGTGTGCATAAAGCAAAAATCAGCAGATGGATATTTTGGATGCATCGACTGGTAGAGAATCAAGAGAACTTGGTCTAGGGTTTTATTGCCGGAAACTACAACATATTAGTGAGTGGAGGAGGATTATGAAGGGTGGTGGTGGTGGTTGCGGCGGCGATATTGATGTGGTGGAGCAGAATCGAAGATGCGGAGGTAGGGTTGGAAAAAAACCGAATAAGAAGGGAGAGGAGGAGGATGAGGAGGGAAACATGTACCTTCCATGGTGGTGGATCGCGGCGGAGGTCGGTGAGCATTGCTGGTGTCTGTACGTGCGTGAATATGAAAAGAGTTGAAATAACGGGTTTTAGATTTATTCTAGTATATGGTGATGGTAAATTGCATAATGGTACAATCTCTTTTTAACTTAAATAGAGACGGTCTCTTATGAGACTTTGCGCAATTATAATAAGTAATGTAGCTAGTAATATAGCTAGAGTAGAAATTTGGCTAGTAATATAGCTAGAGTAGAAATTACGAATGCCAGAGCAATTTACCTTTTGATAGACACTAATGATTACTAAAAAAGTGTACAAATTGCTTCGGTACTAGTAATTTATACTTTGACAATACAACTAGCCTAAAAATTTATAGTCTAGATTTATTCTAAACTAATATTTATTATAGTTTAAATAGAGTATATCTTAAATATAAAAATATAAAGTATTTTGGTAAATATTATTTTTAATAGTTGAAAAGAATTCGGAATAAGTAATGTATGAGTAATTTGCGGTCAAAATTAAAAAAAAAAGTCAACCTTAAGAATCATAGTTTGGAACAGAGAGAATATTGTTTAATATTGAAATAAAGGAAAAATAAGGTCTTTAAGTTTAGCTAAAAATGAATATTTTTTTATTGTAAAAGAGAAAATAAATAAGAGAAATTGAAATATGAAGTAAACTTTTTGATCAAAATGAATAATGCTGAAATTAGAAAAGAAAACATAAGAAGGAATAAAAGGAAAGGGTGTTGCAAAACTTAAACTTCAGCTACTGGGTATTGAAATTGGGTGGATCAGAACTTAAAGTTAAACCTTACCACTGCACCACAGACTGATAGAAATTTTTTTGTTCGCGTAAAGTAAATATCCAATACACTTATCATATCATATATAGAGGGTATGATAGTAAATTCAGCTCAGAAATCTAGGGGGACACTTGACCCATTGACACATGGTGGATAAATCTAGGGGGGCACTTGACCCATTGACACATGGTGGACACGCCACTGAAATACACAACAAACTGCTCCAAGTTTGACTTATCAAATCCTTTTTTGTCCCTGCTCAATCCAGCCTTGTATGCACGCATAAGTAATAGGTAAGAGGTATGGTGACGACAAGCCCAATAACATCTCGCAAATGGACAATCCCGAAACACATGTAAGTATGTAACATCTCGCAAATGGACTTTAGATTCCTTCTTAGATATCTTTCCTTGTAACAAAAAGAATGAGATTCTTATAAGTGGACAGAGAAAGTAGTATTTAAAGTTTAAGGTAAATCTCATGTAATTATGGAAAACAATAGAACTATTGGTGTTAAATGAGTCGAGTCGAATATTGTCGAGTTCGAATAATATTCAAGCTAACGAGTTTAAAGTAAAGTTTGGGATTGAGCATGCATGAGCCTTAACGAGCTGAGCTCGTGATAAAATTTTGAAATAAAAATGAAATATGAAATAAATTTGTATCTATCGACGGGTCCTGCAAGATGTACATATTTCCTATTGAAGGACTTTTCAAGCACATTAGGTTCTCTTATCTTTCTGTCTCCTCTTTTTATGTCAGAAGATATTGTGCTTCCATAAAATATTGTTTTATGGTTGAAATATTTCCCTTAGTACCTAGGTTTTCAAACTCGACGGGTCGACTAGGATTTGGTGACCTCTTTCAACCAATACGAGTAAATCGTTAAAAGAAAAAAAAAGTTTTCCCTCTTGAATGTTGGTTCCCAGAAAAAGAATTTGTGACCTTGTTTGAACTTTTTTAATTGATTGTTTTTCTTATTATTTATTTTGTTTGCGCACAGATATTTTCTACGTACGACTAATTTGGCTGAAAAAACTATTACTTCGTAGAAGTTTGTTTCTTTAAACTACTGTATTGTAATGTTGTAAAGCACCTACCACTTTGAGTTTATGAAGTTTTCTACTCTCTGGGTTTATATGGTTGAATTTTGAATGTTACTAATTTGCTGATTGATGTGTTTAATAAATTTTGTCAAAAAAATATTGTATTTAGCTTAAATTTAAATATAATCATATATAATTTTATAGATTTAAGACATTATCCAGATCAACCTTCGAAGATGATCAAAATTGACCCGGAGTAACTTGACTCTGGAGGTCCTCCGGATCTACTCCGGTCCGGGTTTCAAACCATATTATTATTTTTTTTATTTTTTTTTAATACTTAGTGGACCTGGCCCTGAAATTGAAACACACCCGCACTGTAAAATATAGGGCCCATGATGTGTGCTTGAGCCAATGGCCTCGATGACCCAATCTTTTAAAAGATACGTGATTAATTATAGTAGATTTTGTTGTTTTATTGTTGAGCTGTACGTCTTCTTGAGAGAGTTGAGAAATGTCAATTTTCACCGTATCACCTTGGTGTAGATTGGTAAATGTCGTTTGTGCCTTTTGATTGATTGGAAAATCACATGCTAGTTGTTGCTATAGACAAAGCTCAAAATCTTGTGGGCACTACTTTCCCAACATGTTGGGAAGACATTTTAATCTAAATTCTATTTTAGAAATACAAAATGATCCATAGCTGAATTTAGAGAAATTTCACTTTTATATTACAATATTAAAAAATATAAGTCAAAATCCTTGAAATAAAATATTAGATTACAATATTTGAAAATATAAATTTCACTTTTATGAAAAAGGTTACAATAAATATTTGAAATATAAAGCAAAATACTTGAGATAAAGAAGGAGGATTACATTACATCAAATTAATTAGTATTACAATAATTTTTTTTTTTGGAACGAAGATAGCTTTCCCATTCCACTTGTCAATGAAGTACAAACGTCTCTATACAAAAATGTCTCAATAGGCAGAAAAACTAAAACACGAAAGAAACAAAAAGAACAAAACAATCAAAATTACAGGCTTGGAAAGTTCAGAATTTGCAGCCGGATAGCATCAAAAAGCTTATGACATTTGCCCACAGCTCTTCGAATGGCAGCACATAGTACTTGAATCAACCCTTGCTTGTGACCTTCAAAAATGCGTTAAATATATATTAAAAAAAAATTGAAGGAAAAATGAAATTAAAAGAAAGGGATAAGAAATAACAAAAATAAAAATGATCAATGTTAACAAAATTAAAAAAAAAGTTTTTAAAAAATGGTAAAACAGCATGTGACGCCTCTGATCTAACTAATCCACATCAGAAGAGTAACATGCATGCTCTGATGCTAGTGTCAACTTACCCTATTTCCGAAAGATTATTAACTAGTTACCTGTCAAACAAAAATGGTGGGAGCTTTGTACTATGCAATTATTTTGTACACAACTTAAACGACAAATATTAGCGTGTCAAGCATGACATAGTCTTCTTACAAGTTATTACTACAAGTCACACAACTCATAAGTATCATTTAGCTGTTGAGGTTCCTTTAAAAGTGGGTAATTGTGTTAATAACGTCACACAAATCCTATTTTACCCACTCAAAGTCTCCAACCAACCAACCAACCAACAGACTTCCAATGGATTATCAAACCCAGCAGCTTCACTTCCTTCTTATCCCTTTAATGTCACAAAGCCATATCATCCCTTTAACAGACTTTGCCAAGTTACTAGGACGACGCCGCGGAGTAACCGTTTCGATCATCACTACGCCATTGAATGCGGTTCGTTACAGCGCAACAATCAAACATGCCGTTGAATCAGGGATGAGAATCCAAATGATTCCCCTCGAATTTCCAGGCCAAGAATTCGGTATCCCTGACGGTTGCGAAAACATAGATACGCTAACTTGTATGGATTTAGCTCACAAGTTCTTTTGGGCATGTGAGAAGCTAAAGGATCCACTGGAGAAGCTAATGGAGGAGCTCATTCCGAAGCCTAGCTGCATAGTGTCCACCAACGCTCTTCCCTGGACGCAACAAGTCGCAGACAAGTTTCACATTCCGAGGTATATTTTTGAAACCATATCTTGTTTCACTATGTTTTGTTCGCAGAAGCTGACTGAGATACCACAAGAGGATGGAGCAGTAGAACCAAAACGTTTTATGGTTCCGAACGTCCCTGATAAAATAGAATTCAGTAAGGATCAATTGCCTGAAACAACGTCAAAAGGTGGTACGAACAGTTTTAGTAAAGTTCTGGATGATATAAAACAGAGCTGGACTTTAGCACGAGGTACGGTGGTTAACAGTTTTGCGGAGTTGGAGAAATGGTATGTTGAGGAAATGAAAAAGGAAAGACGGAACGTTTGGTGTGTTGGTCCTGTCTCACTATGTAACAAGGATCTCGCTGAAAAATCGGATAGGGGCAATAAGGCCTCAATAGATGATCATTATTGTACATCTTGGCTCGACTTTAGGAAGCCGAGGTCTGTTGTGTATGTTTGTTTTGGCAGTCTTTGTCGTATGTCTGCTGCGCAGATAAAGGAAATTGGTTTAGGTTTGGAAGCGTCAAATGTGCCGTTCGTTTGGATTATCAGAGGACTTGATTGCAGTGAGGAAGTATTGAAATGGTTGGATGAGGAAAAATTTGAAGAAAGGGTTGACGGAAGAGGGCTGATCATTCGGGGATGGGCGCCTCAAGTCCTGATATTGTCACATCCATCTGTAGGAGGCTTTTTGACGCACTGTGGCTGGAACTCGACGCTAGAAGGAGTTAGTGGAGGCCTGCCAATGATCACTTGGCCTATGTTCGCAGAACAGTCTTACAATGAGAAATTTATCGTGCAGATATTGGGAATTGGAGTCAGGGTGGGAGTTGAGGTTGTGGTTAAACAAGGAGCTGGAGTTGATGAGCAGAGTAAAGCATTTGTGAAGAGAGATCATGTTAAGAAAGCTGTGGAGGATTTGATGGTTGATACAGAGGAGGGTAGAGAAAGAAGGGAAAGAGCAAGGAAGCTTGGAGAAATGGCGAAGGATGCGTTGGAGCAGGGCGGATCCTCAGATTCGAACATTTCATTGTTGATTAAGGATGTTATGTCATATTCAATTGAATGAACTTTCATATTGTACAAAATGGATCACGTCATATTTGAAGGATGAAGTCTTGATTCTTGTGTGGTTATCTTTGTACTTGAACATATGCTTGTAGATAAGCGCGCATAGAACTCATTTATAGATATCCCTTTTTCATAAATGAATCGCCAGATTTAACTCTGTCGCTCTAGGCTGACCTTTTGAAATTTCCCTCACTGAAAAGGTACTCTTGAACGAGAGAGCTAGATCCCCTGAGCATATTGTATGTGCATTATGTGCAGCAGTGCAGGCTCTGTTGAAGCAAAGTCACGGAGGGGCTATTCAGCATTATAACAACTGAATTCATGCACTGTTGTTCTGTCAGCTGCATTTTGTGGATATAATGCACACAACACAGCATACCGTTGTGGTTGCATCTCAAGATTTCATGTGGGTTTCTAGAGCTGTTTCTCAACACCGGATCTACCGGTTTTGTGAGACCACTAGGCCAGCTTTCCCATATATGATATATGCCTGTGAAAATTTAACTACATTTAAATATTAATTTAGAATATCTACCAATCTACCAATTCTACCAATCAGTGAGAATGGGGTGATGCTATTTGTAAACTGTAGCAATCAACTGTAGGTGAGGTTTATCTGTGATTTCATCTAATTATGGGGTGTTAAATGATATAATTACACTTCATTATGTGGGCTTAACATATAATTATAGTGATTTGGGGTGGGCTATTTACAAAATCCAAGTAATTGAGGGGCAAATGTGGAACTCTGTTATTTACTTTAACAGTCTGCTTAAAGTTATCATCGTCTCCTGCACGTACACGCCGTTTCTTTTTGCAGTTAACTATTCTTTTCTATTCAACTATGTTTCTCCTTTTCTTACCCCCAAGCTTTTGTTGTTACAGAATAAGGCACCAGGGTTGATTGGCCATCCATACTGTATTTACTCTTCTTAGCAATCGAATGAATCGATACAGAGCTAAGCAACCTGATTGGCAATTGGGTATTCTCAGCGCCCTTAAACCAGTTGCATTTGTTCTTAATTGTTGACCTTCTCCAAGCATTTTGTGCTCCTGGTATAAACGAACTGTTTTCCCCAAAATGGTGCACCATCAATGATTACTCTGTAACTGTTGATGCATCACATCTCAGCCTCTTCTCATTGGAAAATGTATGATCTGTGTTCAATTCTTGAGGTAAGATTTCATTTTCAGTTTCAATTTAATTAGGGTGGAACTAATCAATTATTTTGATTGCTCTGTGATAGAGTTAAAATTGATTTTTATTTGAACCTGATCACTGGAGCTTTACTGAATTTTTGTACCACCTGTAGTTAAGTTGGATAAACTCATGTGAGTGTAATTTTTAGATATCCTATGCTGGTACACACTAATTTTGAATGATAGGTGTTTGAGTGATCTTAAAGTTTTAAATGGAACTTCTTATTGAATTATGTCTTAATATGATAAACATCTGTTACATTCATCTTACAAAAACTTATATTCATGGTGGTTTTGTGACTTTTGTCTTTTTACTCTAGAGTTTCATGGATTCAGGAGATTTGGTGTTCAGTCATCTTGCTTGGCTGTTCAAATGAATTGCAGTATTGTTGAAGACTATAAGGCCATGTTTATCGGTCCTAGGTTGTGTGCAAAGGTTGGTAAAACCCACCTGGAACAATTATATAAAATAAATTATATGGTTCTGTTTCATGTATGGAGTGTATGTTCATCATTATGCTGTATTTCAGAACTCTGAAGGTAAAGATGGAGGAGGCACTAAAAGTAGAAAGACAGGTTTGGGAGGACCAAAAATACAGAACTCCAGTGTGACGATACAAACACTGGTCCTGGGGAGTTTTCAGAAATTCCACGTCTCTTGTACACTGAATTTATGAAGAATCTCGTGTGGTAATATATAGTTTCAAACTTTTGGGCTACGGGAGCAATTTCAATGTCCTACTATTGGAAGTTCGGATCCATGGATTATAATCATTTTCAGTTGAAAATGATTTTGGTGTACAGTGATGAGCTCTTGAGGATGGGTGCTAATACTTCATTAAGTGGCTCCAGACTCAACAAGGTATGGATTTTTGGTCATACAATTTCACGAAAACATGTGATGCCGGTTTTCATCGGCAGATTCTGTTTGTTGTGTTATTATTACTACAAACGTTTGTTTACTTTCGAAGACTTGTTCAATTCTATAGCTGACAAGCCCCTCCAGGTTTGCACATTTTTGTGTTTCCTATGTTGCAGTTGCTTGGTTAACACTTTGTGTTGAGTTTATTAGAGAAAGGTTTTTTAAACCTTACAAGTATTAAGTGATTGATTTTATTTAATTCTATGTTGCATCATGTTGTTTTAGATATCTTTTGTACTAGAGTTACTGGTATAGAAGAAAGTGATTATATTCATCACCAAAAAAGAACGGAAAAGCTGAGGTTGAATTATAAAAATAATAAAACAAAACAAATTCACATGCTAGTTGTTGCTACTTCCTACAGACAAAGCTCAAAATCTTGTGGCACTGAGATATCTTACATTCTATCACCGGTAAAAAAACAAATATATCAATATCAGTCCAATATCGCATGTGAAGCATGACATAGTCTTCTGACATGTTATACAAGTCACACAATTCATATCATTTAGCTGTTGAGTTCCTTTAAAAGTGGGTTTGCATGTCACACAAAATCTAAATTAATCTCCTACCAAATGGATTCTCCTCCAACCCAGCAGCTCCACTTCCTTCTTATCCCGTTAATGGCACAAAGCCATATCATCCCTTTAACAGACTTTGCCAAGCTCCTAGGACGCCGCGGAGTAACCGTTTCCATCATCACTACCCCATTGAATGCCGTTCGTTACAGCGCAACAATCAAACATGCCGTTGAATCAGGGATGAGAATCCAAATGATTCCCCTCGAATTTCCAGGCCAAGAATTCGGTATACCTGACGGTTGCGAGAACTTAGATACGCTAACTTCTATGCATTTAACTCACAAGTTCCTTTCGGCATGTGCGAAACTAAAGGATCCACTGGAGAAGCTCATGGAAGAGCTCATTCCGAAGCCTAGCTGCATAGTGTCCACGAACGCTCTTCCCTGGACGCAACAAGTCGCAGACAAGTTTCACATTCCGAGGTATATTTTCGAAACCATATCTTGTTTCGCTATGTTTTCCTCGCAGAAGCGGACTGAGGTACCGCAAGAGGATGGAGCAGTAGAACCAAAACGTTTGATGGTTTCGAACGCACCTGACAAAATCCAATTTAGTAAGGATCAAGTGTGTGAAGGCCAAGCAACGTCAAAAGGTACGAACAGTTTCAGTAAAGTTCTGGATGATATGAAACGCAGCAAGAGTTTAGCACAAGGTACGGTGGTTAACAGTTTCGTGGAGTTGGAGAAGTGGTATGTTGAGGAAATGAAAAGGCAAAGACGGCATGTTTGGTGTATTGGTCCTGTCTCACTATGTAACAAGGATCTCGCTGAAAAATCAGATAGGGGCAATAAGGCGTCATTAGATGATCATTATTGTACATCTTGGCTCGATTCAATGAAGCCGAGGTCTGTTGTGTATGTCTGTTTTGGCAGTCTTTGTCGTCTGTCTGCTGCGCAGATAAAGGAACTTGGTTTAGGATTGGAAGCGTCAAATTTTCCATTCGTTTGGATTATCAGAGGACTTGATTGTAGTGAGGAAGTATTGAAATGGTTGGATGAGGAAAAATTTGAACAAAGGGTTAGAGGAAGAGGGCTGATCATTCGGGGATGGGCGCCTCAAGTCCTGATATTGTCACATCCATCTGTAGGAGGCTTTTTGACGCACTGTGGCTGGAACTCGACGCTAGAAGGAGTTAGTGCAGGCCTGCCAATGATTACTTGGCCTATGTTTGCAGAACAGTTTTACAATGAGAAATTTATCGTGCAGATATTGGGAATTGGAGTTAGTGTGGGAGTTGAGGTTTTGGCTAAACCAGGAGCTGGAGTTGATGAGCAGAGCAAAGCAATTGTGAAGAGTGATCATGTTAAGAAAGCTGTGGAGGATTTGATGGTTGAAACAGAGGAGGGTAGAGAAAGAAGGGAAAGAGCACGAAAGCTTGGAGAAATGGCAAAGGATGCGTTGGAGCAGGGCGGATCTTCAGATTCGAACATTTCATTGTTGATTAAGGATGTTATGTCATATTCAATTGAATGAAATTCATATATTGTACCAAATGGATTACATCATATTTGAAGGATGAAATCTTGATAATTGTGTGTTTATCTTTGTACTTCAATATATGCTTGTAGATAACCGCGCATAGAACTCATTTAATTTATAGATAGTCCTTTTTCAGAAATGAATCGCCAGAGTTAACTCTGTCGCTCTCTGCTGACCTATTGAAATTTTCCTCGCTCAAACTGAACTACCGGTTTTGTGACAGCTCCACTAGGCCAGTTTTCCCATATATGCCTATGAAGTGTATGGAGGAAATTTGTTTGTTAAACTTAAACGATATTGTAGAGCTATCCATGAAACTCTAACTTAACAGAGAATTTGTTAAAAGTTATAGGAGTAGGAGGGTAGTTAGATTCTCCGTTTCAAAAAAACAGAGAATTAGTTAAATTTTCACAGGCATATATGGGAAAACTGGCCTAGTGGAGCTGTCACAAAACCGCTAGATCCTGTGTTGAGAAACAGCTCTAGTATCCCACAAGGTCCTAAGTTTCCTCATGTCAGGAAACAATAGTTCTGAGTGCAGATAATTTCTAAGAGTAGCACACTGAAGCTGAAAAGGTCTGACTTAATAGAGAACTGTTCTTGTACATGTTTTATATTCTGGTGCCATATAAGTAATCACTGTGAGTGATATATAATGTTCTATTGTATTTATTACAAACACCTGGTCCTAATGTATATTCATCTAGAACAATAAATATATGAAGTAGATAGCTACAAAACAGTGAAACTAAAATTAAGAGACACACAGTAATGTTCCAACTTCCATCAATCCTGCTAGTACCGATATGAGTTTCTTCGAGCACAAAAAAGTTCCCATGCCAAAATCTTCAACTCTTGGATTCATCTCTCTCTGCTGTCTATATATATACTACATATCTAAGAGTTACTAGCTTTCAGATCAAGGTGAATAATCCTCTTGGTGCAAATAGAGAACCCCCTTGCAATCTAAATGCGCTATATATATATAAATAATGCCAATCAGCGGCCGACGAACTCAGAGACTGACACTTCATTTTGGGAGATCGAGTCCCCAGATTCATCTCCACCATTCTTTGCTCGTCGAGTAAAAGTTGCTTCTCTTGAGTTGAATTCTTGAAGCATTGAAGATTCTGAACTATACCCATCATGCACACAAAAAGCAGGCGGAGATGGAATTGGCAAGGTTATAGAATAGCTATTAAGCATTATAACAATCGTTGCCATTGTGGGTCGTCGAGCAGGACTTTCTTGGACACACAGTAAACCTATATGAATGACTCTCAAAATGTCTCTTGAGATACCGGAACCAACCCTTAACACAGGATCTACCAAATTTGCAGCTGTTCCATTGTGCCAGTTTCCCCAAGCCTGTGTAAAAATTCAATACTTTCAGCATTAATTTACTGAATGATACTATAACATGGCTAATCTCGGCAATAATATATAATAACTGTGCTTCTTACACTACTAAGGAGGTCCTCATCTGTCTCGCCGTTTCGGGAACAATTGTTCTTCAGGCCACTTATAATTTCTAGAAGTAGCACACCAAAGCTGTAAACATCTGACTTTATGGAGTAATGTCCTCGTGTTGCATATTCAGGTGACATATAACCGCTGCAATATACATATATATATATATATATTTATAGTAAATACAATGTAAAACGATATTTTTATAAGTTGTAAATATGATCCTATTATGGTCTTGATATATTCATCCACAGTTTTTCATATCAAGAGTAGGAATACGTACTAGGTTCCAACAATTCTGCTGGTGTTGCCTTGTGTTTCATCTTGCCCGAATAACCTTGCCATGCCAAAATCTGCAATTTTCGGGTTCATTTCTGCATCTAAAAGGACATTACCAGCTTTGAGATCACGATGAATGATCCTAAGTTGAGAATCTTCATGCAGATAGAGAATCCCACGTGCGATGCCCCCAATAATCTTATATCGTCTAGTCCAATCTAGTTGTGAAGACTTGGCTTCGTCTGCTCACAATTTGTGTATAAATCAATATGGATAATGATGAAATTGATGTTAATCTATTCTACTAAACAGTATGCTTTTAAGAAGAGGAATCCTTACCAAATAAGAACTGATCTAAGCTTGCGTTTTGCACGAATTCGTATATAAGAAGTTTCTCTTGTCCTTGAATGGAGAAACCAAATAGCCTGACTAAATTCTTATGTTGAAGCTTGGCCAATAACATGACTTCATTTTTGAACTCAATATCACCTTGCCCTGAACCTATCGACAGTCTCTTTACTGCAATTTCTTTGCCATCCGAAAGTTTCCCCTGATTTCAGATAAATAGTATAAAAGAAAATCTAACAGATCAGGAGAGTGTATGTAACACATCATCCAAATTCAAGTACTATATATTTACCTGGTAAACAGCCCCAAATCCACCCTGACCTAACTTATTAGCCTCTGAGAAACCATTTGTTGCTTCTTGAATTTCCGAAAAATCATACTGCAGGGACTCAATGATGCTCATTTCATCTACGGCTTCAAGAATTATACCAGCTCTATGTCAATTATTATGCTACAGACAGATAAAATTGTGAATCTTATAAAAAGAACAACCAACTTACTTTCACTTTCTTCTTTGGGCTGCTTACGATTTCTTCTCCATATTAGAATCCAATGGAAATAAGTATAACAATCCCAACAACAGTGAAAACAACGATTATGATAATCAAAGTTGTATTATTAGTATTGTTATTGCCATTCCCTGCATCGAACAAATTAAACAAAAATTCAGCTTCTTTTCAAATCGTGTACTCATCATTCATACACTGGAACTGGAATAAGTTACGTACCTGGTGCTGGTTCTGGTTCTGGTACAGGTTGCGAAGGTACTGGTGGCGTAGTAGTAGGTGTAAGCTCCAGTAGCCTAGTTTCATTATAGAATGTTATAACCTCATACCGAAGATTACAGCTTGGCTGTAGGATCCTTGCCCCGATCGCCCCATATATCCGACGGGGTATTATCTGGGCTGCAGAGCGCAGGCATGAAAGGCAATCCTCTGCGGACAAATCAGGCGTACACTGCTCCAGTGCATTAATTGTTTGGAAACCGACAGTAGATAAATTACCATACCCCACTTTCCTAAATGAACCACCAGTAGATGCCTGGCTTGAAATATTCTGTAACAGATTTCCAAGATCCGACATAAAATCATTGGGCCTGGTGGAGTTCTGTGTATTGCTCAAAAAATATGCAGGAGAAGCATCCATGTTCCCAATAATGGAGGCGTTGGAGTATCGCAACATGCAATACTGTTGCCACACTACTGCCTGTCTCTGATTCGGGCATACTTGTACAAGATAATCGGTTGCGTTTTGGATACAAGTGCGACAGAAGTCGAGTTGAACATCTGCTCTACACAGGGCAACACCATAGGCTGTGTTGGTGGTTTCGCCCACGGAAGCATTGGAGAAACCGTTTTGGTCGACATTTCTGGACAGATTGGAGAGGAGGGTCCTAAGATTGGTTTGGTATGTGCTGTTACTAGTGTAATTGCCATTGTTGTTAAAGCAGGAATATGGCGGTGGTGGTTCCTGCGCAGTAACAGAGGAAAGTAGGCTTACTAGAACGGAAAATATGAGAAGCAGTAGTAGATGATTTGTTTGATCGGACATAATAGTGATGATGATTGATGACTGTAGTCTTCAAAGAGAAGTTAACAAATTAACACAGCAAGAAGCTAGCTTGACTTTTAAAGATGGAAAGTGGAATTGGAGAAGTTGTTGAATACTAGAGGCACACTGTTTTAGACGTCCAAATTAAGTTTGAAGACGAGAATTTATTTGTAAGTCTACAGGATTTCCATTTAAATTTTCATGAATTTTCATTTTTAGTGTTCTATATATTAGACTATTACGATGTTTCTAAATTATAAAAAACGAAAGTTTTTATTGTACTTGCTAATTCTATATTGTTTATTTTTAGGTATACTTTATCATCATCATTTTATATAATATCTATTATACTTTACCCCTATACTTTATTATACATTAATAATAATAACTTACCGTTATAAGAATCCCCACTTAAAAAGATTAATATGGAACTACTAACTATTGTACGTTGACAGGCATGGTCATTTGTCATTAGGAGGTCCCCTTGTGGCCTATCAGTGATTGTGATAGTCGTCGCCATTTAAGTGTTTTTGTGTTTCTTCAATTTAATCACAAATTTGAATAGTAAAGGCCCTCTTCGATTCAGTTGAAAAAACATTATCTTCAACTCAATTTGAATTTGTTTAGATTTTAATGTAGGCGTTAACTTAAATTAAGGCTTTTGAAAATAATTCGATACATAGAAAATTAACAAATCATATACATAATATTTACCTTTTACAACTTTTTTTAGATTTTAAGGGGTAACCACTGCAACACCTTCTAACAGAGATGGTGGGTCCCATTTGTGAATCTAACATCATCTATTATAAGGTGTCAAAACGGTTACGTGTTTACACTACAATAAAAATTGTACTTGGTGACGCTATTAGCCACCCATCACTTGAGTCGCTAATTACCATTGACTCTGTTGGTGTACGTTTTCGCCCAAAGAGGCGTCTTAAAAGTCGTTTTGGTCGACATTTGCGGACAGATTGGAGAGGAGGGTCCTAAGGTTGGTTTGATAAGTGCTGTTACTATTGTAATTGCCATTGTTTAAGCAAACCTGCTGGGCTGTAACAGAGTCAAAGTTTGCTACAAGTAGAAAAAGGAAAGGCAGTAGATGATTTGTTTGATAGCTCATGATGAATGATGACTGTATAAATTAACACAGAATGAATTTTTTGGTTTTAAAGATGCAAAAATTCGATGTTTTTTAATATTGGGATTTGGGAGCTAAATTAAGAAGACGGCGGATTTTTAAATATCGAAGTTAAGTTTCAAGACAAGAGTTGAGATCGTAGATATATAATGTTGATAAGTCCACGATAGGACGTGGACATTTCTCAGTGGGGGGTGGGGGTCCCGTTATCCTTGATTGTGAATTTGTAGTTGTGTTAAATGTATTTTTGGTGCCATCATTTTTCAAATCGTGCTTAAGTTTACTTTTCATTTAAAATTAAGTTGAGGCATAAGTGAGGCTTGTTTGGCAAAGATCACAACCGAACAAGTACGAGTTTGGCCCTCAAGACATGGGCAATATCAAATCCTAACAAAGTTTGAACTATTCTACATTGTTGACTTGGAGACATTAATTATATTTTTATTTTTTTCAAGTTTGAACTAATTTAGTTCCATGAATACAGCTGGCTTTCGGACATCGGGACATATTAATATTCCGCGTCTATAGATAGATGATAGCGACTGGACTGGAGTCTATGATCATGACTATGAGCACAATCAACACTGAAGTCATCTGGGGGACCACGGAATTAACTAGTCACTTAGCCTTACATTTACGTGACACGTTTATTCCAAATTGAATTTATTCCATATATTATCTTTGTTTTACAAAACTACGATGACATAGATATACTTAAGTGTGTGTTTGGTACCAAATCCCTCCAAATAACTCGTTTGGTACCAGTGCACTCGGTCCTCCGGCCTAGGGAATGTTGAAATCCTTCTCCCGGGGCCTTTGTCCTTTTGCTCACTTGAAATATCTAGGGGGTTGATATTTCACAAATGACTCATTTGGAGATTTCAGTCAAAAATTGAAATGACCTTCCTGCCCTTGTGATTAAAAGCTAATAACGAGAATACCACAAACAGACAAGCAACAACTGAACGGATGAACCCCACCGGAAAGCGACGACAATCTTTATTTTAAAACGGCCATAACTTGAAAAATCAAAATACAAAAAAAAAAAAAAAAAAAAAAAAAAAAAAAAAAAAAAAATCACCAACAACTTTATTTTTTCAAGATCTATAAATGGATACCACTCTTGGCTATGTTTGGAGCACCCCATATCCGACTCCTAATTCTCTCTTAATTAAACTTAAAAAAATCTAAAATATATTTTATAATCTGGTAGCTAGTTATGTTTCACTTGGATATGTACTAATCATGCTACTATTATGGTATTGTAATAAGTTTATGTTTTAGCTTCGGTATCACGTGGATAAGTACTAATCATGCTACTTCCAATACATTATGTTTTATAATCTCTAGAACTAATGTGTCAAACAAAAACTGCTTAATATGTTCGTATGTTTTAAGCAACGACGAGTTAAACAACAATCTGAATATTATTAAAGTTCACCATTCCATTCACAATATGGCGTGGCTGTAGGTATTACCCGACTTCGATTGTCTTGTCTAATTGGTGTTAAACTAGGTTTCGAAGTTATATAATCATTACAAGTTAACACTAATCTATCTACACAATCTCCAATCTGGAGGAAAATTCAAACATGTTAATTGACCAAACTGCCCCCTATGTGAAGAACAAAATATATCAGCTAGAAGGGTATCAAGGTAAATATAGAAAGGTAGTTATAACTACTGTTGCACATGTTTCGAAATCCCTCGCACAGAGTTCGAAATACGTCACAAATCCCTCCTCAACCTAACGAGGTATTTCATTTCAAATCCCTCGAAATATCTGTTTTTGGAAAATCAACCAAACAACATTTGAAGGGATTTGACACACTCAAATTCCTCCTCCAGCCCAAATAACATTCTGGGCTCAAACTCCTCTGAAATCTCCAACTTTATCATTCTGAACCAAACGCGCACTAAGCTTTAACTATAACTGAATATTGTCGAATATTTATTCATGTAAAATGAAAATTGTATTAACTTATATAAAGGACAAAATGTCGACCAAATAAATCAGCGGCCAACGAACTCAGAGATTGTCATTTCATTTTGGGATATCGAGTCCCGAGATTCAGCTCCACTATTATTTGCTCTTCTACTTAAGCTCCCCTCTCTTGAGTTGAATTCTTGAAGAATTGAAGATTCCGAATCGTACCCATCATGCACACAAAAAGCTGGCCGAGATGGTATTGGCAAGGTTATGGAGTTGCTATTAAGCATTATAACAATCGTTGCCATTGTGGGTCGTTGAGCTGCATTTTCTTGGACACACAGTAAACCAATATGAATGCATCTCAAAATGTCTCTTGAAATACCGGAACCAACCCTCAATACAGGATCTACCAAATTCGCAGCAGTTCCATTGTGCCAGTTTCCCCATGACTGCGTCAAGATTCAACAATTTCAGCAGAATTACCAAATGCCATTGAATATGGCTAATCTCAACTAATATATGTGCTTCTTACACTACTAATGAGGTCCTCCTCTGTCTCTCCGTTTCGGGAACAATTGTTCTTCAACCCGCTTATTATTTCTAGGAGTAGGACGCCAAAGCTGTAAACATCTGACTTAATTGAGAAATGTCCTCGTGTTGCGTATTCAGGTGCCATGTAACCACTGCAAGAGTTATAGGACATACAATGTGAAAAGGATATTGTTAGTTGCACAATATTCATGGATAGAACTAAAATAGGAAGACATACTAGGTTCCAACAACTCTGCTAGTATTGCCTTGTGTTTCATCCCGAACGAATAACCTTGCCATGCCAAAATCTGCAATTTTAGGCTGCATCTCTCCATCTAGAAGGACATTGCTTGCTTTAAGATCACGATGAATGATTCTAACTCGAGAATCTTCATGCAGATAGAGAACCCCACGTGCGATGCCCACAATAATCTTGTAGCGTCTAGTCCAGTCTAATTGTGAACATTTTGCTTCGTCTGTTCACCATTTATGTGTACATTAGTATCGAAAATCATCAAATTTATAATTAAAAAAAAATGTTCATCAGATATTCCACTAACAGTCTGCTGATAAGAGGAATCATTACCAAATAAGAACTGGTCTAAGCTTGCGTTTTGCACAAATTCATATATAAGAAGTTTCTCATGTCCTTGAATGCAGAAACCGAACAGCCTGACTAAATTCCTATGTTGAAGCTTGGCCAATAACATGACTTCATTTTTGAACTCAATATCACCTTGCCCCGAACCTATTGACAGTCTCTTCACTGCTATCTCTTCACCATTCGAAAGTTTCCCCTGATTCCAGATAAACATAAAAGAAACTCAAACATATTCAGCATAGTGTATGTACACATGTTTGATCACCCAAATAGCAATACAGGTACTATATTTACCTTGTAAACAGCCCCAAATCCACCCTGACCTAACTTATTAGCCTCTGAGAAATCATTTGTTGCTTCTTGAATTACCAAAAAATCATACTGCAGGGACTCAATGATGCTCATTTCATCTACCGCTTTAAGAATTATAACAACTATGTTAGTCAATGCTAATAACAAATTTGAGGACATAGTTTGAATCTTATCAAGGGAGGGAAAAAAAAACAAAAAACAAAAAACAAAAACTTACTTTCTCTTTCTTCCTGTTAAAACACGTGAACTCTAAAACAATAATAGTTAGTCCAGAATCTAAAACTCCTACAGAGTACGTTTGGTATTCCTGAAAAACGATAGCAAAGTTGTCTATAAAGTTTATGCAACGTTAATGACAACTTCGATAACCTGTCAATCAATAAAGCAATATAAAATAATACGTGCACAGAGATTATGAAAGCAGCGGTAAAGAGACACACGTATAAACTTTTATTCTAACTGTTATTCACAGCTAGATGCTTTATTAGCAAAAACGACTAGATCAATATGTTGAGTACAATGAATATCGAACTCACCTATTTATCTAGTAAACGACACAACACAACCTAGATTATCTAATCTATATGAGAACCAACTCACCTATACTCCCTCGAGGAATATATAAACAGGTTGTGTAAATAGACTACAAACAAAAGACTTGAACAACTAACGTTGAAACCGGCGTTGAAGCAACTTCAAGTGTAATCTGCAAAACTGAACGTGTATCGTCCTTGTGTGTATTCTTCAATGTCGACTTTGGCACTCTATTTATAGTGTTATAAACACCCTTGAATTTCGTGTGGAAGTCTTCATTGAATCAGATTAGAACATCTCTTCTAATTGAACTTGAACTCCAAAACGTGTTCACATTGATGAAGTAGTTTCCTAGTCAACTTCGACTTTGAAGTTGCCTGAACATGACGAATCCAACTAGAACTCTATTCTCGTTCTTGATCTGTAAATCCTTCTTGAATTCGATCTTTGTTAAGTTAAGGTAAAACAATCCCAATACAATTAGGATAATGTCCATAAGGAGATTAACGTAAAAACGTTACTCTAACATTCTCCCCCTTTTTACCTTAATCTTCACAAATACTGCGATTAGTCAGGTTGACTCAACTTCAACCTCAACATCAAAAGACTGATTGCAGAATTCTTTTCGAATGCAGAAAAAGAACTCTAAACTCTAGAACTTCATCAGGAAACTTCAACTTCATAAATTTGCTTAGAAGATTAATTACAGGCTAATCACAATTATATGACTAGTCTATAAAAACCAAAAATCTTCTAACCAAACAACTAATATCCATTGCAATTGTAGCATCCAAAACAATTTATCCATCTCGCAAAACAGAAGAATGCAGCATCATAATTCATCCACCATTATCTTCAAAACAAACCAAAGCCATCCAACCCAGAAACTCCCCCTCAATCCTGACTAATCCTTTTCTCCCCCTATTTGGGTAGATTATCGCGAAGCAAAGTCCTCCTCATTTCCAAGAGCTCGCCCAATTCTTCATTGGCTTTGAGAATAGCAGCTCTCTTATCCACAAGCTGTTTCCCAAGCATATCATACATGGCCTTAACAGAGGGCGGTAGACTCTGAACTTGCTCCAAAGTTGGCTCAACATCGAGCACAGTTGGCTCAACATTGTCAGCACCAGGGTCTTGTGGATCAGCAGAAGGGGCAGAGAGATCAACCCAAGGCAAAGGCTTGAACCTTGAGCCTCCTTCCAACAGGGTGGCTTGAGCAATGCGTAAAACATTATGATTTGCAACAAACTTATCCTTCTTCAACGGGGTGTAGCCGGCAGCTTTGACATATGCACAAACCAAGGAAGGATAACCCATAGTAGCAGTCGAACTCATGTTCTTCGTCTTCACCATCTTTTTCATAATGTGTTCACCCCAATTTATGGGCCAACCATTCAACAACTGAAATAATAAACAAGCATGTTCAGCAGATACCTGTGTATGATTGGTGGTAGGAATCCAATTGCGGACACAGATATTGTGTATTGCAGTCATGAAGGATGTGAGACGAGAAACAGGAAACTCGGTTTGCCATTTTGTCAGTTTCCCTCCAGTGATAGCTGTAGCAACTTCATCCATTTGATTACTTAAAACAGGCCGCTCACTAACATTAGGTAGCTCCAGAAAGTCATTCAATCTCCTAGCATTCATCTTGTAGACAGTACCACGAAGATAAAACTCGCCATACTTTGGGTGAGAGTTGTCAGCAAAATGCACGGACAAGTTGCAGTAGAATTCCTTCATCAAAACCTCACTAAAAGATGACAAATGTACTACAGTAGAATACAGACCTCTAGACTTCAGAAACACAACCAAATTTTGAGCTTCATAATCAGCAAGATGTATGGCATGCTCAGGGAGTGGTGTACGATGAACAAACTTATCCCAAGTTTTAGAAATCTCCTCCGTATAGAACTGATCAGAAAATGCTGGAGACTCAAAGTTAGAGTCATCACCTGAAATTTCAAACTCCTCAGGAATGTCAGGAATGGCTTCCTCGTCGGTAGACGCAACAACATCCTCAGGTGGGGGCTTGAATGACTCATCAGAGGAGTCTGACCCAGCAGAAGTTGCAGCAACATGGGAGGCAACTTTGTCAGCAGAGCTTGGAGTTTTCTCAGAGTCAGTAACATCATCAAACATAGGCGCCGTGACCTTTGATGTAGAACCCGGGGTGACGTCCATCTCCTCCATAGCAGTCCTCTTCCGTTTTAGTGACGCAATCGGAATATCATCTTCATCGACCGACACGGTGGGAGTCTTTGAGGAATCAATTGGGCTCGCCATTCTAAAATTGAGATGCAAGTTGGGGAAATTTCAAAAAAAATTTTGAAGATTAAACAACTGGGCACCAAAAAACGGGAAGAATTGGAAGATTTTGGGCAAAAACAAGGGTTCCTAATCGGCGGCAAGTTTGGTAAACACAGAGCAAGCCAAAATCCGAAGAAGAAAGAGTGTTTGGAAGTGAAACTGTGGACGAATTTAAAGGGTTTCTACGCGGTTGTGGACAAAGGATGCATTGATGGGAGTTTAAGAGAGATTCAAGTATCTATAAGAAAAAAAATGGGCAAAACACGGTGAAGGGCTTATGAAAGGTTTCTGCCGTTTCAAGTTGTTATAGGTGAGAGGGGTAAAAAGGTCAAAACACAGTGATTTAAAAAACTAATGGGCAAAAAGGGTTTTGTTGGCTAAACACTGGATGAAGTTTTCTCAACATGATCTCCAATTCTGTTGACAATGTTAGTACACAAGATATATAATAACAGAGAAACAAAAATAGGAATGCAAAATTTCCTAAATCTGAGCAGAATTGAGATAAAAAAATTTAGAAAACATACCAGTGAAGGATTTGACTTTAGATTGAAAATAACCAAAAATCATTGCCAAGTAAAAACCAAAATAAAATCCCACCAAACCAAAGGTTATGCACACTCCCCCTTAGTGGATACTAAAATCACATATAACACATAATTTGTAGTCTAGACTCGATAACATAAGACACAAACTTTGAATCAGATATTAGCAGTGATGTTGCAGACGAAGTTGGCACAACATTAAACTCAACATCAGACTTGAGATCTTTCAAAAAAAATACAACCTGTGACAATGACCTGAATATAAATTGTTTGAAGACGTTTGAAACAAGCTACAGAGTATTTCTGGTCTTTGTTTAAATCTCAAGCAGTGCCTAGTGGCGAAGGGGCATGAAGCACAGAGCTTTGCCATTTTTGTTTTTCCAAACCATCCAGACATGTGAGACCCAAAGATTGCCAGAAAGCTAAAACCAAAGTTGCCATAAGGATTGTGAATCCGTGGTGTGCCGCATAATAAATTCTGAAAGAAGATACCACAGCATGGAGTGTACTGCACGACCTAGACACAACCACGTCATCATGCCCTATACCGGACCAGCAAGAGAGATAACAACGATTCACAATAAAGATTGAGCAACAATAATCTTAGCACTTGTTTAGCTACAATAGAGAATTCAAGGCCTCTATGTGCTCTTTCTCCTGTTTAAAAAGCATACATATGCATAGTAGGAAACTTAGTCCTATAATAGACTCTTTGTCCATCAATTATTACTGAGCTGCTCAAGCTCCAGGAGAGTATTACATGCAACAATGAGCAAAAAAATTTCAGGTGTCAACAAGGACCTAATTGTACCAGATCTTTTCTGAAAGTTTGAGGAAAAGTTTGCAATCATGTTCACTCTATCCTTAACATATACACATATCTGATTCGACACGACATAAAAACTAAAAACAGATATACAAATTTACGCCACGTGCAGAAACTGAAGTTGTCCGTGGCGTTTCGACAACTTCTCCAACAACTTAGACTTTTCTAGAGAGTGCAAAGACCTATAGACCTTCTAAGGCTTAGGAACCTATCAGGATCTAAAAGTTTAGTGAAAATATCAGCAAGTTGGTTATTGGTATCAATGTGGTCTATTCCTAGAGTTTGTGCTTCTACCAATTCTCTCAAAAAATGATGTCTAATATCTATATGCTTAGTTCTGGCGTGCTGTACAGGGTTTTGGGCAATATGAATAGCACTCAGATTGTCACAAAATAGCATCAAAGATTCTGACCTAAGACAGTAATCACTTAGCATAGATTTCAACCATAAGAGTTGAGTAGCACAACTAGCTGTAGCAACATATTCTGCTTCTGCAGTAGACAAAGACACACAATTTTGCTTTCTACTAAACCATGAAATCAAGTTATTTCCCAAATAGAAACATCCTCCACTGGTAGATCTTCTATCATCAGTATCCCCAGCCCAATCAGAATTAGAAAACCCAGCAAGATGTAAATTTGTTTCTCTAGTATACCATATACCAAGGTCAACAGTACCAGAGACATACCTGAGAATATTCTTCACAGCATTGAGGTGTGGGGTTTTTGGTTCAGATTGAAACCTAGCACACAAGCAAACTGCAAACTGGATATCTGGTCGGGATGCGGAAAGATAGAGAGGACTGCCTATCATGGATCTGTACAAAGTTGGGTCAACGTCATCGCCAACACCGCCTTTCGTCAGTTTAGTGGATGTGCGCATGGGAGTGGACAGTGGTTTTGCATTCTCAAGTCCAAATCGTTTCACGAGGTTCTTGTACGAGTTGGAATCCATCTTGTACCTGTAAGATCAGTTAGGCAAACAGAGACAAGCTCTGATACCAATTGTTAAAACACGTGAACTCTAAAACAATAAGAGTTAGTCCAGAATCTAAAACTCCTACAGAGTACGTTTGGTATTCCTGAAAAACGATAGCAAAGTTGTCTATAAAGTTTATGCAACGTTAACGACAACTTCGATAACCTGTCAATCAATAAAGCAATATAAAATAATACGTGCACAGAGATTATGAAAGCAGCGGTAAAGAGACACACGTATAAACTTTTATTCTAACTGTTATTCACAGCTAGATGCTTTATTAGCAAAACGACTAGATCAA
The DNA here is from genome assembly GCA_028274465.1 of Plantago ovata. Taxonomy (NCBI): domain Eukaryota; kingdom Viridiplantae; phylum Streptophyta; class Magnoliopsida; order Lamiales; family Plantaginaceae; genus Plantago; species Plantago ovata. The sequence goes on along the minus strand of CM051455.1, from coordinate 29,076,293 downwards.
TATGTTGAGTACAATGAATATCGAACTCACCTATTTATCTAGTAAACGACACAACACAACCTAGATTATCTAATCTATATGAGAACCAACTCACCTATACTATGATAACAACTGATAAAACACGTGAACTCTAAAACAATAAGAGTTAGTCCAGAATCTAAAACTCCTACAGAGTACGTTTGGTATTCCTGAAAAACGATAGCAAAGTTGTCTATAAAGTTTATGCAACGTTAACGACAACTTCGATAACCTGTCAATCAATAAAGCAATATAAAATAATACGTGCACAGAGATTATGAAAGCAGCGGTAAAGAGACACACGTATAAACTTTTATTCTAACTGTTATTCACAGCTAGATGCTTTATTAGCAAAAACGACTAGATCAATATGTTGAGTACAATGAATATCGAACTCACCTATTTATCTAGTAAACGACACAACACAACCTAGATTATCTAATCTATATGAGAACCAACTCACCTATACTCCCTCGAGGAATATATAAACAGGTTGTGTAAATAGACTACAAACAAAAGACTTGAACAACTAACGTTGAAACCGGCGTTGAAGCAACTTCAAGTGTAATCTGCAAAACTGAACGTGTATCGTCCTTGTGTGTATTCTTCAATGTCGACTTTGGCACTCTATTTATAGTGTTATAAACACCCTTGAATTTCGTGTGGAAGTCTTCATTGAATCAGATTAGAACATCTCTTCTAATTGAACTTGAACTCCAAAACGTGTTCACATTGATGAAGTAGTTTCCTAGTCAACTTCGACTTTGAAGTTGCCTGAACATGACGAATCCAACTAGAACTCTATTCTCGTTCTTGATCTGTAAATCCTTCTTGAATTCGATCTTTGTTAAGTTAAGGTAAAACAATCCCAATACAATTAGGATAATGTCCATAAGGAGATTAGCGTAAAAACGTTACTCTAACACTTCCTTTGGCTTGTTTCTTATTCTCCATTTTAAACATCCAATCAAGATTACAACTACTATAATAATACCACCAATAATTGAAACAACAACGATTATGACAGTTCGAGTTGTATTATTATCATTGTTGCCGCCATTTGTATTAGTCGCATTGTTACCGCCATTTCCTGCATAGACAGAATTTCAACTTTTAACTTTGAAATCACTCACACATCTCATCAGAACTAATTTGTCTTAAGGGTAATATTTTATTAGATGGATTCGTAAAGAAAAACATACATATATTATATACATGCTGGCAGAGGCGGACCCAAGATTTGAAGTTCGGGGGGTCGAAATTACGTATAAAGGTTTAGTTCGGAGGGGCCAAAGTAGCATAGCTGAGTTGCTGCAGGAAGTATATTACCTTGTTCTGGAGGTTCTCGTGCAGGTGTTGGTGGCGTGGTAATAGGTGCAAGCTCCCGAAGCCTAGTTTCATTATAGAATGTTCTAACCTCATACCGAAGATTACAGCTTGGCTGGAGGATTCTTGCCCCAATCAACCCATAGTACTGACGAGGCACTACCTGGGCCGCAGAGCGCAAGCATGAAAGGCAATCATCTAAGGACAGGTCAGGCGTGCACTGCTCCAGTGCGTAAATTGTTTGGAAACCAACTGTTGATAGATTACCGTACCCCAGTTTCCTCAACGAACCACCACTAGATGCCTGGCTTGAAGTATTGTCCAACAGAAGTCTCAGATCCGACATGAACTGATCAGGCCTGGTTGAGTTCTGTTGATTCCACCAAAAGTACGCAGGAAACGTATCCATGGTCCCAAATATGGAGGCGTTGGAGTATCGCAACATGCAAAACTCATCCCAGAGAACCGCCTGTCTCTGATTCGGGCATGCTTGTACAATATCAACCGTTGCATTTTGGATACAACTGCGACAGAAATCGAGTTGTACATCTCCTCTGCATAGGGCAACAGCATTTGCTCTGTTAGTGTTTTCTCCCACCGAGGCATTGTAGAAGCCATTCTGGTCGATATTTGCGGATAGATTGGAGAGGAGGGTTCTAAGATTTGCTAGGTATGTGCTGTTACTTGTGTAATTGCCATTGTTTAAGCAGAATGGCTGAGCTGTAACAGAGGCAAGTAGGGAAAGAATTGAAGAAATTGAAGAAATTGTTGAATATTGGGAACTAAAGAAGAGGTCAGATTTTTAGATGTCCAAGTTGAGGTTTCAGCATGAACTGAAATATAATGCTGATAATTAGTGTATGGTAGTACTTGGATATTTCTCAGTGGGGTCCCTGGTCAGTGATTGTGATAGTCTTCGTCAATTGTTTAATTTATTTTTGGTGCCATCATGTCATTTTTCAAATGGTGCTTAACTTTATTCTTCGTTGAAAATTTGATACTCAATTTCAATACTCAATAATTTCGAAGAATTTTTTTTCTTTTATCGATTTTTGGTGATTTGTTTTTCAAAACATGCTTTTAAGTTATTGTTTTGCAAACGGATGCAATGAGACAGCCGGTTTGGGGAGAAATTAGTTTTAACAAAAAGACACACCAAATATACTCGTTGATATTCCATGTTTTCAAATTGCAACCACAGTTCAGGTTTAACGTTGTAGTGAAAATTTCACATCAAACTTTTTTTTAAACAGCTAAATAAATTCCATTAAACCCAACGTAAGTGTACACGAATAAGTGGGGCATGCCCCAATCATGATACAAGGTGTATCACTGAACCTCAAGAACAAAAGAGGGTCCAAATAGCCGGAGAAGCTACTGGAAATAACAACACAACACGAAACTCAAGAGACTCTAGCTAAGCTATGATCATCGGAGAACCTAAAACTGAATCTCAGACTGAAAACAATGGCCCGTCGAACTCCAAAACAACGTCTGTGATTCGAACCAAAAGAAAGTAGGCCCTCACCCCGTAGCTCAGATCCCAGGGCGATGCTGCAGCATCAGAACCCCACTTCCAACTCACAGGAGCATCAGTCGAAACCAATTCAATTTCCGTTTGATATTGACCCTCGGGTTTAAATGAAAGAAAACAAACACGGAATGTTAAAGAACAACACCGCACACGGTGTGATCCCGTCATAATCCGGTCCGTCCCTGTCAACCAACAACACAACCGAGTAATAACAACAATTATCAAAACAAAGCCAATATCAACCAAAACCAAACAAAGAACAGTCTACTCGCTGGAAGCCAAGGCGCTGACCCACTAAAATTCTGATAAAAATCAAGATTATGTAACGGTTGTAAGCGAAAATCATCAAATGAAATGCTTTTGGTGTTTAAAGCACCACCATATAAATAGAAAAGGTAAATAACTGTTAAATAAAGTAATTGTCTCATTTTGACTTTGACTGGTCAACCGTGTTCGACTTTGATTACAAATTACTCTTAAACTATAATGGTAAAATAAATAATAAAATTATACGTTAAAAATTTAAGGTTTATATTTTCATAATATAATTCCGTTAAACTTATTATCGTTATAGTTTAAGAGTAATTTATAGTCAAAGTCGAACACAGTTGACCATTCAAAGTCAAAATGGGACAATTACTCATAGATGAAGGTAGTAATACTTAAGTGATTATTTTTATTTCAACCAACCACTAACATGTTGCTTAATTTCAACTTTTACTTTGTATAACAAACACCCCGAAAAATCCTCCAAAATGTACAATAAGTTTAATACCCCGTCTATTTTGTACTGTAAGTTTACACCACTGCCACATATTGTCATGTAAATTTAAAAAATTCTGATTTTAATATTCTGGTATAATTTAGGGCCGATCTAATATTAGGGAAAATTCGACTCTAATTCACCTCTAATTTGCTCTGAACTCGTGAATCTCCCGGGGTAAATTATATCGGAGCACTAAAATTAGATTTCTTATAAACTTATAAGAAAAAATGTTGCAAGAGTAAATTAACGGTACAAAATGAACAGTATAGCACCCACATGTTTTTGTTTAAAATTAGCTTTTGAAAAGTTTATGTAAAAGTAACTCATAATTAATTTTGATAAAGAGTTTGCACACACTACCTTACCTTACCTTAGTACGTCTAGATGGATAAATTTATATAATTAAAGATCATGCTTAATTACATTAGAATACATGTTGGAATCCATCCATTAGTTAGAGCACTCTTTAATTAGAGTCTCAATTTTTTTTCCAAAATATATATTCTATATCAACTCCAATACTAGTAATTTTATTTATTTATTTATTTTTTAGATACTATTACAATTACAATGTTTAGCCTACAAATTTGCATTAATAAATTACTAATCAACCTTATTTCAATAATCTCTATACAGAGCAGATAATCACCCATTTCGGGGATCGAACCCGTGACCACTTGGTTACGGGGTGTCTCATCTTGTCACTCGGCTACAAACGCTTTGACAATACTAGTAATTTTATGGACATTGCGTTTTTATCACCAACTTTTAGAGCTCATATTTATAATAATGTAAAAGCATAAGAGGTGGAGGTGGAGTCCGACATGTCTCTCAAATGAATATTGTGGATTACAAGTTTAGAAATTAATTTACAAATTTTTTCAAAAATGAAAGCTCAAACTAATTATTCTGGGATCAGATATTTAATAGTCCTGAAATTTTTTATTTTTTTATTTTTAAAGTTTAATTAGTATCAAATTTAAATTTGAGTTTGGAACTCAATTTACAATTTCTATAACTAACGGTGTCGGACTTTTCGTCTGAAGTATTTCTTGGGCATCGCACGTGTATTTCCCTGGTACACACAATTTTTCTATCGAAATTTAAGTTTGCATGTTAAGAAATGAGCGTAGCTAGTCAAGTCAACGGACAATTATGTATTGACTTGTAGACACTAAAGATTGAAGACTAAGTCTCATTTATTTTTTCACCCTATCAGAATCGAATTGAACTGGTAGATTTAAACTAAATTTAATTATATTATAAAAAATTAATTAAATAATGAATTTAAACTGAAACAAACTAAATTGATCTGATATAACACCGAATTGATTTTAACTGAATTTATTGAATTTTGACATGAAGATGAGAAGATCAGTTGGTTCCATACAGCTAGTTCTCGGACTTTTATATTTCCGCGTCTATAGATAGCACTGGAGTCATGACTCATGACTACGACGACAATCAATATTGAAGTGTGGAGCACGGCGAATTAACTAGCTAGCTTAACTTTAAATTTTGATGGGTATATGTCAAGTGCGATATATATGCACTTAATTTTGTTCACTTTTGAATCTAGTCGTAGTTAATTGAGGTTTTTACCAAATTGTAAAATAAATTGGACCTATTTACCATTTGAATCACACCACAAAATATTTTACAATTTAGTCTTATTAATTACCATTTGGTCTCATTTTAGATTGATTGGTAAAATAAAAAAGTACTCCGGTACTAAAATCTAAGTACCTGGTACTAAAACTAATGTGATACTAAGTGTCGGGTATTAAACATTTAGTACCCGGTATCAAAATTAGGGGATACTAAAGTGTGGGTACCTAATTATAAGTATTTAGGTACTATAACTAGCGGGGTATTAAAATTGAAGTACCCGAGTACTAAAACTAATGAGGCCAAATGGTACAAAATATTGTGGTAGTATTCAAATGGTAAACTATGGAAGCAAATGAGACTAAATGGTAGGGTGCCGGTAGTTAATTATTACTATTGAAATGTAATTGTTGAAATAACGAAAATTTATTTAAAAAAAGTGGTTTTCCAATAAATCGAGTGTAATATATAGTTACAAAAATCTACATATCAAATATGAGTAAACCTTATAAAGACAATATATATTAACAAAAAACAGATATATCAAAATCTTATACGAATGCCAATTCATGAAAATCAGCGTCCAACGAACCCGGAAATTGACATTTCATTTATGGATATTGGATCCTCAGATTGATCTCTCCCAACCTTTATTGGTCGTCTACCACCGAAACTTCCCACTTTTGAGTAAAATTCATGAGTAAGTGAAGATTCCGAATTGTACCCATCATGTACGCAAAACGCGGGTAGAGATGGCAGTGGCAAGGTTACGGTATCACTATTAAGCATTATGACAATCGTAGCCATCGTGGGTCTTTGAGCTGCATTTTCTTGAATACATAATAAGCCAATATGAATACATCTCAATATGTCCCTTGGGATATTTGAACCAACCCTTAATACGGGATCTACCAAATTTGCAATACTTCCATTGTGCCAGTTTTCCCATGCCTGCAGATTCAAAAACAATTTTAGCACAATTAACAAATATGGCTAATATAAAGTCTGGTACTGTACGTGTGCTTCTTACACTACTAATAAGGTCCTCCTGTGTTTCCCCGTTTCGGGAACAGTGGTTCTTCAAGCCACTTATGATTTCAAGGAGCATCACACCAAAGCTGAAAACATCCGACTTAATAGAGAATTGTTCTCTTGTTGCATATTCCGGTGCCATGTAACCGCTGCAAGGGTTATATAGGGAATACAAGTAATGTTAGAAAAAAATGTTCTTTTTAGGTAAATCCATGCATAGTTTATATAGATTAATAATTATTATCTTATAAAGTGAAAATATAATCTTCCTTCAGTTTAAACTTTACTGGCCAGGATTAAGAAGACATACTAGGTTCCAACAATTCTGCTAGTTGAGCCTTGTGTTTCATCTGGAACAAATAACCTTGCCATGCCAAAATCTGCAATTTTCGGGTTCATTTCTCCATCTAAAAGAACATTACTGGCTTTGAGATCACGATGAATGATCCTAAGTCGAGAATCTTCATGCAGATAGAGAATCCCACGTGCAATGCCCCTAATAATCTTATTGCGTCTATTCCAGTCTAATTGTGAATGTCTGGCAGGGCCTGTACACCATATTTGTATACAACAATATGGAAAATGATCAAATTGCAGAAGCTGAGGCTACTAAAAGTCTTGTTATTAGAAAATAAAGATTACCAAATAAGAACTTGTCTAAGCTTGCGTTTTGAACGAATTCGTAGATGATAAGTCTCTCTTGTCCTTCAAGAGAGAAACCAATGAGCCTGACTAAATTCCTATGTTGAAGCTTGGCCAATAACATGACTTCATTTTTGAACTCAATATCACCTTGCCCCGAACCTATTGACAGTCTCTTCACTGCTATCTCTTCACCATTAGAAAGTTTCCCCTGATTCCAGATAAACATAAAAGAAACTCAAACATATTCAGCATAGTGTATGTACACATGTTTGATCACCCAAATAGCAATACAGGTACTATATTTACCTTGTAAACAGCCCCAAATCCACCCTGACCTAACTTATTAGCCTCTGAGAAATCATTTGTTGCTTCTTGAATTACCAAAAAATCATACTGCAGGGACTCAATGCTGCTAATCTCATCCACTAATTCAACAATTATAACAGATATGTTAGTTGCTTAATTCTTATGTACTACTACAAAATACTACATGTAGAATATATCAAATTGTGAATCTTAATTATCAAGTCAATGACTAACTTAATTACTTTCACTTTCTTCTTTTGGCTTCTTCTGATTTCTTCTCCATATTAGGAATCCAATAAAAGTAAGTATGATTATCCCAACAACACTCGATACGACAATTATGATAATCAGCGTTGTAGTATTATCGTTGTTATTTGTGTTTGTTGGAGAATTAATATAAATGACTAGATTCCGTTCCTCCCCAACAACTTAAGCTTTTGGGAGAGTTGGAATTATATCATGGTATCAGAGCCATTTCCCCGGAGACAAACTCCGCCCCATATTAAATTTCCACTCTAATGGTCTCCCCAAAGAGGTTGAAATCGGCCACGAGTGCGGGGGAGTGTTGGAGAATTAATATAAATGACTAGATTCCGTTCCTCCCCTACAGCTTAAACTTTTGGGAGAGTTGGAATTCTATCAGTGTTCCCTGCATGAAACAAAACTTAATTTCAACTTCCTTTCAAATCATATACTCGTATCATATACTGGAACTGGAATAAGTTACCTGGTTCTGGTTCTGGTACTGGTACTGGTTGTGAAGCTACTGGTGGCGTAGTAATGGGTGTAAGCTCCAGTAGCCTAGTTTCATTATAAAAACTATATATCTCATAACGAAGATTGCAGCTAGGCTGGGGGATAGATGCTCCTACTGCCCCATAGAGGCATAGAATGTGTTAGGAATTACCATTCCAGCAGTGCGCACACAAAAGGCAATCGTCTGCAGACAGGTCAGGCGTACACTGCTCCAGTGCATTAATCGTTTGGAAACCGACGGTACGTAAACTCCCATACGCTACTTTCCTCAGGGATCCACCATTAGATGCCTGGCTTGAAATATTGTCCAACAGAAGTCTTAGATCTGCCATAAACTCATCAGGCCTCGTAGAGTTCTGTGTGTTATAATAGTAAACTGTGGGCAAAGTATCCATTCTCCCAACAAGGGGCTCATTAGAGTAACGCAGCGTGCAAAATTCATTATGTAAAATTGCTTGCATATAGTTTGGGCATGCTTGTTGAAGTTGACGGTTGCATTTTGCACACCTCTGCGACATAAATCGAGTTGAGCATCGGCACTGCAGAGCACCATGGCATTGACTCTGTTGGTGTTTTCACCCAGCGAGGCATTGTAGAAGCCATATTGATCAACATTAGCGGATAAGTTGGAGAGGAGAGTCCTAAGATTGGTGTGGTATGTGCTGTTAGTAGTGTAGTTACCATTTGGTATGCAGAGCTGGGCTGTAACAGAGGTGAAGAGGCTTGCGAGAAGTAGAAGAACGATAGACATTAGATCGTTTCGTTTATTGCTCATGATGATTGGAGATCCTAAACTGGAGAAATTGTCGGAGTGAAAATCAGAAATTGTTATTAGTGAAGCACAGGGCATGCAGATTGGGTGAATTAATTTGTAATGCTGACTACTTGGTTGGTGTGTAGTTGTGATAGGTATGGACCAAAGAGAAAGTAATATCAGTTGTTGGTTCCACACAGCTTTTGGACGATTATATTTCCAGATCTACAGATAGTGACTGGAGTCTTTAATTCAAAGGTTAGAAATTTGGAGCTGGGATTGGGAATCAACTAGCTAGTCAAGCCACTTTACATTATTGACTACTTCAAACGTATCGAAACTGATCTTGGGAACAGCCAAACGCGTCACACATAATCATACCTCATAGAGCTGAGGATATCTGGAAGATGCTTGGTCTACAAAGACCAACAACATAAAATCATAGCAATTCCCAAATTGGCTGCAGATACTAGGGTTTTGCCAACATCAATCAAACAAATTCCAGATCATCCCTCAGTTTGTTTATTTTTTATTTGAAATTACCTGGAGAGTTCTACTGTCCATACCGACCCTGTAATTTATTTTTATTTGTAATTTGTAGTTTTACATTTGTTTGTAATTTGGCCTGCAACTGTATGCAAATAAACAGAGCAATAATATCCAAAAACTTTAAATGCTTTATTCTATCTTTAAGATTTTTGAAATCCTTCCAAAGAACCTAACGCAGTAACGCTAAACAAACCCATACTATACTGCTACTAGTTTAGAGAAGAATATCAAAATATATGTAACTTTAGACGTTCATGTTAATCAGCGGCCAACAAACTCATGGGAGATTGACATTTCATTTTGGGATATCGAGTCCCTAGAATCATCTCCACGATTCATTTCTTTGTCTACTAGTATGGAGTACCGTACGTCAGACAGGGACGGCCATTTCTCGATCATTTTGCGGACTTTAATAAGTGATTGTCATATTTGATAATGATAGTCCATCTCAAAATAGTACTGATCTGTTTCTTTAAATTCTTTATGGTTCATTCATTTTTTATACCCTCTTAGCGTCCCTAATAACGAAATGAACCACCTTAGTTTATCAATTATATTTTAGTCCAAAGTCAACAAAAATTCACTATTTCAAAATTGAATTTTGATGAAACCAAACAAACCTTAGTGTTTTCAAATAAAAAAGATAAATAATTAAAAGAAAAATTAAGTAAAATAATAAAAATAAATTTTAAAGTAACCAAAATAAAAATAAAAAAAATATCTTCATCATCCACAAAACTTCGATACCGGAAAAAAACGAAGCTCCAGCGCCGAAAACGGTAGAGCAAGCTGCTCCACCACCATTAACGGTGCAGCAAGCAGCTTGCTCCATCACCATATCGGTGGAGCAGCAGCTCCACCATTGCTCCACCGTTACCGGCACCAGAGCTCCGATACCGGAATTTTCCAGTATCGAAGTTTTAGCGAAGAAGAAGATGGATGGATCTTGTTAAATATTTAATTTTTATTTTATTTTATAATTCTATTTAAATTTTTTAAATCTTTAAATTAATTTTTTGATTGAAAATATTTATTTTTCTTAAGTCATGTTTGCTTGGAAGGTGTTTAAAGTGTTGGTCAACTCAAATGGACTAAAATATAATTGAGTTTAAATTAAAATGTAATTGATAACACAAGATGGTCCTTTATGATAAAGACCTTCTTCATAGTGAGCCCTTATAATCATTTTCTCCTTCTTCTTTATTGTACATTTGATTTGTTGACTTTTTTTGCCCCATTTGACCTTCAATAAATAATACATCGAATCGTAAAAAAATTAATAAAACATTATAATATAATACCTGTTCACTTTGCCAAATATCTTGAATGGAAAGAAACTGAGCCTCATGAGTGAGCATTGCCCTTACAACACTGAGGATACACATTTAAGTACACAATCAATTAAAATCATATCAACATAGTAGAGCAAGAACCGAATAAGCCTTGTGAGTTACACTGAGCCATTTCCTAGAAGGATAACTCTGAAATGTCCTTGATTAGAGCCGAGATGTTCATATAGGCCGATCCACCATCTTCCATTGCGCATATTGCCATCTTACCAAGATCTTCAGCCCTTCTTCTTCTCTTTTCGCATTCTCCGTCATTCATCATCAATACTTGTACAGCATACCGGACTTGCTCTTTTGTCACAAGAACCCCAGCTTTATCCTCTTCCCCCCACCTCACAGGGAAATCAACCCCTACACGAACCCTGATCCTCATAATCTCCATGATGAACTTTTCATTCAGAAATTGCTCGGCAAACATTGGCCAAGTTACCATTGGAACCCCAGAGCACACCCCTTCTATGGTTGAGTTCCACCCGCAATGTGTCAGGAATCCACCTATTGACGAATGCGATAAAATCAGAACTTGTGGAGCCCATCCTTTAATCACTAGACCTCTTCGCCTGATCCTCTCCTCAAACCGTTCCTCAACCAACCATTTCTCTATCTCTTGGAACCGTTCTCCAGTATTTATCACCCAGATAAAGGGATGGTTTGATTCTTCTAGGCCAAGACCGAGTTCTGTTAGTTGTGGTGGAACTAACCGACACTGGCTCCCGAGACAGGCATAAATGACGGATTTAGGTTCCCTCGAATCAAGCCATTGTAAACACTTGCTTTCGCCTATTGAGGCTTTGTTCCCTCTCTCAAACTTGTCTACTACATCCCTATGTAGTTAAAAATATATACAAGTTCAGGTTAGATTCATGCAATATATCTAGTCTCAATCTGAAATGGTGTGTAGTTAAACTTTGATTTCAGTAATAACATCTCCCCCAACTGGAAAAATATTTCTATAAATATGGTTACATATACTAGTCATCCATGGTGATTAATAATGAGATGCCTGACTTGAAATAATTGTTCGGAATTATCAAGGGATGGGGGTAATCGATACCTGTTACATAAAGAAACTGGCCCGATTGACCAAACCTTCTTGTCGATGGCCTTTCCGTACTCTTCTACACAACCACCTTCTAATGCTGGAAAAGTATTCACCACGACCCCATATGCACTCGATTCAGCCTCTTGCATTTGTTCCCTAAGATCATCCAGGTCAGGGGAGGCCGCAAACGCTCCTGGAAGCTGAGCCTTCGTTATCTTAACTTCCACAGGCATTCCAGGGATAAGGAACGTCTCTGAATCAGAACTGACAGAAAGATGAGGCCTGAAAGCCTTCACATTATGCGAACTAAGTAACGAAAAGCAACACATTCCATGAAAAACAAGCCTGGGAATATTAAATTTCTTGGCTGTGTTAGATGTCCAGTAGAGGCACTTATCCGAGATTATACAACTTGGAGGATGTTCTTGCTCCTCTAAATATTGCTCCAGAGGCTGTTGAAGCTTATCAAGCGCCTTATAAAATTGTCCTATTAGTCCTCGGGACGGAACACTGTCCAGATTTTCACATCCTTCCGGCAGGCCTACTTCTTGGCAAGGGAACGGGATTACTATAAGCTGGATTTTCAATCCAGATTCGGTCTGTGCTCGATGGATTGTTTTGGCGAAACGAGAAGCGTTCTGTGGAGTTGTGACCAAGCTCGTTCCAACACCGTGTTCTGCGAATAACTTGGCGATGTCGATCATAGGTATCATATGGCCTTGAGCAAGTAATGGGATCAAAACAAAGTGAAGTTGTTTTGAAGTGGAATGTGCCATGGTTTAGAAGAAGATAGAAGGATATTGTTGATGAAATGGGAATTTTTTGCATTTGATTAGTTTAAGAGTTTACTGGGAATATTAAGTCTTGTGAAATTTGTTTGTTTGCACTTTTATGTCTTTTGCTGTATTGGTAAATGAGTCATTGGATGACAAATCTGACTGGGAAAGAGTAAGAACAACGCGGGATGGGATGGGAGGGAGACTCGGTCTAAATGAAGTTGATTGGGCCCCGACCAATTTGGACCCAACTGTCGTTACACGATAGATTTCTAAAGTGTCATGTGATCACGTTTACATACCGAAAACTTCTAATGAATTTTATTCAACTTCAACAAAGAGAAATCCAACATACATTGGACAGGTTTACAGAAGAGTGTAGAGGAAAATTTACGGAGGAATGAAAGAAAGAACAGAAGGAAAAAATTAGGAATTAATTACAGGGAAATCTGCCTATTTAAACAAAACAACATGAGGGGTAAAATAGACAATTTACAAGCTAAGTACAAAGTTTAGCAAGTGGTTTGACAACTCTTCGGTCAACTGCAGAATGGTCCTTGTGCCCTTTTCTTTATATATTTCTCAACCCTGTTACTATGCCTTCTTCTCTTTATCTTCAACATGGAGTTTTTCATGTTGATCTTTACACCCCCCTCAATTGAAACATGGATGTTTTTCATGTTGAGATTGCCCTTGAACCGTTGGAACAATACTCCTGCAAGAGGCTTAGTAAGAATGTCAGCAACTTGATAATCATTTTTAATATGAAAAAGTTTGATGACATTGGCCTTAATCTTGTCCCTGATAAGGTGACAATCTAGCTCTATATGCTTTGTTCTCTGATGCTGTACAGGATTATGTGCAAGGTAATAAGCAGACATGCTATCAGTGAACAAAAGAGCAGGTTGAGGATGAGGTATCTGAAAGTCAGCAAGTAAATAAAGCAACCATTGAATCTCACAAGCAGTAGTTGCAGCTGATCTATATTCAGCTTCTGCACTACTCTTACTTACCACTTGCTGCTTTTTAGATTTCCAAGAGACTAAAGAATCACCAAGAAATACAGCAAAACCTGTTATACTGCGCCTTGTATCTTTACAACCAGCCCAGTCACTGTCAGAGAAAGCTTTCAAGTGTAACATTGAACTGGAATTAAAGAATATGCCAAGACCAGGTTCATTCTTAATATACCTTAGTACTCTGTGAGCCAATTCATAATGAGTTGTGCTAGGTTTAGACATAAACTGACTTAATAATTGTACAGCAAAACTAATATCAGGCCTAGTAATAGTTAGGTAGAGAAGTTTACCAACTAAGCTCCTGTATTTCTGAACATTTTGCAATGTATCACCATCATTTTCTCCAAGTTTTTGCTTGGAATCCATTGGAGTAGTAACTGGTTTACAGTCTAGAAAACCTGTATCAGTTAACAAGTCCAAAGTATACTTTCTTTGGGATAACACAATACCTGCAGCTGATCTAGCAACCTCCAGACCAAAAATGTATTTCAAATCTCGTAGGTCTTTAATTGTGAACTCTGCATGTAAATGTTGTTTTACTGCAGTTATCTCTTCCATTGAGTTTCCTGCAAGAATGATGTCATCCACATATACTAAAAGTATTGTGATCTTGTTAGAATCAACTTTGGTAAATAGTGAAATATCAGCCTTAGACTGGACATAACCAAACTGTATAAGAGAATCAGTAAGCTTGTTAAACCATTGCCTAGATGCTTGCTTTAGACCATACAGGCTTTTAACAAGTTTACAGACTCTTTTATCATCATCAGCACAATAGCCAGGAGGTGGCCTCATATAGACTTCCTCATCTAGCTCACCATGTAAAAAGGCATTATTAACATCAAGTTGTTGCAGAAACCAATTCTTTACAGTGGCAACAGCAAGTAAAAGCTTGACAGTAGTTAACTTAATAACTGGAGAGAATGTGTCAAAGTAGTCAATACCTTCCTGTTGAGTATAACCTTGAGCTACAAGTTGAGCTTTATACCTTTCAAGTGTTCCATCTGCCTTAAACTTTACCTTGTATACCCACTTGCAGCCAATACAGTTTTGGCCTGGTGGTAACTCAGTCAGAATCCAAGTGTGATTTTTCTCTAGAGCTTGTAGTTCAGCTGTCATGGCATCTTGCCATTCTTTATGTTTGTTGGCCTCCTTATAATTTTTGGGTTCAGGAACACAGGTTATAGCTGCAATAAAACACTTATGCTCCACAGAAAGTTGATCAGTAGACACAAAATTGCAAATGGGATATTGAGATTTAGTAGTAACATCATCTGCAATAACAACATTTGCATTCTGTAAAGAACTAGGTAAGCTAACTTCGTAAACTTTCAAGTGAGAAGGATTCTTTCTATTTCTCACTGGCCTTGTGTTAGTTATATCATTTACGCTGATGTTTTCAGTGACACTAGTACCTGCAGAGTCCTGTGATTGCACAATATTTTCAGTAATAGGAGAAACATGATTAGTAGTACTAATAGAAGGAGGAACAGTGGTATGCTCAGGTGCAGTATTCTCATTTACTAACAAATTATTCAAGAAATCAATTTCTTGTTGATCATTTGCAATAACATGAGAATCTTCTCTGTCATTAATGAACTCATTCACTTCTGCAGCTTCCTGTGTAACCAGAAAATTAGAAGGTGTAATAATGTGATCATAAGCAAAATAATTCTCATAATCATCATTTGGCATGTCTTGTTCATCTGAGAACAAAATCTCTTGTCTGCTCAAATAATCTCTCTCTTGAAAAGGGAGAATATCTTCATAAAAAACAACATTCCTGGATATAAACACCTGTTTAGTAGTAAGATCTAAAACTCTGTATCCTTTCATTCCAATAGGATAACCAATAAACACACACTTGTGTGCCTTTTTATCAAATTTGTGTCTTCCTGCAGGATTAGTTGACACAAAACAAAGGGATCCAAAAACTTTAAAATGCTCATAAGTTGGTGGTTTCTTATACAACATTTCAAAAGGAGTTTTGTTATCAAGAACAATAGAAGGAATTCGATTTATGATGTGAGCTGCAGTAAGCACACAATCAGACCAGTATGATAAGGGAATGTGAGAATGAAATAAGAGAGCTCTAGCCACCTGTAAGAGAACTTGATGTTTTCTTTCTACTCTTCCATTCTGCTGAGGAGTATAAACACAACTAGTCTGATGAATAATGCCATGTGTTTTATAAAAATCTTTCATAGCAAATTCAACACCATTATCAGACCTGATGCATTTTACTTTCTCAGAGAATTGAGTAGACACCATAGCACAAAAAGCCTCAATTAAACTTCTGGTCTCATGTTTGCTTTTCATCATAAAGACCCATGTTACTCTTGAATGATCATCAAGAATAGTTAGAAAATATCTGAAACCATTGTGAGAAACCTTATGAAAAGGTCCCCAAATATCCATGTGAACCAGGTCAAAAATGTTAGAAGCATGAGAATCTGAAACATGAAATTTTAATTTCTTTTGCTTGCTAAAATGGCAAACATCACAAGTAATTTTGTCCTTACAAGTAGGTAAATGTAAACCAGAAACAGAAGCAAGCTGAGAATAGGGTACATGTCCTAATCTAGCATGCCAGAGATGAAGTATCTCAGTCTTATTCTCAACTACATTGACAGTAGTAATTTCAGGAACCATATAAGAAGAAATTTCAGAAACAGCTTTAGAACAAGTCTCAGAAGTAAAATCAGAACAATTATCAATGATGCATAGTCTGTCTCTTTCATGACCAAGTCTCAATCTGTACAGCCCATTGATTAGTTCAGTAGAACCAATCATTTGCTGGGTTTGCACATCCTGCAAGAAACAGGATGAAGATGAAAAGTTCACCTTTACTGTTCCTCTTTTAGTCAAGTGAGATACAGATAACAAATTGAAACTAAAACAAGGCACATAAAGAACATCGTGAAGAGTAAGCTTCTCAGACAAAGTAACATCACCTTTAAGCAAACTTTGTACTACTGTACCATTAGGTAATTGAATATCAATACAAGCAAGTTTAGGCACAGAAGTAAATAAACACTTATTGCATATCATGTGATCACTTGCACCTGTATCTACTATCCAAGTAGTACTACATGCAGATGATACAGTAAGAGCAAATGTACCTGCATATGCATTAGTATCAGATTTCTGAGCATTGAATTGAGACTGTGAAGCAACAGCAACTGCAGCATGATGAGAAGAACCAGCTTTCTTGTTTCTCTGCTGCTTGGCAAACTGCAGAAACTGATTGTACAGTGCAGGTGTAACAAAATCATCATCAGAACCTTCACTAGTATTCTCTTGACTCAACACTTCATCTGAAACAGCAGCTGCATTGGCATGAGCTTTGCCTTTGTAGCTAGGAACAGAACCAGAAACACCTCTCTTATTGCCTTTAGGACCCTTCCAGTTAGGAGGATATCCATTCTTCTCATAACACCTTTCTTGTGTATGTCCAATCATCTGGCAATATGTGCAGACCAAAGGTTTCTTCTCTTTGCTATAATATTTGTTAGCAGCATTTGCAGAAGCACCATTATAACCAGCAGTATTTGTAGTGTTATGGCCAGCAGAAGTAGAATGAGATTGAGTCATCATTGCCATAGAGTTCATGTCATCACTCATATCACCGGAATGAAAAGCCCTTTGACTCTCTTCTTGAAGTAACAAATTATAAACAACAGACAGATCAGCATCTGGAGTTGTTAACATCACATGACTCCTCAAATTCTTATAGCTGTCATTGAGATTAACAAGAAACTTCAGAAGAGCAGCCGCCTTTTGCCTTTTAGTGACTTTATCAGCAACATTACAAGTACACTTTCCACAAGTACAAGATGGCATAGGCATATAGTTTACAAACTCTTCCCACAAGGACTTAAAACCATTGTAGTAGACTGTAACAGACTTGTTCTCCTGCTTATAAGCATTCAACAACTTTTCCAACTGTAACACTCGGGTACCATCTGTCTTAGTATACCTAGAGTGTAGATCATCCCAGATTTCCTTTGCAGTTTCAAGATACTTCAGAGAGTTTCTAATATCTTTACTGACACCATTCAATAACCAAGACAAAACCAGACAATTAGCCCTCTCCCAAGCTGTCTTATCAACCTCATCTGCATCATCGGCAGGTTTCTTCAATTTTCCATTAATAAAACCAACCTTATTCTTAATCACCAATTGATTCCTGAAATTCATACTCCAACCTTCATAGTCTGATCCATCAAACAATTCAGCCACAATTCTAGTACCTACTCCATCACCAGGATGAATGAAGTATGGAGAAGAAGTATCCTCTGTAGGATTCACTCGAACAACACCAGAATTCACCATGACTTCTCCAAAATCAGCGACAAATCACACCAACAAACCTTGAATAAACGTACTCAGAACCACAAATCAAACACCAGAGATAAACTCTACTCACCAATCGAACTAGAACAACTACACACGCCTAGAATTTTCACAATCTGAAAACCCTAGAAACTTCAACAACACGAACACAGCGGAATCACAGGATCGAATTAGTCTGCACGACTAATAGCGAATGATACCATGAAAACTTCAATGAATTTTATTCAACTTCAACAAAGAGAAATCCAACATACATTGGACAGGTTTACAGAAGAGTGTAGAGGAAAATTTACAGAGGAATGAAAGAAAGAACAGAAGGAAAAAATTAGGAATTAATTATAGGGAAATCTGCCTATTTAAACAAAACAACATGAGGGGTAAAATAGACAATTTACAAGCTAAGTACAAAGTTTAGCAAGTGGTTTGACAACTCTTCGGTCAACTGCAGAATGGTCCTTGTGCCCTTTTCTTTATATATTTCTCAACCCTGTTACTATGCCTTCTTCTCTTTATCTTCAACATGGAGTTTTTCATGTTGATCTTTACACATACTACTCCAATATTTTTATAACACGTTAAGATCATAATAAACAAGAAAACATGATGATATTGTTCAGTATCAAAGTTACCTCTAAACTCTATTCTAGCATTCCATTTCAACCTTTCAATTATCCAAAAGTGAGGGTATCACATCTTCCCCAATTGATTTCTCTTTTGGTTATAAATGTAATCTTTCTGGTTCACTGGCATATATAAGATCGAAGAGCATGCAGGACAAAAATTATTTCTCAAAGTCTCTTATCTGATTCTTTTCTTCTTCGATGTTGCATCGAATTCTTCTGTTGTCAGAGTCAATCAATCTTCTCTTTCTGAATGAACCATACATAGAGGACACCCAATTCGTGTGAATCATAACGACCTATAAAAAAAAAATTTTGAACCAATCTCAAAATCCCATGATGTTAAAAGTTCAAATATAAAATAAAACACTCCACAAGAATATTACCTAAACCGTGACATAAATTTCATGTTTGATAAGATCTAAAATACGAATAGTTAATAGTTAAGGAAAACAAAACAAAAATACACCAAGTGGGCAAAATGGTACAAAAAGACAAGAAAATGAACTGAATTCTAATGTCCAATCTTCTTCACTCAGAAGCGAGGCAAAATGAGATTTGATATATATAATTAAAGTCTAAAACCTAGGATGGCTGGTGGTATTTGATATCTAAATTTGATAATCACCCGCTACCCGATAGTTCCGCTCACCTCTTATAGTTTGTTGGCACTTTACTCCTCCTAAAGCTTAGGTAATTATGCACTTTATCCCCCGAAATTTTAAACTAAGTGCCTAATATATCCCTCAATGTTTTAACAAACAAGTGGCATTTTTTTTTCTTATTTTCTGTACCTTTTGGTCGTTTGCACTCACAGAAGAGTGGTGATTAACTAAAAAGTGTCATTATATATAGTTATATGTCTACGAGTCACTATCATCAAAATACGTATCTAAAGATACGCAAAATTATAGTATAAGTTAAAGTCCAAGGGGCATTGTGGATGTATTTTTAAACTTTGGGGGGTTATTAATTGCATATAAGAAAAGTTCCGGGGTGAAGTGCGCTAAGTGGACAAGTTTTTTGGGAAACGTTGAAGCAAACAAAAATGTGTTAGTTATTGATGACTGATGCGTTAGAACTTAAAATACAAAAGGAGAGTAATTTATGAAACAAGAATTGACTGATGTGATGAGTCGAGTTTTGGCTTTTACAACGGTCAAATTTACTGTGTCGCAACCTCTAGTCTTGCTTGACTTGACCTGGAACAGTTACGATGGCATGGTTTCACTAGGTACCGATGCAATGGTGTGTCACCTCTTTTAGTTGTTCGTAATAATAATATATGATGCATTTTTCTTTTAAAAAAATAATAATTTGTAATCGAGGTTTCTGAGATGAACATATTTAGGGTAGATTTCATTGAATGGGAGGAAGTTGTGGTATTTACGTACGCCGATAACTTGGGCAATTAGGTTTATTTTTTTGACAAATTTAATTTATTCTCTTCTGAAGTGTCAGCTTTTGGTTTAGGAGGAAATTGCTTCATCAAATGGAAACTCAGAGAACATTGACATGTACATGCCGTATCCAATTGTTATGATTCATATGATATCATAGTTTTATCTACGTGTGCAACTAATTAATCTGGTGGTTTGTAATTGTCTTGACCGGACCCTTTTTTGGGAACTATTTTTTACTTTTTGGGTGTAATATATAATGCATTTGATTGTATTAACTCAGGTATGAGATGTTGACAACATTATACTCAATTGCATATGTTCTTCATTTACTAATCTGCCAATTAGCCCTCTTAATTTGTTGTAAATAGGAATGTCATTTGAGGGTGAGGAAATACAGACTGAGAGATTCCCCCAGTGATCAACTTGATATATAACTTGTCTAGACTCAAGTCTATTCTGCTCTTGCACCCGAATCACCAAGTAATTGCAGCTCAATTTTGGTTCCGGAGAGAAGCCACTCTTCTCCGTCAACGTAGGATACATCAAGATATGGAGCTACTTCAGACGACTTCAGTTGCTTCGCGTATGAAACTCTATTCGTGGTGTTCGCTCCAGGTCCATAGCACTCGTATTCACCAAACAGGACAGTTCTGCGAAAGAAGAAAGGACATTCATTTACTGTACTTTATAATATAATAATAATATCTTGCTGATCTAATGGCTGATAAGTACTAGTACATCTCTCCGAATACTTCTACTTATAAAGGGTGCTAATTAAGATAAGCTAATGTGAAGGGAGCTTATTCAAAACAGTTCTGTTTTCAGCTTGTTTAGCTTCTTTTAAACTGGTTTTATATCTGGTCACAAATAAGCAATAACACAGGCAGTAAATCTTTTAGTATTAATGAAGTTATAAAGATTAGTATTTGAGCAATAATAAGGATGAAGCACAGACTGGTCTTTAGAAGAGTCCCTCCAGTCATTCCAGCCCTCAGCAGCTACTACATCTGACATGTATGTTTTGGCAAACACCACAGTTGCATAGTGTCCCCAAGCTCTCCCTAGCCACACATTCCCACTCCCCACTATGTTGCAGTTCACGAACGAGAACCCGCTTGTTTCATTCGTTGAATCTCTTCCCTGAGCTGTGATTGAGCCACTTATCCCACCCGAGGGCTGTTCTTTCGCGATGGAATTGATCTTGCAATCCTGCACCATTTTTTCTCACTGTCATGTTCGTGAAACACTTGGTCTACTTATGATGAGAAGATATATGTGTTCTGATAACGAATTAGTACCTCATAGAGTGATCTGCCACTTCCAAAAATGAAGTCAATAGATCCCTGGATAAAGCATTCTTTGAAATAATGTCTTCCCTGATCATCATTCAGTGTGTCTTGCGCTCCATAAAATCCACAACCGTAGAAAGCAGATTGGTCACCTGTAACTCTTAAGGCCACTGCCTGTCCTCCAACAGCTCCAGGATCAGGGGCTGGAGCTACGTTCTACCACGTAAAATCAATAGTTTTCAATTGACTAAGAAGCTAGTTAGAGAATATGTTACTGCACGTTAAGTTTCTGTTGGAAGAAATACCATGAAGCTGATATTATAAGCTATGAAATTCGGAGCAGAGACGAAAACTGTTGAGCTAGAGGCTGTCCCTCCGGTTGAATTGGCCGTGTCATTCCATGAAATCGAAGTGTTGAGGTAACCTTGTCCTTGAATTATCAAGTTTGTCTTGTTTGAGTTTATCACAAGCTTTTCCCTGCAATATTTTTTATAGGATAGTGGATAAGCAAGTTAAATTCAATCTGTAATGTAAGAAACATGACCTTGAACAACTCTGTTTACTTCACGTAAACAAACGACTAACCTATATGTTCCTACACCAATGATGATAAGTGTCTTCGTACTAGTAAGATTAGGCACCGCGTCTACTGCCTTCTGCACACTGCTAAAGTTCCCGCAACCCTTTGAGTCCACTGTG
The DNA here is from genome assembly GCA_028274465.1 of Plantago ovata. Taxonomy (NCBI): domain Eukaryota; kingdom Viridiplantae; phylum Streptophyta; class Magnoliopsida; order Lamiales; family Plantaginaceae; genus Plantago; species Plantago ovata. The sequence continues at coordinate 29,054,446 of CM051455.1, read as the reverse complement.
AAAACGCGACTGATGTTGTACAACGATATGAGATCAGACTTCCATTCCGAGCATGTAGTCTGTCGTCTCTTCCTGTGATGGTGGTGATGATGATGATGCGAACGGTGTTTCCTCTTGACAACAAAGAGAAACTGCTCTGGGACCACTTTATCGACTATTCTGTCGTAAACCTGGACCCCGAACATGTAGATGCTGGAACTAGCACTGTTGGAAGAGTACAAGGAGACTATAATGGACAAAATGACAACAGAAAAAGTGGTGAGCCAAAAGAATGTGCTTGTTCTGGGGTTCATGATTCAGTTAATTTTCGGAACGGTTTAAATTATGATGAATGTGGGGGCTTTTGTAAGAGAGGGTGAAGTAGGAAGTAAGGAAAGCATGGTGATTTGGTGAGTATGAATAAATGTCTGTCTGTTTATGTGGTTAGTGGAGAAAGATGATGACATATTGCGAAGATAGATAGTTGAAAAAGAAAGGGAAAAATATATGGAGATTGAATAAGCCACACGCTAAAGCATGTCTAATTACAGCAGCTAGTGTTTTGCTTAAGGCATTTTGAATGCAATTAAATTGGGGACGGTGGCTGCACCATCATGTTATGATGGTACACAAGAAGTAATTTTGTAATCTGGGAACTAGTATGACTCAAAAGTGTAATGCTTAGAATACATTATGGGGGTTTGCTTTTCTGGGAAAATTATTACCAGAACAAGAAAATAGTTAACAATTAACATCAGGAGCAAAACGGTATGGCCTCAAACGAGATTGGTAAAATTAGTATTGCATATTGTACGTAAAACCACGAATGACTAAATTGCATTTCAATTTCGATCTCTCATAATCTGTTATTTTCATATGAAAAGACAATCAATTCAATTCAGTTCGGTAACAAGTTCAAATTCAATTCAAATTTACTTAGAAGTGTTTTTTTTTTATGATTAATATGAATAAGTTTATTCGGTTCAAATGCATTTAGTTCACTTTAGACTATCTTCATGCATCTGTATGATGAATTTTTCCAAACGAAAAATAAAATAAAAAAATTTAACTGACCATCACGTTCTTATGTTTGTATAAAGATCAAAGATGTATATAGCCCTTTTAAGAAGTTTTAGTTATAAGTCACCAAGACAGAATTACAGAAATAATCGTGCAGAGGTGGTATTGCAGTGCCAAATATATACATTGCTTATTATTGTAGCTGGAGCTAGCATTAATATCCATTCCACATCATTTTGGAAGAAAATAGTTCTCCTTCTTTAATTGCTCTATTTAGGCTGCGGCCTGCGGGGAACTGAAATATGCTTCCAGCTTACTCAACCCACATGGATACAGCTAGAGTAACATATTCATCATCACTACCATATATAGACCTGCAGGTTAGTTTCAATTACTGGTGGACACCCTTCTCGAATAAATTTTTGGTACTAGAATTTAAGGTCAGTGACCTTAAGCTCCCAGCGGCATGACATGTGTATGTGGGCCCACTCCCTACTTTTTGCCTTCCATTAAAAATCTCTTTTCTTCTTCTTTTTATTGAACCTCTTTTTTTCTTCTTTTTCTTTTTCATTACACCTTTGTTTTGTTTTATTAATCCATGAATGTGTTTATCTTTATCATGAGTGTCTTATATTAACCTTTTCTCTAATTGTTTTAAGTAAAACAGATTGCATAATATAATCCGCAGGTTAGACACTGAAACCACAGAAAAATTGTATTAAAACATTCAGAAGACTAGAATACGTATTAAAACTTTCAGAACACTATATGGTCTCAAAGCTTTGTCCAATTGGACGGAGCTTCAAAAGCTCCAATCTGGAGCTCTCAGTATAATATGTAATAACTCAACATTGAAATATAAGGAAATATGTAATGATAGTTATATATATATAGAGCCCCGAAGAGTTGAATGAAGCTGTTACATTTCATGGTGATGCGGTATGGATTAGAAGTCGAATCAATAAAATTCGAAGACGGATTAGTTTTAATATTTTAGATTCTTTTTGCACTTTTTATTAGTTTTATACTTTGTTTCATTTCCTTTTCTAGCAAGTAGGTTTTAGTATTAGACTTCGTTTAGTTTTTTTTTTTTCTTTTCCTTTTTCTTTTCCATCAAGTGATGTTCCAGTATTTAAGTGGCCAGTCATTGTTTTATTCAGTTTTGGTTGATTATTGAATAAGAAAAGTTGAGTTTTTCTCAAATTTATCAATTCTTTAGTATTTTGCGGAATCAATAAAATTTTGATTATCGTTCTTGCTTACTTGTCCACGCACGCTGCATCACATTGTATGAGGAAGAACAATGAATTTTGGTGGTGGAATTGTTCATTCAGCACCTATTCAAGTTCAGTATTGCCATGTCCCATGTATATATATACTAGAAATGAAGCACCGCGCTTACCCGTATTAGTAAGACTGATCATGTTTATAATGTGGTGCATGTTTTGTTTATTATATGGTGATAATAATGTTTTCTTTTTAAGCAACAAAGACTTCATAAACTGAATCAGCCAAATCAGAGTACATTTGGAGACGAAAATGGTAAAACTGAATAACCAAAACAATCATGTACTACATGTACATGGTGAGCTAGTAAGCAGACTGCAGACCGCTTTATTGCAATATCATCGTCTAGCAAAAGAAAATTGAAAAGACTGAAACAGAAGAACTAAAACCTTTGATTCTTTAATAATACCACCACGAGCTGAAAGAGAAGGTACATAAGCAAGCTTGAGGTTGATTGATCACATTAGAACTATCCCCTTAGAATATAACCTGCTATAATGTCATAGGTCGTTGAAAGAGAACGTACAAAGAAAGTTTGTAGATGATTGATCACATTAGAACTATCCCCTTTCAAAAAAACTTTCTGTAGCTGCAAATGTTGTGCCAAATAAACGGCCTCTCTCGTTGCCAAAGCTTTTGAAATTTCCTGCCCAGTAGAGCTTGGCATAGTGGAATTCCTTGAACAAGTGGATTTAGGATTCATTAGCACCCTAACAAAAAGTATCTAAATTTTATCTTCAAGGTTGTAAAAAGTGTGCAAGGTAATGCATTTAAGTACACGTAAAAGGTAATATTTAATCGTGTTTTGTAGTTGAACCATCCAAATCCACTTCTAGTGTAAATTTACTTCGGGAACTACCCTGACAATGTACCTAATTGCTGTCTGAACTTAGATCTATCTAGGCAAATATTACGCAGACATAAGCAAATAGAATCATGCCTAGATACTTTTCAGGGTAAAGAAACACATGCCAACTCAGTCACTTCCTTTGGGTCGTGCTTATGGTGTTCAAAGCAAAAATCAGTCCAGGTTTGCCATATGTACCATAGAGTCTCTTGGCAGACAATCACAACCTGCTTCCTTCACTGACAATAAGATACAAGTGCTGAATTTTGAAGAATACTTTGAATCGAGCCACAACCTGTTTCCTTTGCTCGATCAACCTTGAGGCCAATCTAGTCAGCCACAAGTAACCACACGGTACACAGCTCACCCGTGGAAGGACAAAAAAAATGAAAAGATGACTAACTTGATGTTTACTTGTGTGATTCAACGAACATCACCCTGCGAGTGCCATATAGCAAGCTCCTCCTTTAACATATCGATCACTCGCCTCACACCATAATCTCCCTTCGCAGCGTACTCATAGATTTCTGGCCAGTGGCCTCCCAATCTGCATACCAGTATTGATAAAAGACGCTTTATCACCAGAGCTACATATAAGTACTTCAAACTATTTTGTACCAACAAACGATCACTCCAATACTTATACTTACCAGTAAAATATGTGATATGTGCACGAACAACCAAGGCCCTGAATATGTCAGTTCCTCGCCTCAGTCCTCCATCAAACAAAAAACATGATGCATTCACAACTTATGGATAAATGCACTTATTATATTGTTTAATTTGTGTTTGGTGGTGCCACCTTTCTGCTTATGTGCAAGGCAAAAAGAGAAGATATCAATGAATGTTTGTTAAGATTTGAGAAAATAATGATGGTGCACGATACTTCGAGAGATTATTATACATTAATAGAATAAGCCTTATTATATCACAGTTTTATGTAATGAGCATTGAAGCGATTTTTATCTCAAAATGGGTAAACAGAACAATGTAACCACGATTTACTTAATAAGGTGGTCATGATATCAAGCATGTGCATATTTGGTGAATTCATATGAAGCTGAGAAAAAGATGTAAGCATGTGCAAATTTGTGTTCAAAGTACATTTCCGAATGGTTGTGTGGAAAGTACAATTTTCAGAATATGTTGGTGGATATCATATCAGTTATCCTTATAAATCATTATAGGCAATCAGAGCCAGAAGGAAATAAAGAAAATATATCAAATACTTGTTTTTAAATCTTGGCCCCGAGTAATCATAAAGAGAAAGATGAACAGGGAACCAAATTGGGGTAGAATCTTAGGTTTCCGTCAATACATGATTTAACCTGTTTACGTCATCTGACTCATTCTTCAGACGATTTGATTCAGTTCTTACGAGTAGCTTATGTTCGAAAGCAACATGAATATTTAACTGATTTCAATGTCTGATTAAGTGAAGGAAATATAAATTGAATCATGTCTGTTTGCAAAAACTGATACTGAAGAAACAATAACAGAAGGTGATACCAATAATAAAAGAGATAAAAGAAAATGAACTGATACCGATAAAAGTGTTGCGGCAGCCACTGCGATTGATGAGGCAAAGAATTAGAGAATAGAATGGTGAAGATGATGTGAGATACTCAATTTGATTGTCATGGATGCATACGACTTTTTAGAAGCATGTATAAGAGGGACGGATCGATTGGCGACGGGACATGTTTCTAGGTAAAAGAAGCGAATGGGTGTGTATTTTTTTTTTAATGGTTGTGTATCAACAATCAATTTTTTAAATTGAACCGAACCGGACTACCAAAAAAGTAAGAATCAAACCGGACTACCACAAAAACTCTCTTCTTCTATTATATTGTTCAAATATGCATGTTGCTGCACTGTCAATCTTCACTCAATAGAGTTAGTTACATTGTCTTCCACAGACAAAATTTGGCAGCTTCTATGGCTTGTATTACACATTTCATGTTACCTTAATGCCAGAAGCTAACCCCATAAGATACGCCTCATCGTTGGTTGTTCGGTTTAGAGCTGAGACGGTGCAACCTTTCCTTCATCGTGTTCTCTACCACCATACACAAGATCAAGGTTGGCACACAAAATAAATAGCACAAGATCAAGTTATTCAAGTGCAATCAAAACAGCTGACAGAAAGAAAAACCGATCCATATGCCCCTCGTTTAAATCTGGAGGTATATATCCAGCCTTGTTTCCCATCTGTCAACGTGATCTTCATGACCAAAACCACCATTGTGAAGCATAAGTAGCTACCTAATCAGGGGCGAACGCATAATTATTAATCAGGGGGAGCAACAATTTTGTAACGTAAATTTTTGTATCTAAAATTTAGTATTGAAAAATAATTAAGTTTAATTAGGTATGAATTTTAAAAATTTGTTTTTATAAGTAACACGTAAAGTCAAACTTTTTTTATAAAAAATAATAAAAATAATCATTATTCACCGTTATACATTCTACTTTCAAATGTATACGTTAAATAAAATGTGATGAAGATGAAAAATTTGGATGTGTTTCTAGAAAAAATCTTGCCTCAACACGATGTTAGGAGTTACAAGGAAGAAAAATGTAAATAAAAAAAACAAGTGAAAAAATACTAGTAAATTTGAAAGAAGAAGATAAAAATATGAGTCGCAGTGGAGAATAATATATAGGAAAGGGATAGAGAAAAATGAAAATAGAAAGGGAATAAAACGAAAAAACTGTCAAGTTGAAATTACAAGCAACAAAAAGGAAAATTAAAATGAAGAAAGATGTAAAACAATAGAGAGTGGAGAATCGAACACAGGACCAATGGAATTGATGTAACACTTAGCCTCTACTCAAAATCCATCAGGCCAAGCTAATACTAAGTCACCTAATAGAATAGGTATAGTAATATACTAACATTCAAAATCCAGGGGCAGCAAGTGAGGCCCCTTGCGCCTTACTGGGCTCGCCCCTGTACCTAATGCCGAAGAAGACATAGACAGACCAAGTCCCAAGCTCTTTACCCCTTAAGGTATCTCAGACACGAAGAACTCCCATTGAGCAACATAGATGAATGCTTCGGAGAGATTCCCACGCGAGCACATTACTGTGGAACCTGCCAGAAGATGCTTAAAGAACTTTCCTCACTTCCAGTCGCGTACTCTAGTCTATGTTGCTCAACTAATCCTGCGATTATCATGCCAATGATTGAGATGACCATCCCCATTCCTATTCGATGTAGCTCAGTGAGCATCTTTGGTTACTTTTGGTTAGCAATGGTACGATTACCTTCTCGTAACGGATGATGAATTAGTACTATTTTAATTCGCATATTAAGTTAATCTATGAAACGCACCTCCCAAATCCCAATACATGGGACCGACGCAATTCGTCGACCTTAGGTGACGAATTATGTTACCTAGCTTCTAGCCTTGTACAGTTCTACTACCCCTTCCCTTCAGGCCTTTCACATCATCACAAAGCCAATAATAATTAATGGCTATTATTTCAAGTTTTATCTGTTACCCATTGACATATGGCGTCTTTAGCTCTTTCTTCGACAATTTACCGCCTAGCCCATAATCCCTCAATTAATTTCCGCTTCAGAACTCTGAATAGACCCATTACACCTTTACTCCATACCTTTTCCACTACACGTTTTTCTACTACTTGTTCTAAAATCATCAAGGCCTTAAGCCAAGATGATGAAGATTTAGTTGTTCTTGGCATTGAAACTAGCTGTGATGACACTGCTGCAGCTGTAGTAAGTACTGTAATTGTCCTCATAAGAGTTGGGTTTTTTTTTGTGGGTCATGGTTAAAATTGTGAATGTGTGAATATTTTGTTAATGTGGTTGATTACTTGGTTTGATGATGATGATAGGTCAGAAGCAATGGTGAGATTCTTAGCCAGGTTGTGTCTTCTCAGGTATATATATGTGTGCTTGTTCGCGTGCTATTGTTATTTTGCTTTCTTGTTTTGAGTACTATTTTGGGATTTGTATGAAAATGAAGATTGTGGAAACTCATTATGAAATGTTGGTTTTTTTCAAGAGAGTGTGATTTTTCATTTTTTGTTGGTGTAAACATGGTTAGTATGATGGCTTAGCTTCTAGCTGTTCATCGTTGAGTTACTTTATTAGTTGGTCAAGATGCATTTGCAAATTGATTAACTTCTCCATCCGAAAGATATAGGCTTAGAATGCAGCATTTGTAGTAAGAGACTTATAAATTCTATGCAAATTCATTTAATTTCATAATAGATTTCCAAAATCAATATTGTTGAATGTGGGTAATTAGATAGGGACATTCTTGTAAAGTAGGGTAATTAATGTGTCTAGATAATTGAAACCAGCGTATAGTTTGGGACAAACAAAATTGGAAACGAAGCCTATATTTGTGGGTTGGAGAGAGTATAATGCTAATATAGTTTACTCTGGCCATGATCCACCATTTGTAATGTTTGTTCAGGTTTCGCACTATCTAGTTTCAACTTGTATGCTAAATATTAAACTCTCAAAGTCCGTTTTGCTTAGTCTTGTGTCTTTTATTGCCTAGTAAATGTACTCCTGCTATACACCTTGCAACTTCAGGCTGTCATTTCTTGTACTTTATCTGTCAAATGAACCTTAATTCTGCCTCTGTGTGGTTTATCATCTCCCTGTTCTCTGATTCTAACCAGCTCAGCTACCTCTGTTGTTTCTAAAGTTACCATTGCTGCTGGCATGTAACCTTATTATTATAACCGTATTTAGCAATCTATGTAGAGAATCTGGTTGCGTGCTGCATGCTAAGAGTGTTGTACATCATCAATATATTATGATAAAGCATGCTATTGTAACCAATTTTTCTTTTTCAAGGCAGATCTGCTTGCTCAATATGGAGGAGTTGCTCCTTAAATGGCTGAAGAAGCTCATTCAGCAGTTATTGATCAGGTTTTATTTCTTACTAGATCACACACCATTTTATATATGTGCTGTTTATTATTCTGTCTCTAAGTGACGGTTCATTCATTTCTGGGGTATCTTCTAAAAAATTTCTTCATGTAGTATTTTCTGCTTCAAAATTCTTTTATCCTCTCATCTAAGTGGCATTTAATGTTAAAATATGGATATTGTGGAGCACACGAGAAGTTATATGTAATTTTAAGAAATAAGATCTGAGGTATGATACGGGAACGTAAGCAGAATGGCTAACGTATCCTGGAAATGTTCTCACCACTTGATATTTGAAATTACATTCAAGGTTCATAGACTTTCCAAATATATAGGCATTGCAACATTAGAGAGTGTCGTGGCTATTAAACCACACAACTGTTTAATAGAGAGTATGGGCAGTGAATCATGCAGACAATCATTCTTCAATAATAATCTCCATAATGCAGCATGCTTTATCAGCCTTGTCTTCTCATATGTAGTACCGAGTGTCTGGCTCATCTTACTCCTGCATTATGGAGATTATTATTGAAGAATGATTGTCTGCATGATTCACTGCCCATACTCTCTATTAAACAGTTGTGTGGCTTAATAGCCACGACACTCTCTAATGTTGTAATGCCTATAAATAGGCAAGTCTATTAAACTTGAATGTAATTCCAAATATCAAATGTCAAGAGCATAGTAGGAATTCCGGGATACGTATAGCCAGCTTGCTAACTTTCCAGTATCGTACCTCCTATCGTATTTCTTGAAATTACATATAAGTTCTCATTGTGCACCCCGACATTCATATTCTAACATTGAGAAGATACCTGACGGATAATTTTTTGTCATTTCATCAATGTTGGCTCATTCTCTGATCAAACTTTGTTCTTCTGTAGCTAATAGGTGCAACCTCTTGGTTTCATTTCGTTCCTTATTTCATGCTTACAGACATTTTTATTTTGGCACATCTCTTACTGGTCCTGTGACCTCCAAATGCTTGGTCTGCAGGTAGTGCAAGAGGCTCTCGATAAAGCTAACCTGACTGAGGAAGATCTTTCTGCAGTTGCTGTTACAATTGGTCCTGGGTTAAGCCTTTGTCTGCGAGGTAGATTGTTGTTCTGGCTTATCTTTTGATCTTGTCGTTCTTTCCTACTTGAGTATTATTTGGTCTTCCTTTTATTGTTCTGACCCTGTTCTTGATCTGACTTGCATTACCTCCTCAGCTATGCGCACCATAGATGATGTTTTTCTTTATCTTTAGTTTATAGCATTTGAGACTTTAATTGCTGAAGAAAAGGCCCCTTATAGTTTTTCAATTGCAATTGCATACAGTTGGTGTCAGTAAGGCTCGGAAACTGGCTGGTGCTTATGCTTTGCCAATTGTTGGTGTCCATCATATGGAAGCCCATGCCTTGGTAGCCAGGTAGGATGACATTGAACAACCTGTAGGCATGGAGGGAGGGTGGGCTTACTTTAGCTTCTGTTTATTCTTGGCTGTTCCTCTTCAGAAAACAACGATGACCAGTCCACAATGTACATATTTGCATTTCTTTCCACTTTAATTTTTCAAATTACATGCCCGGTCCATCCCATCCCCTGTCATGGATAACAATATATGTTCTTGCAGTTTATAGTGAAACCATGTAACCAACAATATATGTTAGGAATCTTTTTTTCCATTTTTTCTGATAAGACAATAATTACAGAGATAGTTTCTTTCATATTGGTATGTTTTCAATGGAAACATAGGTATTATGCAAGAAAACGCACTTTTGATGAACACGGAAAATGCTAATATTATTTTTCTATTATTATGACTAATCATACAGTACAGGCCTCAATTTTTCCATATCTTTTCATCAGAACCTAATTCAGTAATTCTCCTTAAATTAGAAGCAACGTTTAAAAATTGATTGTTACTTAGATGCAACAGGCATGTGTCAAGTTGAATTCTTAACCCCTTTTTCTTTCATCTAGGTTAGTGGAAAGAGACTTACAATTCCCTTTCATGGCTTTACTTATCTCAGGTATGATTAGTCTGCTGAAAATGCTCAGATCTTTGTTTTTTATTTACACTTTCATGCACGGCATCTTCTTTTGGGGAAGGGAGGAGATGGGAGAAACAAAACATGGTCCACATTAATTGATGAAGTAAAAGATACACAAAGCACGTCTATAATAGATTCTTAGGAAATTTTCTCTGCATTTCATGTTTGAATGCATCTGATAATGGTGATGAAGCTTACCTTGCTCTCTGGTTTCCGTTTGGTTAGGCGGTCATAATCTTCTGATTCTTGCCCGTGATCTCGGGCATTATGTGCAACTTGGGACCACAATAGATCATGCAATTGGTGAAGCATATGACAAGACAGCAAAATGGCTTGGTCTCGATCTGAGGAAGAGTGGTGGCCCTGCTGTAGAGGAATTGGCTCTTGAAGGTGATGCGAATGCTATGAAATGTAAGGCAGGTGTCTATCTTAAATTGATCAGTTCTCTTGCTAAGCTTTTGTCATCCATGATTGACATTATCCGTCTTCCACAGGTTCCTATGAAGCAGCATAAGGACTGCAACTTCTCATACGCAGGTCTAAAGACTCAAGTGAGGCTGAAAATCGAATCCGAAAATATGTAAGTATTTCATCTTAGGCCTTTCATGGTTTGAATAATTCCAAAGGAAAAGAAAAGAAATTGAGGAAAATCAAATCCCTTTGGAAATTATTGAGGGAAAATCAATATTTTCCTTATTTTTCTACTGTTTGGCAGCTTATTGTTATTTTCCTGGAAAACTGGTAATTATATACTTTTAACCTTTCATTGTTTAAAAACTATCCACCTTAATTCTGTGGCCTCACCTTCTCCATTTGTTGCAGCCATTTAATGTCTATTTACCAAATTAAACAGGCAAAAAGAAAAAAAAAAGCTCATTTATTTTCATTTTGTTTGAAATAAGATGATTGTTAGTATCAGTAACATGGACAGACAAATTCATAACAATACTGAAATCACTCCTATAAGAATTTGTGTCTAATATATATTCACAACTCAGAGAAAATCAGTGATCACATGAAAAAGAAAGAGAGCCTAATTAGCATCATCAAATCGAAATAGACTTAAAAAATTCTATCTAAAGATGAATAATCACATGATAATGGCAAACAAAGAAAGTTGTTAACAGATTGATAAATATCAAATTATCAGGCAAATAAGTATTACAAATCAAGTATTTCTACTTAACTAAGCTAGATAGAATGTTATTCTTCATCATAGATGGTGTATATATAATGTTAGTGGAGAAGTAATTCATCAAGAAATCTTGGAGGGATGACGGAATTGAAAGTTTTTCGACCAAAGTATCAAAATATTGGAGGGAAGATGAAAATTTCGTGAGGAGGATTCTATTTTTTGCATGACATGGAAATAGACAAAAAGATCTCCATTGATTAAAATTGAGAGAAGATAAAAAGATGAGAGATTTTGTGAGTTCTGTTATGATTTTATTTTCCTCAGTTTTCCAAGTTTTTTCTACTTTAATTTCTTTTCCATATTAAATTTCCTTTAAAACAAACATAGAAAAACTAAATTTTACTTTAATTTCCTTTCTTTTCCCTTGGATTTAACCATGAATCCAAGAGAATCATATAGAATTCCGACCGTGAATCCAAGAGAACCGTATCGCACTTCGATACGAACGAATCCGATTCGTGATTCGTCACTAGTTGGACGAATAACTGTGACACTGGTTTCTCATTCAGATGAATCTTCCCCCAACCCCCCCCCCCCCCTATTTTGGTTGTGATATTGCTCTTTACAGTGGTTGATATTTGTTTACGCTGTACAGTGATGCTGCAATTCCCCTCTCATCTGCTAACAGTGAAGACAGAAAGGCCCGGGCAGATATTGCTGCCTCTTTCCAGGTCTCTAATTCTTTTTTTGCTTCTTTAGCTTATTCTGTAATTACATGCATTTTCACGTCAACCTGCTCTCTTTGCATGGATTTGACTTGATTAAAATTGTATTCACATGTATTACCCGTGCAGCGAGTGGCAGTACAGCATTTAGAAGAGAAGTGTACACGAGGAATTGAGTGGGCATTGAAGATTGAGCCTTCCATAGAGTATTTGGTCTGTGAAAACATTTGTTACTTATCTCTTCACTATAATTTGTGAAAAGCTGCTAGTTTCTCTTCATTTTTGTTTTTCGTCTTTTATAAATATGGTCCATGACATTTACTATGATCAACTTTATTATAGGTAGCATCTGGGGGTGTTGCGTTCTACCAATTTGTCAGGAGTCAGCTTAATCAAATTGTGGAAAAGAACGGCTTACAACTTGTTTGCCCTCCTCCCAGCCTTTGCACTGATAATGTATGAAAGATTCTTCTCAGAGACGGCCAAATATAAGTTTATATAATTCTTCAAACGCATTAAATCAGCTTATCCCTAAAGTATGTGGAATAGATGACTTGCCCCATGATCTTTTTAAACTTGGTGCCAGATAATTTTCTGCGACTTTCATGGCCATGTGATCAGTGATGCATGCACCACAAAAATGACTACTGAAATGTGTTACTTTTGCTTATCAAATACGTGATCAACTTTCTTCCTTCCCCAATTTGTGCATTTTGCCGCAATTTCGCATTCCTTGGCCTCATCACATGGGTGGAAATTTGGATTTTGGAGCACTTCTGACATTTTCAAAGCTTGGGGATAAACTATTAGATATCAGTGGGTTCAAAGTGTTGTCTCTTTAGTTGCCAGATTGAAGCTAATTTGTTAATTTAAAATACTCGTAGTAGATAATCATTTATTAATATGTTACTCGTGATTTCTTCCCAAGACTGGAATAAGCAGAATATACAGAAAATATACTACCAGAGTTTTGCTCTTTCTGTTAAAAAATGAAGAAGAAATGTTTGAACTCCATGAATTGCACAATGGTGTCAAAATCGTGGTTCAGCTCAGCTTGGTCATGCTTTAACTGAGTTGATAATTTATGTTTCGAAAACCCTCGTAGCATGGTAACCACATAGGCACATAGTTTTACCGTAATTTCCTCCAGGATCAAGCCTTCTTTGCAGCGATTGCAACGTAAGACCCATTTCACTAATACAAGTTTGTTTCTTTGAAATAGAGGGTACGTATCATGGTTTTCTATAACCTTCTTATGTCACTGTTCTGCTATCATAGGTTTAATGATTGCTTGGACTGGCATCGAGCACTTCCAAATGGGAAGATACGATCCTCCACCACCAGCCTGTGAACCTGAAGATGCAACAGTTAGTCACTCTTCCCTTCATATTCTTGTACAGTTGATTGCAATACTGCACACTGCTGCTACTTCTGCTTTGCAACAGTTGTTAATTTCAAGCTTCTTAAGCCATTTATCAAGTTTTATCCATTTCAAATATTTACCCCCCTCAATTTTTTTTTTTTTTTATTATTATTATTTTTAATGGAGCCACTGGAGTCTCTAGTTCATACGTGGACGTGGTCTGCATTTGAACAGTCCCGAACTTAGTCCTGCCAAAATCAGGGATTTTATTGTCTACTTGAATGGCTTAAATCATTTCTTAGCTGAAATTGCAGAAGCTAGTAGTCTTTCAGACATGCTTCTTTCTCATTTGTGAGGAATAAAAAAATTTCAAATACTATTACAGTAGTGTAAGTACTGCCTCGTTTGACCCGTCGTCTTAAGAGTTTTATTGTGCTTGATAAATCACAGCTTGATCTTCGACCAAGGTGGCCTCTGGGTGAGGAGTATGCTGAAGGGAGAAGTGAAGCTCGTTCGATGAGAACGGCCCGGATCCATCCATCTCTTACCTCTCTAATTCAAGCATCCAACCAACAAGAAGTCTCATAGCAATCAATAAGAATTTACCCACTCCATGATTCACAGTATAATGCCTATCTATGAAATTCTTTCTTTCTCTGTTCCATAAATGGGGAGTAATGCCTTTAAAACTGAAGTATGTTTTTTGTCTAAGACTACAAATCTGACACATGCATGCTAAACAGGTGCTTGATGGACTGGTGAACTCCAGCAACTCAACCACCCTATAACTTTGTCGGTTTACCCCCTCTAATAAAAAATAAAAAATGTGAGATATGGCTCACATTCTTTATTCTCTATTAGACGGCATCGCAATTTTACACCCCTAACATACATACATTGAGAAAAAAATTCACTATCACTACATGTAATGATAATGCCTATTTAATGGCTTAACTCGGTGCCTTCGGAATCAATCAAATTCACATGGATGTGATACATAATGGACTCTTTTATTATATATGGATTTAAATTGGATCTCGGTTCATTTATATATTTAAAAAAGAAAACACTAGGGACTAAATTCTTTTACATCTTCGGTCGAATTAGTTGCACGTAGCAGATACCCATGAAAAAAAGAGTACAAGCAGTGCTATAGGAATTGAAGTGAAGAAACAAGGAAAACAGTTTTCAACTTTCAAGTGGAGCTGTGAGTAGTAGTTATAAGGGTGGCCAAGTAGTAATTGTCGGAGATTTGAACCCCGATTGGAGTTTATCTCATGAGTAAAGACTCGAGAGCTTGCAACTTTGGTCTCTTCGTAAGAATATTGCAAATTCGAGGACTTAATTGTGAAGAACAATCATACCTTTTTTGCACCAAATTCACTCTATGGATAATTCTTCCCTCTCAGACAAACTCACAAACACGTAGTGAGCGTGAAAATGGTTGTATCGTCTTGTTACAGTTGGCGATATCCTCTTTCTAATCTGTGTCATCCCAACCTCAATCGAGGTATTGTGCAATAATTCCTTCCCTGTGTGTTTCTGTTGTCATTCTTTCTGAGCGCGATCATTAACAATGGGATTTTTAGATCGATTAACCTTTAAATGTAGTACACTGATGGAAGTTTTGGTGTAGATTTGAGAATCTCATAGAATGAAGTTGTAGGAATCTTTAATATTGCATCGGCGACGAGAAATGGGTTGATCATGAATGAAATTGACAACCTAAGTAGTTGAAGTGCGGAAGGGGATGAAAGATATGCACATCTTGAAAAATCAGTGTCTCTCCCATTAGCATCAGCTCCTTATGCTGATGGGAAAACTCAATGGGTAAACAAGCTTCAATAGTCAGTAAGTAGCTCAGAACGAGGTAAACTGAAGCATGGTCTTTTTTTTTTTTGGGTAACGTAGAGCAGTTTTATATTCATCCAAAAACAATGAAAAAACAACGCCAATCCAAAGATCCAGGCCTCCCAAACAAAATCATCACACCAAAAGTTCTCACCACAGACCTACAGCTCGAAACAGAATGAAAAACAGAGTTACAATCCATGTTTCTGGCCACAAATGATATCACATCTTCACAGCTTTATCGCCTCTTTTATCCTTTCTAATAGGCAGTGCACATCATCATCTTTATCCTTGAAGATGATCTGATTTCGCAGCATCCATATAGCATAAATTGTTTCCGCTGTAGCCAGCTTAATCAATTTCGACTTCACACCTTTACCTTTAGCTTTCTGAATCAGCCAGCGCAGCTCATCTCCCAACGAGGCTGGCTGATGTATCACATGTAGCCATTGCAGAATGTCCCTCCAAATTGCCTTTGTGAAGGCACAGTCAAAGAACAAGTGTTTGGTAGATTCCAAACCTTGACAGAACACACAAAGACCATCATTAGGCATGCCAAATCTTGTCAATCGATCCTTGGTGTATAGCCTCTCTTGCACACATAGCCACATGATGTATAATGCTCTAGGCCTGGCACCATTCGAGAAGAATATTTTGTACCAATCCACCGTTGGTTGTTCTCCCCTAGAGATGGAGATTGGAGAGTCATCATTCTTTGTTTTTGTTTGACTAGTTTTTCCAATGTTACCAAGTGTGAAATCTTGCACAATAACTTAAAAATGTATTGTTATTGTTTTGGTGCTCCTTTCAATAGTTGGTTTCAGCATGGAATATGTAGATCAGTCGTCCTTATGAATGAACATCAAAGTCTAGTTTTTGTTTTTACTGAGATTGAGGTGGTCGTGGAGATCTGCCTTTCTTCACTTTTACTTCTTCCAATTTCTGAAATCATAGTCGGGGCGGACCCAGGGGTGGCCGGCGGGGGAGTCCCCCAATTTTTTATATGCCTGCTTTTCTTTTTTCTTCACCCATCTTTTTGTCCTTTCCCTTTACTACCTAAAACTGGAAAGCTAAGTTTTGAAATCAACCTAGAACCCATATTTGGGGTTAACCCGCTCGAAATCTGGAAATGCAGAAAAACACTCTCTCTCTCTCGATTTCTCCTGGTTTTTTTTTTTTTTTTTTTCTTTCTTCAAAATTCAATCTTAAAACAAAACAAACAACTTTTCTCGAAGCCTAATGGAAATCTAAATAGAGTTGAAGCTAAGAACTTTTCTTAAACCTGCGTCCCTAATTGAAGTAATTTTTGGAGAAGATAACCTAGCTACGTGATTTTTCATTTGTACACTTCTTTGCCTGGGGAAGCTTGCTCTTAGTTTGCTTATTGATTATAGGAATTATATTTAATTTACTAATTAAAATGAAAATAACTACTTCCTCCGGAAACTTAACAGGTTCGCACTTTATTTTGTTGACTTTTTTATGTTCGGTTTGACTTCAAATTAATCATATTAATTAATAAAAAAAAATTTAGAAGTTTTTTTTAATAATCGAACAATTACAATTTCATAAGTAGCATTACAAAGCTAGTAATAAACTATAAATAATCTCGCACTTGACGAGAATTGAACCTATGACCTCTAGTGTCATGACACCTCAGTCTAACCAATTGAGCTAGACCTCATTGTACAAATATAAGAGGTATACTTTTATAGTATAATTTTTAAAATTATTTTTTTCGTAAAGAGTGTATTATTTATTTGAGGTCAAATCGAACATCAAAAAGTCACAAAAATAAAGTGTGAACCTATTAAGTGTCCGGAGGAGGAAGTAACATATATATTTTGCTTAAATAGCGGGCAATTTCGTATATCTTCTTTTAGTTTCGTAAGGATACCGTATCATTGTATTTTCAGACGGCAATTTCATATCTCTTGTTTTAGTATCGTATGGATACCGTATCATTGTATTTTCGGACCGTAATGAAGTTTAATTAGTTTTCTGTTTTTCTCATGTAACATTCATGGTAGTTTTGCTCATTGGTTTTGTTTTTGTCCCTCCTGGCTGTGTTGCACAGGAGTTCATTTGTATCTATCTTTTGTTCATTAATATAATTTTGGTTGATTAAAAAAAAAAAAAATACATGTAGGTAATAAGCACAAATGTTACAAACCTTTGCAAGTAACAATGAGCTTGCACCTTCAACAAGATCTCTATTTTCATAATACAAGCCAAAGAAAGAAAGAAAAAAATCTACTAGTACGTAACCATCAATTCCCACAAACTAAATCTTTGATAATTAATTCGAACCAACATTGAAGAACCACGAGAGTTCTATTATTGCCCCTCTAACCAAGGGTGCTTGCTTGATAATAAAGATGTACCCTAGCTAGTACATTGATCATTACTTAATGAAAACATTAATTATCAAGAAAATATTGAAAGCATCACACAATTATTTATTACAAACAACAATAATAATAATAATAATTCCATAAAGAGATATTGCTATAGTAATTAGCCTCGATCCCTAGCTGGATAGATAGCTTAGATTGAGGCTAACTACTATAATATCAATTGATTTTTGAACATGCCAAAGGATAGAAGTTGCCCTATATCACAAAAGTAACACAGAAATTAGCCCACCACTTTTAATGAAGCCACTCTAGCTGCAGCAGGACAATCCATGCAGAGCTAGCTAGCTTGACAGGCATACTGCAGGCTTTGATCTATGCCGCCGCGTCTCCGCTTAATGATCACCTCCATCGGTAGGGCGGACGAGGAAACGTACGTATATGTACGTACGTTCGTATGCATCGACGTACATATGACCATGAGCTGGTGGGAATGTTAAGAGGGTGTGAACAAGGAGTGTGATTTGGATGTTATATAGGAGGTGATGAAGATGAAGAGAGGAAAGAAGTTAGAGAGTGGAGTGAGATGGGTTTACTAGTTAGGAGACTTTTTGGGAGATGGCTTTTTGGTTAAAGGAAACCAAAAAGAGAGTAAAAAAGTTGGAAATGAGCGTTGGCATGTTTATTCTAATAGCATCTTCCATGGTATATGCCATTGGCATCTCTACTACATAACCTGCTTGGCTTGCTCTACAAAGATACATACAAGTGCCTTTTCTCTCTCTCTTTCTAGTGGTAGTATATGCTTATTATGCAGTATGTGGATACTCTTTTAGATTGTGGATGATATTCACACCCAAATTAAATATTTTGTACTATACAACTACTAGTAATTTTTTTTTTAATGTACCTTCAGTTTAAATCTTGGGCTAAGCGACCGATCGAACAGTAATATTTTTTGGGGAACTTTATTTTCTCATAATATCATGTGGATCAAAAAGCTGGATCTGAATTGGGTATAGTGGTGGTGTAAATTGCTACGCATGTTCTTATGCCTTAATTTGATCTCAGTGAGATTTCATGGTTCTCATAGTGACAAGAGCCGCCTGCTTCTTGGGGTAATTCCAAGAAGAGGACAAATATATGGCTAAAGCCTAAAACCAATTTATAAATTATTAACTAAAAGCCATTCATTTACAATTGTTATTTAAAAATACTTCTAGCTAAGATGTTTAATATAGCCCATGAAACATTCTGTTATTCAATTTCAACATTTAGCTGTCCATCTATATAGATCAGATTATCACTAACACTCTAAGTTAACGAATACGTACACTCTAGACTCGCTTTAATGGTCTCACCTCTCGGTGTATCAGTGTTTTGTCACAACTCACAAAGAATATCCGCACTTTTAAATGATGTCCAAAATTCAGAAGAATATCTGACTAACGTGACGCTATACCATGCAATTCTTGCAAGTGTAAATCAAGCAATCGTCACATAATAGTTCGATGGCCAAAAGCAGCGAATAGGGAAAGAATATTCTTGCTTATGCAATGTGTATCATTGTAAAATATTGGTGGTCGACTCAATTGCGCTTTGACGTACACAAAATTGACTCAATTTTTTAAACCATGCATCTCTTGAGAGCACCAAAGTGTAGATTACATGCACTGTAGTTGTACTAACTAAACTGTACTTATCTTTCAAATTTGTACTTATTAAGTCATGTTCATATCAATCTGCATTGTCAAATTAAACAAAACAACATAACAGGTATTATAAACATGTACTATATATATTTCTTCTGTATGTAGTATATTTGTTTCTGGTATAGAGTTAAGAGTAACATGTACAGCAAGATTTCCTACTTGACTAGCAGTGAATGATTGCCAGCAAAAGCAAGCACTTATTCTTGAATTGAAATTGTGAAAAGCTAATGTATTACACTAGGACAGTCACTACAATATGAAGTGGAGAGGAGATTAGAGGTGTTCTATTAAGGTTACCCGAGATGAATAGCTTACGATTAACATGTTAGGTTCACGAGAACCACCTCCTTCCGCTCCCAGTTGATTTCAGCTTCATGACAAGGTCCTCACGTTCAGCCTCTACTTCCGCATACTTGAGGCTCATCTCTAGGTACCGTTCCCTCAGGTCTCTCAGCTCGGTCTCGAGTGATGATTTTGTTCTTTCATACTTTTCTCTTGCCACCACTAGTCCACCATCCACTGATTTTCTGGGAACTGCGCCGTTGTTCTGTCCATTGGAAAATCTACTGCAGAAATATTCCATCGAGAACATGTTAAGACTTTTTGGAGATATGAACGCAGTGTATTTCTATGATCCTATCTCTATCTATGTAGAGCAAATAAACAAATTTCAGAAACGAGAGTTTCGATTAAGCTTCAGAGAACTTAGCACATATCTAATGAAGCCAGCAATAATTCTAAGAAAATTAAGTTGGCCTTATACTTCAGGAATAAGGGCATGTAAAGTCTTTATGATGAAACCATATATCATGGGAATGAGTATTATAAGGCTGAATTATGCCCCAGTTCTATAATTCTATTTTCTTTTCGTAAGTGTAATTTAATGAAACATCATGGATAAAGGGCATAACTTTTTATCGGTTCTGGTGCAGAAGTAATAAAAAAAAGCAATTAAACAACCAAAATGGAGATTTGTACAACAAGAATAACTGACATGATAGAGATAGGCTTACTTGACGGAAAGATGTGGACGATGAAGTGAAGTACAAACCAGAAACTTAGTTCGTTCTGTTACGAAGATTTTGCAGGAGAAGGGGATGGATTGGGAGACAAGCTAGTTTTTCTTTATTCTTAGTATTTTAACTGAAATGGGAATCAAGCAAGTGTAAAGTCTGCGAAAATGTTTCTTATATACTCACCTTCTCCTCTGAGCCCTATTTCCGTTACTTGCATCCAGTTCCTGATCAGCAGCTTCCATCTCAGGTATGTGTTCATTTGTTGCATGATTGAAAATTTCCCCCAAGGAACTCTGGTCCTGGAAACTAGGATCATGTTCAACCTGAATTTGAGAGGAAAAATATGTAAGAACATAACAGTAATGTGGATTACCATTGTCCTTTGTAGTATTAATTTTCCATAGTAAGATAAATACTAATATAGGATAACCATGCTTTTTCGATACTTATCCACCTGTACTCAAGATTCGAGATATTGGCTTCATATACATGCACACTAGACGTAGTTTTATTTTAACAGATAAAATGAAAAGCAAAGAGCACATACCTCTATATAGGCATCAAATCTTTCCTCCATCAACTTTAGATCTCCTTCAAAAGATTGAGCTCTCCTTAACCACTCTTGTTTCTCCTCCTCAAGTCTATATACCGTCTGCTGAAACTGCAGATTTGCTTTCTTTACTTCATTTAGCTCATTTTCCAGATCAGCATTCTGTGCCTGAAGAATCTCACAGCCCGCTATTTCATTCTCCATTTGCGGTAGCTTTTCTTCCAGTGCTGATCTTTTACTTCTGCACTCCTCAAACTCAGACATAGCAACCAGCAAGCTGGAAATCTTCTCAGACAATGAGATCTTTTCTTTGTTTAGTTCTTCGTAGTCTCCAGAAACAGTCTGTAATGCGAGCTCTAGTTTGCCTTTGTCAAGCCTGCACTGTTTGATCTCACATTTTAAAGTTGCAATATCATCCTCAAGTCCGGATATGTTTTGCAGTCGAACCTTCAACGCCCCCACCTCTTTCGTGAGCTGCTGCCGTTCATAATCAGAGATGGTGAGCTTCAGCTCAAGATCATTGATACCTGTTTTGAGCTTTTCTTCACTTCTCTTGTAATTTGCCAGCAACTTTAAAGTTCTTTCATGGTCAGCCATCACTACCGCATGCTCTTGTTGTAAAGAGTCTAGCTGACCTATCAGCTCCTGAACTTTGACGTCGGTTTCTAGCTGGATTGCCTCAAGTTCATTCTTGAC
Source organism: Plantago ovata (assembly GCA_028274465.1). Taxonomy (NCBI): domain Eukaryota; kingdom Viridiplantae; phylum Streptophyta; class Magnoliopsida; order Lamiales; family Plantaginaceae; genus Plantago; species Plantago ovata. The sequence goes on along the minus strand of CM051455.1, from coordinate 29,032,960 downwards.
CAATTCAGCATTTGACCGATCTTCTTCAAGGGAAGCCTGAAGCTCTGCTTTCTCAGCCAGTAACCTGGAAACTTCACTGGCAGCCTCGGAAGAAATTCTTTCTCTTTCCTCCTGCAGATCAGCAAGTTGCCTTGTGAGATCACCTACCTCTCTCTGAAGCATTTCAGACTCGATTGTTTTCTCCAAAACCGTGTCATGCAGACTCCCATCTAGGAAAAACTTCTTTCTTTCCTCGGTGTTTTCATGAACAAGTGCATCGATTTCTGATTTGAGACTGCTCTCTCGGAAAGAAAAATCATCAAGCAATGAATTGATACGATTCTCTAACAAATCAACCTTTTCCTCGCAAGCAGATAAACTCTTCTTTGATTTGCATAGCTGAGCCACCAACTGTGTGCATCGCTTATGCAGTTCGTCATTTTCCTGTTTTAGTTCTGAGCGTGAATTCTGAAGTTTTGTGACAAGGTCTACAAGGCTTGCAGTGGATGACTGTAGCCTCTGGTTCTCGGCTTTGAGATATTCAAACTCAACTTGAGCTTGTAACCATTGTATTTCCATTTCTCCCGATTGTTGGTTGAGATCCAATACTTGAAAGTCCATTTCTGCTTTCAGTTTCTGGATCTCATCTTGGAGGCTAACAGTAAGAGATTTCAAACTCTCTCTTTCCTGCTGCAGAAAACAATTTTCGTCATTCAGGTGTTTTACTTGAGCTTCCAGGCGTAATATGCTTCCCAGAAGTTGCAGATTTTCATCTTGCAAACCTGATAGTATGACTTCTAATTCATGCTTTTTGCTTGCGAGCTCTTCCGCTCTGCCTTCGAGGATAGTGTTAGCTGAAACGTGCGAATTGACTGTGTCAGAAACGACCTTGATATCATTCTGCAGATTTTCCAAGCATTTGGACACAGCATTCCTCTCCATCAGTTCAAGTTCCAACTTTTCCTCCAGATGCTTATTTTCCTGTTGAAGTTCGAAAACTTCGACTTCAAATTCTTTCTGACGCTGTAAAAGAGATCCAGTCTCCTCTTCCTTTAAGAGTAGATTATTCCTGATAAAATCCACTTCAGATCTTTTTCTATCCAGTTCCTTCACTATATCAGTATAGTTTTCTTCGATTTCTGCCTTGGATTGTTCATATTGTTGGATGTCAAGGAAGCACTCTTCGATCCTCCGGTTGGCATCAACAATAATAGCACTCTTCTTTTGCATCTCGATTTCGTGGTTTCTGTGGATGTCTACGAATTCAGCAATCCTTGCTTCCAAAAGCTTGTTCAGCTCAAGCAAAACTGGAGGGAAATACTTAGCTGACAACTCTTTGATTTTGTTTGAATTCACAACGTCATCAAGAATATCAACGTGTTTACCGCTTGCATCAGAGGACGTATCAAACCAAGGCTTCATTACAAGGTGAAGAGCAATCTTGAGCTGTTCCAAAATTTCAACAAATTCTTCATAACTCTCAAAGTCAGTCTTCTGCTTTTCCTCGTTTTTCTGTTCTTAAGCTCATCCTCTAGCTGTGAAATGTGAAAGTTGGGATCACTTACTTCAGACTCATCACTTCGAGAAACAGCTGCTGGATGCTCATTTGACATAGAATCAAAGACCGCATATTCTCTCATCCCGGCTTTATTTGAATCCTTGAGCTTCAATAGCAGTTCCACATTCTCATCAGTTAGCTCGGTGCAATCTTTCTCCAGCTCTACAATCTTCTCTTTCAAAGATACAAGTTCTCGGGTGAGTTCCTCGTTACTTTCGCCACTGTCATGCATAGCCTCTTCATGTTCCATTTTCACATGACTTAATAGTTTTGCTTCTAATAATGCAATTTCCTCTTCCTTAACAGAAAGTTTGTGCATATAATCCTTTTCAACACGAAACAAAAATTGGTTTTGTGAACTCCTTTCGTTCTCCAATTCGTAACTTTTATCTCTCAATGCTACCTCCAGCGATTGAACTTCAGATTGCAATTCCTTCTCTGATTCCTGGAGCCGTTTTAACTGTTGCAGCAAATTCTGGTTAACCTCTGAATTCTTAGCTATTGAATTTTCCAAACCAGTAAAGTCCAACTTGAGAGATGAAAGATTTTCGATTTCCATTCTCTGTTGTTCTATGGTCTCTTCAAGCTCTTGAAGAACAGAAACAAGCTCAAGATTTGATTCTTGGGTTCGTTTCATTTGTTGATCTAAATGAGCATTCACATCCTTCTGATATCTTATCTCGTCCTCCAGTTCCTTCTGAATCAGAATAAGACGACTTGACTGAATTGTGGGATCTTCTTGGATAGACAGTCTTGCTGACAATTGTTGCAACTCTTGTTTTAACTGTTCGATTTCTCTATTCATTCCATCATGCTCCATATGAGCAGCCGAGAGCTCCATTTCCGAGTCCGCATGCTTTTTTGACAAATTTGAAAACTCTTTTCTGGACACATCTAAATCAACCAATAACTTCCTAGCATTTCTCTCCCACATTTTGGCCTCTGCACGAAGTTCTTGAATGGTATCTTCTGCAGCTTCCAGAAGATTCCTCGAATAACCAAAATTTGACATGGAAGACCTGTTGAATGATGATGTAACATTCTGTAAATCCTCCTGTATAGACAGCCTGGAGTAGAACGATGCCCCGTCTAATGGAGATTCACTTTCAAACAAATTGTTGTCAGGAACAGGGCCATTATCCAACATGTCTCCAACTTCCCTTTCATCGGACTGATATTCTCGACTCTTGAAAGAATTCCTTCCCGGCAAACTTTCTCTTTCATGAGCATCAAAGCTATGATTTTCACCAGAAGACTCCATGGTTCCCTAAATAGTCCATTGCACACACGTGGAAGGCATTAGTAGACAGACACGTAGAATACACAAATTTGCATCTTAATCACCAACGGACTCAGGTTACAAAGGTAACATCTTTAATGTCAACAAAACACTACTAATACCATATATACGTACTACAATGTAGGAATCCGTCTTAATTCAAGACAACAATGTTCATTTCTTATCCCTCATCTGTACCCGGGGAAAGGAGTACAAGATGACGGTAGTGATGACCCTCGCTGAAGTTACCTCTCTATATTATCTACTACTACTGGATTCCAAAACCCGTCCATTGTTAACAAATTTCTCTAGGTCAACTTATTTCAGTGTCCAAATTTCCCTATATTATGTACTACTACTGGCTTCCAGAACCGAACTCATGGGTACCATATCTCTCTAGGTCAACTTATTTGAATGTCCAAATTTGAGAAATAGTGAATTAGGTGAAGTACCTTGCTATCCGACTTCAGAGGATCTGGAGTAGTAGTCTGGCCGTGTTGAGGCCTGGCAGCACCATTACTTGAAATTTCTGATTCATATGATCGGCTAACAAAAGCATGATTGAGATCCTTCTCTAAGGAACTTGAATAATTTGATTCATCATCCCTGCACATATATTCATAAATTGTTACAGAAGAACATACAGAAGTTCATGCAACCGTAATGAAATCCGTCCATAAAAACAAACCTTGATTTTGGTTTTGGAGTGAGACATTGAATTTTGACCTATAAACCAGATAGGGAAATAATAAGAACTAGTACAAAAGATCAGATAAAATTGGCCAGAATCAAAAGATAAAGTAATTTCTACTACTAGACCATAAACCAGATAAGGTCAGACATGAACGATAATATCCCACATTAACCATCAAAACACATACCTGCAAAATTGTCCCATAACTGCATTTCTGTAGAGGCTGAGAAACTGCAGAAGAGACCCTTGAACCGGCATAATGTGCCAAATTGATTGTTGCTTCCCCAAGAGTACTAGACCTAGTTGAGCCCTACAAAACATAACCAATAATAGTTTTATTATACAAAGTCTCCAAAACCTCAAACTGTAGTGAAATTGCAAATATAATCAGAAAGATCCAAATCATACCATGGACACGACAATCTTGACAAGAGATTCATCATACTCTTTCGAGGAATCATCTTGCGAAATCCAGACAGACTCGGAGAGAGACTCCATCCATTGGCAACTCCCATTTCTAACAAAAACTTTCCCCAATCTACCAATCGTCTTCCCCGTCTCTACAGAAACTAATGACACAGAAAGCCTCTCCCATCCTTTTGGTACCTAGATTAAAGAAAAAAAATCAAGACCTTCACCATAGTATCACCTAAATTGGTCTAAATATAGACTATAATCACACTACTAAGTACTAACATTGGCTCAATTGGGAACAGAAAAAAAAAACGGTTTCAACGTAAAACAAGAAAATGCACATAATAAGGTCAATTGTGTGAATAATTCTGGGGAAAATGGTGCTTCATATAACTAACATAACATTATAACCACAGAATTCACAAACTCTTACTTGGCAACCCGATAATATTAACACATTCAACAAAAAATGTAAACTTTTCGACTACAAGTCAAACAAGTATGATAAGAGAAAGAAAAAGAGTAATGAAAAAATGGAGAATGTGAAAGACCTGAAGGGCTTGAAAATTGGAGAATTTGAATTCAAGCCTCACTCTGGTAGGTCTAGATTGCTTGTAATTGGACTTGTGGAGCTTGAACATTTTCTCCCCCAGGGCGAGTACTACCTGCAAATGCTGTAGTAGTAGGGTGCAATGTTGTTGATAAAGAGAGGTTTTCAGTTGGAATTGTTGAGAAGATTAACAGCAGCATTATTATTATAATAAATAATATAATAATAATAAGCATTGGATTTGGGTAATAATTAAAAACGAAAGACGGCGATAGGAGCTATGCAATTACTGCTACTGCATTAGAATAGAGATGGACAGGTAGTGTTAGATTAGCTAGGTTGTCACTGTTTGTTTGGACTTTGTTAGATTTCATGTGCAGTTGTTGTTGTTGGGTTCTCATCTGATTTTCCAAGCAAACTATAAACTGTCTCTGTCTTTTTTCTGCACTTTGACGCTTCCGATCATCATATATATATAGTATAATATATGTATATGTATGCAGGGTTTGCTTCTTGTCTACTCTCTTTTTCAGTTGCTTCTAAAAGAAATTCAAGACCTGCTGTTACTTTCTTTGCCTATCCTGGGCAAAATAATTAAAATAATAATAATAAAAGGATTATCAAAAGAACAACTTTTTAAGACCCGGCCTATTGGTACCGGTGCCGTTACTCTTTCTTTAATTGGTATGCCTATATTACATACCACCATATACTTCGATGTAATCTGTCCTCACTCTTCGGTCGGGGGAGGCAAATTCTGAAAAATCAAAAATATTAACTAAAAAATATTTTTCGATATTTTTCGAACACACCACAATGCCCCACCCCTGGACGAGCTCGCTATATGCTAATCTGAGGAACCATATTTAGTCATTGATCAACTATAATTTCTTTTATTTATATATCAATTCTTATTCATTTTTTCCCTGCAAAATATTATTATCACTTGTCAGTTGTCACCATCCATGGAGGTATACAACTTTGACATGTTTAAGACATTGTTTACATACATGAACAACTAACCAACATAGAGAAGCGACTTCTTGTTTCTGGATATATACAAAGAAGCTGCTTCTTGGAATTTCAGTCAGATAAATGCAGTTTGCATTGTTCATGCCGAATCCAACATCCTTATTGATCGATTACAACATTAATAATCCGTTTTGGCAACAAGCGTTCGATAGATTACATAAACGATTGCCTGCCGTTGTCTTATTTACTTTGGATTAACCAATACTGCTGTCTATTATGATAATAAACAAAAATGTTGTGGCATCATATATTCTCTTCAGACCCGATGAAATTTAAAACTCGTCTGCAAGTGAAAATAATCCTTCATGAGTAGTTAATTGAGACATTACTATATAACAACCACCAAGCAATGCTTCTGAAAAAAGATACATGATCATATGATTCCATGCCAAAACTTGTAAAAGATCAAGAACTTACAGTTTCATCCCTTGGTTTTTCATCCAGGGTCGTGAGGCTATTATACAGATCCCTACATGTCCTCCAATACTCATCAAATCAATGTTCATTAGTTACCTATACGCTATAGCCAAAAAAAAATGGTTCATCAGTTCTCAGTCACATGAAACTATTGAAAGATAGACATCATTGTACATGGCTGCTACTTTTCCAAAACCATCAAGTAGAGAATGATATGATAAGCATTGGTTACACATTTATATGAACATGCATGAAAGCATGATACATATACCCCCTTCGCGCCAAAGCAAATTCAATGTTTACTTTAGAGCACATGTTTTAAGAAATTTGAAAAAAGAAAATGGTGTAACATTGCAAGTGGAGTAATTTGAGGTGTATTATTATATACATAACGGATGATAATTGGTAAAAGGTAAAGTGGGCTAAAGGATTGTGGCGACGAGAAAGGTAAAGTGGGCTAAAGGATTGTGGCGACGAGAATAATGAAGAATATAAACTTCCCAATTATGAGTGTTGCATTTCTAAAACTAACAGAATGACAAAACAAAGAGGTGTTTGCATTGATTTGCATTCGAGGGAGTATCTTCAAGACACTAGTACTTGTTTTATTCTAATTCTCCTGGAAGAGACTTATGTATGCTGGCATACAGAGGAGTGCTTCGTTAAGCTCACCTGAGCGGAGTTGCTCCTGCAAGAGCTGGCGCAGTTTGCCTTGGGGTCAGTTTCATGTACAAACCCTGCAGAGGCCAAATGTTAAGTAAATTATGATAGAGAACAGAACACTACAAGTATGACATGGAAGTCACAGCTACCAATGTAATAACAATTTTTACAACATGAATCAGCTAAAATTGATAGTTTTGACAGAATATGCAAAGCTCAAAACAAATATTTTATTGTAAAGGAACATGGATTGAAAAGTTTTACATTTGTTGTGTGAATAGTGGCTCCAGTGGTCATCCCGATCTTTTGATCCGGAACCAACTCAAAGCTCACATGCTGCAGAAGTACTGCAAGTGCTACGATTGCTTCTAGTAAAGCAAACTGATCACCGACACATTTGCGAGGGCCTCCACTGAACGGTATATATCTGTGACATAAATAGCTCTATCAGATTTTACAGCGAATGCATCGACTTTAGAACATAAAGATAACATAAGTTAGCTACCTATAGTCGGTATTTGTTTCGTTAGGGATTGAGCTATCTAAGTCAAATCGCTCGGGAACAAATTCATCTGCTCTGTCCCAGACCTTGCAAAACAATATCATATTCATAAGAATTGGTCGTACAGTATTTACAGGCATGTCTCGAAGCCTCAAACAAATTCACCTCCCTGGGAGATGATTGTTCATAATTATATAATGTAATGCCAGGGGCGATAAAATCCAGAGTAAAAGGGTTGGGGAGAGAACACCAATCTTGATGATTTAATTGATAAGACAAAGCCCGGTTATGAACAATAGATTGACTCAATCAATCCCCTCAATATTGCAGAACTAGTCTCTGGTTGATTCAAACATCAATACAGAACCAAGTAAGGCAATTGAGCAACTTAAGGTGCAACAATGTCACTCAAACACTTGAAGCTAAATTAAGTATTGATGTGCTGCACTGAACTAGTGGTTAATCACATGAGTTTCACAGACCAAATATCTCCACTTCCACCTGAAGCAGCAAAACAGGACTCTATATTCCTTTGTCCACATAATAATGCAAATATAATAATAATAATAATAATAATAATAATAATAATAATAATAATAATAATAATAATAATAATAATAATAATAATAATAATAATAATAATAATAATAATTTTTAAAAAAAAAGTCATGTGACATAGTTACATAAGAAATTGAAGTTGTATTCTCTTGGTTTCTGATTGAAGCAAAGCAGTGGCATCCACTGGGACAACCCAATGGGCAAGATTATCTATTGATCTCCCGAACAAAGTTCAGTTGGCCTATTTATTATCCCCTTAGCATAGTTTAAGATAGCACTACATCCAGCTGCATAATGTGTTTTTTATTTCTTGAAACATAAGGCAAGGATAGGATTGCCGAAAACGTTCAAGGACGCATATATATACCTGTGCAGAGTGATGAATATTGTAGACTGATATCATGATATCTTGACCAGCATTGACCTTGTAGTTCCCCGGTAGCTCATCAGGTACTTGAGCTCTTCTCAATAGGACCTAGCAAAAAATATATAGCCCTGAATAGTTATTCTCGTATAGGTGCAAGTCACTCGACATGAGACAACACAAGTCAATAGCTTTTTCTTTTTGGCAGCTTACAGGTGGGTGAGGATACAGACGCATTGATTCATTTATGCAACGTGTCAAGAACTTGAGATTCTTTGTGTCCTCATATGTAGGAAGCCGTCCTTGAAGAACTTTGTCAACTTCTTCATGTGCTTTTCTTAAAGAAGATGGATCCTGAATTCCACGTGGAAAACAAAAGAAAGCACCTAAATTTAGTGACATGAAAAGTACCCAACAACCAGAAGTCTGAAGCACTTAAATTTAGAGAGCACGAAACCACAAACAGAGGTTGGAATAGGCAAGAACTCATATATATGCTTAAATTAGTCCGTGCATTATCCGATGTTCTTTCAAAACCGGAACATAAACAAATAAATATAAAAACTAAAAAAACAGAGAGGAAGACAGCCAGGGTAACTTTAAGTCTTTAACTGGCAAAAATGGTAGATGGGGGGACAGGGATCAAGGATAAGCAATCACGGGAACACTATTCGCACCAGGAATTCGTTAGTCATATAATAATAAGTTAAATGGAAATTCCTCGGAAATTTATTAATACAATTTAATCAATATTTGAAACATCTGAAAAGCCTATGCAAGCTGAAACTGGATCAGATTGGAAACTGGCAACAAATGAAAGATGTAGCAGATCATTATACCAAGTCCCGACCTATTAGCATTTATGCGTCTTTTGAAATCTCAAAAGAACTCAATAAGGGAAGTCGCAGAATACACTAAGATGAAACCATATATAGTAGATCAATAGGAGACTGATGATAATACCTTACTAAGTAGATAAGCTGTCCATGTTAAAACTGAACCAGTAGTTTCATGACCGGCAACTAACATTGACAAGAGGTCATCCCTTAGCTGTGAACTTGAGACCTGAAACAAATATAATACTCAAGTTAAGAACCAAAATATATTGATAGGATGGCAGAAACTATTATTTGCATCTATAGAAAATGTCAATAAACCTGTTGTCTCCATCAGAGACAATCACAAGGATTACAACATGCAAGTGAATTGGTATAAACAGAGCCATGTAGGTCCAAACAAGTACTCCGTCTGTTTCATTTAAAGTATCCATATAGTCAACTGGGCCAATGTTTGATTGCATATTACTCCAAAAATGTATATGGTTAATTATTTTATAGAATTATCAAAAACTTGAGTACAATTTATGAACTTTTCTCTCCTTCAAACTTTTAGTATTATATACAATCAAACACATACAGGGTTAACTATTGACCATAATGGAAACTTTGAATGAATCGGAGGGAATATTGGATACCATACAAAGAAATGGTTAGAATGATAAAAGTGAAAGTAGTAAATTCATACTTCCTCCCGACTAGCAAGCAAAAACCGTAGAATGCTTGGGTCGGCATCATTCACATACTCCTCATCATTTATCTTCTCGCCCTCAATTTCGACAATCTCCTTGCACTTGGCTATAAGCTCCTCAACAGTGTCTCTAATCAACGAGACAGCTCTTTCAGCCTTAATCTGTCTCGGAATGACTTTACGTAAAGCATCAACCTACACAGAGAGAAACATAAAGATGAACACCGCATTCAAAAAATCCGAAAAGGAAACAGTAACAACAAGTCACGTAAAAACCTGCCTTCCAGTACGGCAATAGATCAGTGGACCGCAGCTCCGCCTCCTTTAGTGCAGTATAGACTGCATCAATGACAGGACTATTGACATTAAGAGAATCAAAATTGTAGTTGAACAAGGCAAGCCCGATGACATCAAGAGTAAGCTGCGAAAATTGCTCCTCTACGTTCACAGCAGTCCCATTTAACACATTGGGTTTAAGTTTCTGTACCAACCGCTCAGCACATCTGCAAAAGACCCTTTCAACTATTATCGACAAGTACTTCTTGTGAAGCGACGGAACCACAGCCCTGCGCCTTACCTATAATCACCATACTTTGGAGTCTCAAATTACAGTACTCTTTCCCTATGTAGTACTAATAAACATAGTATACTAGTATATGTTTGTATTTGCAAATGCTTCTTACATAGAGTGGTTATTTTCTTTTCTTCATACAGTCATAATAAAACAACACTCAACTCAAAACACACAATCACAAAAGTTTTCGATTTCGAGATATTTTAAGCACTTTCTAACAACTTCAAACAAGAACTCAAAAAGATAGAAACTTTATGTTAAAAAGAGTAAAAGAATTTACCGTCCAAAGAGAGCCTTCAGCAATGGCGAAACCAGAGCCGAACAAGAACTCAGAGACCTCAGCAACAAGTCCTTTACCATACTTGGTACCGTAATTTCTGAGCACATACTTGGCAATGGCTGGGTCACTGACAATTACGAAATTCCTTGGGCCAGCAGCAAGACGGTAGATGGGTCCATACTCTTTCATCCATTTGAAAAGTGGCAAGAACAGGGCTCCGCCTAGTAACTCCGATACATCGTCTAGCTTGGCGGTGGCAATGGGTATGTTGGAGTCATCTTTTGGGCCGAATGAGGTGAGTGATTTGGTGAGTGATGTTAGCCAGTCTGGGCTAACCCATGAGGCTGGTTGCTTGTTCTTTGTAGAGCTTGTGATGGTGAGTGTGCGGCGGGATAATTGACGGTGGAGGTGGTTGTGGCGGTGGTGGTGAGTGGTGGAGGATGATGGAAAGGGGTGAGGATGGAGGAGCAAGGAGGATGCCATTCTTTATTATTATTCTCTGCTTCTTTTCTTTACTCCTTTATTTTTATGGTTTATTTTTCAACATTTTTTCTCCCCTAATTATTTTTGTTTCAAAATATTACTAATTTATAGAGTCTAATTATTATTTTATTTTTTTTTACCGAGTAGTAGTAGTACTTTTATTCCTTAGGTCGTTTTCTCACAAGTCGGGTGGTATCTCCATACATATGAAAATCAGACATGAAAGAGTTTGAAAAGCCAAGCTGACAAAAAAGTCCAAGTCCAACTCATTGTTTGATGTTGGTGCAAAGTGGACTGTTGAGCTAATACTTCGTTCCGAAATCTACTAGTGGCCACCTCCGACGAGAGATGAGCTTCCGTGTTCCCTTTCCAATAGATACCTTGGATGTAGATTGCCCCAAATTTTGACTTGATGGTGTGGATATCAGTCGCAATGTTTCAGGTTGCCCGAGGAAGAGCCAATTTCCTACCGAAAACATGTAAAGCATACTGAGAATATGTTCTAACCACACTATTTTTTATATTAAGATGTAATGCAGCTACTAGTCCTACTCTAATAGCCCATAACTCTGCAGTATGATTGTCACACTTGTCAATAAAAGTGGCTTGTGCTTGTACAAACTGTCTTTGTGAATTTGCAATCACAAAGCCTATACCCCCATCTCCTGTGTCCAAAAGGGATGAGCGATCTGTAAACAAATAACTCAACCTAGATGGAGGAGCTACAAATTTGAAAACAAAGGGCATTTTATACAAGTCTCTGGTGCAGTAGGACATTGTGTCATACATTGTCTTGCAATAGCCAACATACTAGATTGTGTGAAGTGTTCATCAGAGAAAAGAGCTAAGTTCCTGTGCCTCCAAATAACCCAACAACCTATAACCAAATGCAGTTGTGCCAAAGAGTTTAGAGTGAAAGAGAACAAGACCTGTCCAAAGCTACTATAAGAATTATAATGCAGAGCAGGCAAAAACAAGATCTAAACCAAGAGAACATTGGACAATGCAACATAATGTGAGTAACAGTTTCCTTGCTGACATAAATCACATGTAGGATCATGTACTACATTTTGTTTGTAGAACAACACTCTAGTTGGTAACATGTCTTGTACTGCTAACCAAGTGAAAAACTTTTGTCAAGGAAACACAAGCAACTACCAAATGTGGCCATGGGGCCAGGAAGGTGCTGGTAAATCTTGTTGTACCAAACTCTGGTAAGCATTTTTAATAGAAAAAACTCCATTGACACTCCCTTTCCAGAAAATTTGATCCTGCTGGTGTGTAATTGGTAGAGGAGTGCCTTGGATATATTCTAACACATATGGAGACACTATAGCAGATAAATATGAAGTATTCCAACTGTTGTTATCTGTAGCACTTACCTCCTGTACCTTAAGGTGTAATAAATTTTCAGGCACATTATCAATGAAGTGAGCTAAAGGCACATTGCCACACGAAATATCAAACCAAAAGGAGATACTATCCCCTAAGCCTACACTCCAGGTTATCTGTAACTTAAACTCTTCTTTGTGCTTTATCAACCCCTTCCAAAACCAACTAGCTGCAGAGTTAGAACTGGCTGCTCAAAGAGTCTTATCATGATAATACTTAGCTTTATACAATAAAGCCCACAAGGAGTGAGGTTCAGTTAACAATCTCCAGAGGAGCTTAAATTGAAAAGCTTTATTCAAACAGAAAAGATTCCCAATCCCAACCCCCCTTTATTCTTTGGAGTACACACAAGTTTCCATTTAACTTTTGGTCTAGCTTTTATTCTATTCAACACAGCGTGAGGCACATTCAATACATACATACATGTGGTAACTAGGAATGGAAGTAGTAACACTTTGAATCAAAACAAGCCTCCCTGCATAAGATAAAAACCTATTATACCATACATCTACTTTTGCTAGAACCTTATCTATCAGATTATTAAAAAATTGAGTTTTATTCCTTTCAAAAAGTAAAAGGAATCCCTAAACATATATCTTGAGACCTATTTTGAGTAACCTTCAGATGGTGCAATCTAATTATTTTTGTTGTCATTCATAACTAATACCATATTCGTAGGATTGACATACTAGACAAGGGATTGGTTAAGTTTCGTTTCTCCCATAACGTTGTGTAAGTAAAGAGGCATACATTATTCTGCTCTTCGTTGTATTTTGCTGCTGTGCATTCCTCTTGCACTTTAACTCACTTGTATTTATCTTAGTTATTCAACACAATTTTGCTGATTCCAAAAGAGAAAAAAAAACTAATACCATGTTCACTATAAATTAGTTCTTCGCGAGTGAGTCGGTGGTGGGCAAAGGCTAAGGGAGATTTCACAAAAGTTCCAATATGTTTTATGGAGTTTATTTAAGGATAAGTTGGAAAACTTGGACGGTTAGCCAATTTGATTGGGGTTAGTGAAAACTTATTTAAATTTAAGTGTAAAAGATGCAAGAGTTGCATCTACAAACTCATATTTCTGGAAGAAAAAAAAAACAATTTAGAAGTTGATTAATGAGGTCCAATTCAGTTTCTTCAACTTTAACTGACAAACTGAATGAGTTAAAATGTCCGAAACACCCATGTAACAACTACTCCATCTATCACACTACCAACATTATTAAAATTTTCATATTCAAATGAAGCACTAGGAGAGATTTATTAAAATTGCCTACCACAGGAGAGATTCATTAGGAAAAAATGCACCTGCTTTTTGTTCCTCCATCAACAGATCATCAACTCAATAGTTTCCGGGGGCAAGAGCATTGCCTCTCACTATTCACAATGGGAGACCCATAGCTACACTGAGGGGTCAATATCAATGGTTTTTGGCCCCTGGATCTAATTCTCCAGATGAAGTACTAACACCTGGGGTGGCAAAGAACAGGTGAAAAAGTAGCTTATGTTACATTTGTTTAAATGCCAAAAGGGCAACATATAAGTCAGCAAGCATTGGTGAGCATCATACTATAATTTATTGAATTATTGATCAAAAGAGTAACAACTCTTGGCTGTTGTGGTTGCCAATGCTACTGATCTATCATATATATAACACCTTCAAACTAACCGAAGAGGGTAACTTAAGCTTACTACATTGATCAAGATACAGAGATTTGCTATAATGGCAGCCAATGATGTCCCATGTTGTGAGACCATGTTCTGGGTATACCTGGTCATATGTGTGGCCCTAGTTTGTTTTGCAGGGCTCATGTCAGGTCTTACTCTTGGCCTTATGTCCCTCAACCTTGTTGATCTCGAAGTGCTGATGAAAGCCGGCCAGCCCCAGGACAGGAAGAATGCTGGTGAGTCTGTTTCTTGGTGAACAATCTTGAATTCAAGATTTTGACATGACTAATTTACTTCATTTTGCAAATGATCATAGAGAAAATTCTTCCTATTGTCAAGAATCAACACTTGCTACTCTGTACGCTCCTCATATGGAATGCCCTTGCAATGGAGGTATTCTCTGCTAAGTTCAAAATCATCTACACAAATAAATAAGAATTGAGCAGATAATGGAACTTTGATTCATTACCTTTTTTATGATGCAAGGCCCTTCCCATTTTCATTGATGCTCTTCTCCCTGCATGGGGCGCCATATTAATTTCAGTCACTCTGATACTTGCCTTTGGAGAGGTATGTGATCGCCTAAAAAGACATCTCAAATTACTGTACCTTCAAATGCAAATAAAATAAAAATTCTTCTATTTTCGCAGATTGTCCCACAGTCGGTTTGCTCTCGATATGGTCTGAATATAGGTGCAAAGTTATCAGTACTTGTTCGGCTGCTAGTCATAATTTCTTTTCCGATATCATATCCCATTAGTAAGGTAACACTAGTGACTCGCAGGCTTGGAGCCAATACCATAATTTTAATGTTCAGATTCTTTTTGGTCATCAACTATTACTGATGAAATGGAGCTTTCTCTTTGTATGTCAAAAAGCTTTTAGATTTGCTGCTTGGGAAGGGACACTCCGCTTTACTCAGGCGTGCTGAGCTGAAGACATTTGTTGGGATGCATGGAAATGAGGTCAGTTGTTGAGTATTTGCAAAAACTGAAGTTTACTGGTAATTGCTGAAATTAGATATAAGTATATATAAGAGTGGCTTGAAAGTTAACAGTATGGAGTATATATTATAGTAACTGCGACAAATAGCCAGCTCAAACCTCTCAAAACCAGCTTTACAGATGAATTTTGGATCACATAGAACCATAATCAGCTTTCCAAACAATACTATTTTCTGTTTTTTCAAGAAAAACCACCTTACAATGAAGCTATATGGTGTAATTTCAACAACTATTTTCAAAAACATTTTCATATTTGATGGGCAGAAAAGAAAATTGAAATGCTTTTTATAAGTTGTTACAAAGATGAGAAAAGAACTAAAGCTGAATACATGATGTATTCATATAATTCTTAGATTTTTACCCACACATTACCCTTGAAGTTTTCTATTGAATCGGATCTGAATATCAGGCAGGAAAAGGGGGAGAGCTCTCCCATTATGAAACAACCATAATTTCTGGAGCTCTAGACATGACTGCGAAAAGAGCTAAAGATGCAATGACACCGTTGTCTAGAGTATTTTCTCTTGATCTTAATGCTAAACTTGACAAGTATGCTTCCTCTTCGTCCGAATGTATTATAAGAATATTATGCTCTTAGTTTAATAACCCATATCTATATCCCCAGTGATACAATGAATCTGATAATAAACAAAGGGCACAGCCGTGTACCAATATACTTGGGAAGTCCAGCTAACATTGTAGGCCTTGTCCTGGTAAAGTTTAGAACCTAACTCAAAGTGGTTTGCTTGTTTCTACTTCTGCTCATGCATTTACAATATTGTAAAATTGGTCTTATGCTTAATTACAGGTCAAGAATTTGATTAAGTGCCGGCCTGAAGATGGAACACCAATCAGGAATCTTACATTAAGAAGAATACCTAGGTAACAATCTCTTGGATTAATGGTTATGAAGTTAATTTAACTTCTTTTCTTCTGTTACTATACTACTAAAATATTTAAAATTTATTTCTTCTGATTATATGGCAGATTCCATGAATTTCTTCCATTATATGATATACTAAACCAATTTCAGAAAGGGCAAAGCCACATGGCTGTGGTGGTTAAGAGCACTACTCCTTATAACAATGTCCTAAGAACACCACTGAAATCTGGGAATAATACTACGTCACACAGTCAAATTGACAGAACCATTAGCGTAGATGATTTGATTTCCTCCCCAAACAAAGACGAAGAAGTTCTTGGTATCATTACGATGGAAGATGTTCTTGAAGAATTACTGCAGGTCCTAATAACCAAACTAAGATGAGATTTCATCTATAAGCATGTACTATTTCTTTTTTGCTAAACTAAATACCTGCTAATGCTTACTTTGATATCTTTCTTTCTATTAAAGGAACCAATATTTGATGAAACAGACGAATACGTTGATATTCACAAGTAAGTTTAATTGCTTTTAATGATCAGCTGCATGCATTTCATTGTGATAGCTAAGGCGCGCAATTAAGTAATTACCTGACGGCATTTTCCTTATCCTTTCTTTTCCTTTTCAGAAGAATCCAGATCAATCTCAACCCTTCAGTAAAATTGTCATCAATATCTCCCGAAAAGGCATCTTCTTCGCACCTCAACTGGCAATCCCCAAATGCTTCTAACGATCAGACACCAGCTACATATCATCAGTCCACCCTTACACGCTCTCCCCTTCCTCCTTACATACAGTCACCGATTTCCAGCACAAGTGTTTCTGCCTCCCCAGGACAGTCCTCATCAACTACACCGGGTGGGACCACCACCCGCCACTATCATGGCTCTCCATCTGCAAATCAGGTAGTAGATATAATGCAACAAAATCAAGTAATATAAGCTCAATGCTGAACCAGATTAAGATATATGATCCACATTCGCTATTTACAATAACTACTACACCTTCCTAGTCAATTGCTTGACTATTACTGTTTTATGACGATGATAATTTAATTTATCGTTGATGTATGCAGGTATCCAGAAAACCATATGAGAAGCTACCAAAACCTGATCATCAATAATGGCTCAAGTGTCGTAAACAAAGACCCGAAACAGAGTTCGGTAGCAGCAAAGCAATGAACCAGTGTGATTCAGTATGTAAATTAGCATTTTGAAAAATCTGCCGCTCAAATTACAGTGTTTCCCTAAACAATAAGCCCTGCTCACTATCAACCACACAACATAATAACTTAGCATCTTTTTACACTGCACACAATGTAGCTAGCTAGCTTCATGGCCTCACATAGGACAGGATTCCTATTAAGTAATAACTCCACTTAACAAATTAATAATCATTTGATTGACTAAACCTTAGCACATAAGCGTCACAAAAATTGAAACTGTTCGAGAAGCGTAAAGCATACAAATCAATAAATTAAATCAAATAAACAAGTACCGACCACGGAGAAGCTCAGCTCATCATTGGACTGGTTTATATCAATTGTCACGCTAATGAATAAGAGGATATTGTTTGGAGAATGTAAATTAAGAATCAATTCTGCCCTAACTGGCGAATTCTGCAGATATATTCCCCAAATTCGATTGATACAGCCAAAATTATTTTAAATTCGGACAACTGCCGATCTCATTTTAATCGATGGAACCAAAATTATTTAGTATGGCCAATTCTATTTTTGGTCTGGATTTTCCTACACCTCGAAGAAGCCCCATGACCTATTCTAAAAACAGGCCTGGCCCAGAAAGCACCATACCATTTGCAAATAAAGAGCAAAAGCAGAAACGCTGGATACATGGACGTCCCCTGGCTCAACAGAGGGTAACCCATAGAGACTTGATCAATGAGGCGATGGAAGAATATGGAGAGAATAATATAATTTTATGGTAGCAAAATTAAGAGCACTCCTTATCGATTCTTTTTTGGAACTTAAATGGGGCTAAAATACTCAATTAAGTCTAAAAATAACTTCAATTGGCGCTTTATTGGGGCTACTAATTTAGTAGCCCATGGAAAATGGCTACTAAATAGTAGCCTCTATTTAAGCCCTCAAATTATATAAAAAATTATTATTTAATTAGAAAATTGATTAACGAAGTAGTATGTGTGTCCCACATAGAAGTACTCATTAAAGCCTCAAAACCATTGGAGCCTTCAATTTGGGAGGGGCTTTTTTGGGGGTTACATGTTTAAAGCCTCAATTGAGCCCCAAACCATAAGGAACGCTCTAAACAAGTAGAATAATACATAATAATAATTCAAGAAAATTACATAAAAGAACCACTCTAGACTCTAGATCATCTAATTGCTAAAACAACCACTTTAAAAAACATCTTACAAAAAAGTTCATTCTATTTTTTGTACCCTAAAATCTAAGTAGTCTTACGAAAAAGGTCATTTTGGTGCCCTAGAATCTAATCAAGTAGTCTCCAAAATACATTTTACAAAAAATGTCATCCTATTTTTTGGTGCCCTAAAATCTAATCAAGTAATCTCCAAATCTCTCTAATCTGGAATTGAACTCCAATTTCTCGCTAAACTGATTTTTGATGGTGTATTTTACATATATTAGTGTTAATTAATTACTAACTAATTATATTTAACTATTTTTTTAAATATAACCAATGTCCAAATAATCTCTTAATTTATATTTATATACAGAAACTAATGAAACTAGCATTTGTTTTGCCGAAACTAATTAAACTAACATTTGTGTTGCTGAATCTAATGAACTAGCATTTTGTGTTCACTTGTGATGCTAAACTAATGAAACTAACATTCGTGTTTGCCGAAACTAATGAAACTAGCATCTGTGTTGCTGAAACTAGCATTTTGTTGCAGAAACTAGCACTTATGATGCTGAAATCTAATGAAACTAGCATTTTGCCGTTGAAACTAGCAGTTGTGATGCTGAAACTAACGAAACTAGTATTTGTGTTGATGAAACTAGCTTTTTTGTTGCCGAAACCAGCACTTATGATGCTCAAACTATTGAAACTAGCACTTATGATGCTGAAAACTAATGAAACTAGCATTTTGCCGTTGAAACTAGCAGTTGTGATGCTGAAACGAATGAAACTAACATTTTTGTTGATGAAACTAGCTTTTTTGTTGCTGAAACCAGGACTTGTAATGCTCAAATTATTGAAAATATCATTTTTTTTTTTTTTTTTTTGTTGAAACTAATGAAATTATTATTGTATAATGTTGAAACTAGCATTAACAGTTAGTTTCAGCTAGTTTATATGAAACTAGTTTTTTGTCTGAAACTAGATTTTATGTGTTGAAACTAATTAAAGTAATATACTAAGCCTGTTGATTCAATCAATTGATTGACCTACTAATCAATTTTAAACCGTTGATCTTACTTATTTAGTTTCAATCTGGTGCGTACATGTGTCATTAAGTATTTTTTCCTTTTGAAATTCCTATTTTGATAATTGATTTTAAAAAAAGTATTGAGGTATTTAGTTTTATCGGGTTGGTGACTAATATTTTATTATTCGTGCATAAAATTATTAAGATATTTAGTTTTATCAGGTTGGTGACTAATATTTTATTATTCGTGCATATTTCAAATTGATTAACATGATCCGTATTATTATTTAATTTACAAACGAATTAATTAATTATGCTGAATATTTGCGGTATGTGTACACAAATTCACAAAATATATTGCTACTAGGCCGTGAGTAGAGTTTGATAGTAATATTAAATTCACAAAATATATTGCTACTAGGCCGTGAGTAGAGTTTGATAGTAATATTATTGTTATTATTTTTATTTTTATTCCAACTCTTAATCAATTTTAAACCGTTGATCTTACTTATTCAGTTTCAATTTGGTGCGTACATGTGTCATTAAGTATTTTTTCCTTTTGAAATTCCTATTTTGATATTTGATTTTAAAAAAATTATTGAGATATTTAGTTTTATCGGGTTGGTGACTAATATTTTATTATTCGTGCATAAAATTATTGAGATATTTAGTTTTATCGGGTTGGTGACTAATATTTTATTATTCGTGCATATTTCAAATTGATTAACATGATCCGTATTATTATTTAATTAATTTACAAACGAATTAATTAATTATGCTGAATATTTACGGTATGTGTACACAAATTCACAAAATATATTGCTACTAGGCCGTGAGTAGAGTTTGATAGTAATATTAAATTCACAAAATATATTTTAAAGTAATATAATAAGTCGGTTGATTTAACCAATTGATTGACCTACCAATCAATTTTAATCCGTTGATCTTACTTATCTAATTTCAATCTGGTGCGTACATGTGTCATTAGTTAATTAAAAGATGTAGGGTTCGAATCCTGTTGGCGTGATTTTTCTCCATTATTATTATTATTTTTATTGAAGGTGGTTGGTTCAAATCTTGTTGGCGTGATTTTTCTCTATTATTTGTATCATTATTTTAGTTGAAGGTGTTGGGTTCGAATCTTATTGACGTAATTTTTTTCATTTTTATTTATTCTCTTCTTAAATTTTTATTTTTTAACATAAAGTTGTATGACGTATTATACTTAATTTTACAAATAACCATGATATGTTCTTATAAAAAAGACATACTTCCTCCGTCCAATAATAAATGTAACACTTGATTTTGTTGATTTTTTCGATGGTCATTTTGACCTTAAATTATTCTTAAATTATACGATAAAAATAACTAAAAACATCATATTATGAAACTAGAATGTTTATATGAAACACTTGATAATATATTCAACTGATGAAGAATACCAATTAACATGCGAAAAAGATGCATTGCATATTTTTTGAAGTTGAATGTTTCCAAAGTCTAGAGATGTATCTGATGGTTCTTGACTCATCGGAAGAATACTTTTCGTATGTTTAATATAGTTCAATTCAAAACTATTAATTGCATAACTACAAAAACTATATACATTTATAGCACACCATTTATATTAAATTTAATTACTTAATTAGTTATTTTTTATTACGTTTGAAGTCATAATGTGAAGATTATACATTCACTCCATTTATTTCAATATATTATTAATAAAACAATAATATTTTACAATATTACACTTCACACGCGTAGCGTGTGACGCGGTTCCTAGTATGAAACTAGGATTTGTGTTGCTGAAACTAGCACATGTGATGCTGACACTAATGAAATTAGCATTTTGTGTTGATGAAACTAGCACTTGTGATCCTAATGCTGCCGATGTGTTAGAAAATAACCCGAGATCGATCCTAGATCTCAACCCATGCCAGGTTATTGCAATTTTATGGAGGACCTTAGTTGTTTAATTGTACTTTTTATTTGTTATTTCTTGATTCTTGTTGTGAATATGGTTGGGTTTTATGAATTTTATGTTTCTTTAGCAATCCTGATGCTATTAAAATTAGGGTATTCAACATTTTACAGTATATATGTTCATATATTTTTTATTTATTTATCTAATCTTTAGCATGAGAATACCTCAATCTTAAATCTGAATGTTACAAATGATATCTGGAAAGTATCATTGTTTTGAACATTATACTAATTATATTAAATGAAACAAACAAGGTAATAATTATACATTGATAGCTCTCATTATCCAATATATACTCTTTTTCCAAATAAAAAATACTAGGCCAACCAATTCTGCAGATGCAGAAGTCAAAATATCAAAATGCATGTATATTTTCCCTTTAACGGTCTAATTTAGTATATCCTCTATTCGAACTCAAAAACAGTTTTAACTCAATAAATATTTACTACATATTGCAACTTAAGCTAATAATCACTTGCAATGGCGTCCTTGTTGTTCAATTTCCTGGATTCAAGGAAATTTTTTTGCTTGGAGTCACAAGAAGTGATGTACTCTAAAAAACTGGCAAAATCCGTATCTTTGTATCTCCTTGGATTCTTCTCGTTCACAAGCTGAGGGCATGGTCGCACCGTGTTCGCGAAAGGAAGGCTATGTAGAGAAGCCACTGATATCCTATTCCTAATCGAATTCACAACAACTCTATGCAACACGCTCTTGTATCTCCCGTTGCTAAATATCTGTCGATAAAATCATCATCATACATGGTCAGTTCAGTTTTACAAAATAATTTAACCAAAACATTACGTCAGACGTTCTGAAGTTTTAAAATACGTACACAATACACAATACGGTAAGTAAAATTTCAAATTGATATATACCTCAAGGTGATCTCCAACGTTGACAACAAAAGATCCGGGTATGGGTTGAATAGTGACCCAATCATTATTGTGTTGTATTTGTAAGCCCTTGACTTCATCTTGAAGGAGAAGTGTGAGGAAGCCATAGTCCGAATGAGGTGGCATTCCTAGCGTCAAATCGGGTTCTGGGCATGGAGGAAAACAATTCACAACCATTAGCTGGCTTCCATCTTCATCAAGTTCCTTTAACATAGACTCTATTATTTCTTCTTCGTCTGTATTAATCAATTCTGTCTTTTCATGTTTGTTCTTTAGCCCAAGGCTCTCCAGTATGGCCCTCACTAGCATTAAGAACAATAACTTTATCTCTCTAGCATAACTAGCCGCCAACTCCCTGTTCAAAATTTCACACAACGTGTTAGTAAAAGTGTCACAAGCACAACAGTAGACTTCTTGATAAGATTCTGTATGAATGAATGGTACGTTACTAGTGACGTGTGATTTATGTGTTGCATTTAGCAACATGTTTCAACTTTTAAGCTAGCTACCGCATGATATACAGTACGGAATAAAGTGTATGGAATATTGTACCTGAAGTCAGGTGGAGAAGTAGGCCAATGAGGAAGGACATCAGGTTCAGGGTGACAAACCAACTTGAGAAAGTCCCTCCAACAAAACACTCCATCAGTTGTCTGGTTGAAACTGGTCCCATATCGCACCGGAGATTTTATGTCAGGTGACATGTACTTCTCACGCTCTGACAATGGCATCTCAAAGAATCTCTTGCTCACGTTCACCATGTTTCGCAATATCTCCTCGTCGATTCCGGAATTCACTAGCTGCAAGAACAATAGTATGCTTCAAGCGTTTAGCATTTCATTCCATCATCATAAAGTCATAAACTTAATTTGCTATGTGATATGGTATTTTGGTATTTCCGATCGACTTTTTAAACGTTAGATAAGAAGACTTTCTAAATGTTTGGTATGTTGTGTTTGTGTGAATTATAAGACATTGAAATTAACTAGCTAATTACCTGGAAAAATCCATAGTTTTCACAGGCGTAGGAGAGGGACTGAAGAACTTGTGCACGGTTTGGACCATTTAGTTCGGCGAAATCAATGATGGGCAAGTTGAGAGAGGTGCTGGATTTATCGATGGGGCTGCTTACATTGGGACGTTCGGCAGGAGGGAGTATGTACTTGGTCGGAACGTGTTGGATCCCGTTTTCGTGCAAATGCTTGACACCCTTTTGATAGTTGTTCTGTGTACAAGTGCAGGTGGTTGGTGTAGTGTTTTGGCCCGACTTAAGTAGCATAGCTGGAGACATAATTGGTATGCTGGAAAAGGCAGAATCTGTCATACAAATAGTGAAATAGGCAAGTTGGAGGGTTGATATATTGAAGAGAATTAAGGTGCAGCAAAATGGTAGGCTTTATAATAGTAATAGTGGTAGTAGTAAGATTAAACAAGAACAAGTAGATGGATAGAATTGACGTGGGATTAATTTGTGGGAAATAAGGAAGTGTATATTTATAGGGGATGAATCAGTTAGAAACCGCCCATGCGGACGCATATATAGAGTATATAATAATAATTTAAGAAAAGTGGTATATGTAGAAAGTGGTATTGACTAGGACAAAGAAGAAGTGGAAGAATAGGTACCTGGATTTGCTAAAAGCGGTTTCAAAGGAATATGAATATCGTTGACAAAATTGGGGTTTAATTTGCAAGTAGGGACACATGTACAACAGACCCTTCCATTCAGTTTCTAATTTCTACTAGCTAGTACTAATAATAATATTCAACTTCCCGGCTTTATTGTATGTCGTAGCTAGAGATCGACATTTAAAGTCATTTCTAATACTCTAGAAACGTAGTTTCATTCACAAAGACTCTAGAAGCTTGAAACGACTACACGTTGCATTGAGTATTATTGTCGACTTAATAGAGTGAAATGTACGAGAAGAATGTAGAAAATGTTCAACCTATAATAGTAAATAAAGTCTTATGAACCAAATACCCTCTCCTTTCCACAACTGTTAGGCGCTAGCCAAACCACACTATCGAAACAACCACCCACCCAATTAAAAACGCGAAAGCCTTAGAATTATAAGGTGGTGCGATGGTATGAAACTGGAGCGGGGTTGGAAAGAAAAAAATAATATGTAAAAGTTGTCATGGATTGATGAAATTGAACAGTCTTGAGCAATGTTAGTTTCACTGTACGTAATTGATTTTAATTTGTTAATCATATAAGAAGATGAAAGTATCAAGGAATCTTGAAAATAAAAAAATTGGATATAGTCGTCTTTAAACCTTAGTGAATTTACTTTCATTGTAATTTATCTTAATTTCTAAGTGTTCTAACTGTTTGATCAAGTATTTGTTGTCTGGATATGATTTGCTAGACCACAAACATTGATTTGTTTCCACAACAACTCAGTGTTCGGAATCCAAACTTGGAAGTGTAAAAGATTAGTTCTAGGTTTTTGTTGGAAATATTAATAAAATGAAAGAATGTTCTATTCACTTGATGTATTGGTCATTTGGACCGAATACGTTGGAAATAAACTTCTTGTGCAATTGATTCAATTAGAGTTTATGAGGTCCGAGGAATCAAGTTTTGCAATTGTTCTTCATGTGGCACTGGAAGTGAGATTTGGGGAATTGGACTAGAAGTCTAGGACAACTCATTTTCTTTGTTCAATCCCTCTTTTCATCCCCTCCTTCTGGGTCAATTGCATATGATACCCCTCTTAATGTTTTTAATTACATCTAGCCCCCTCTTAGTCCGAAGATTGCATCCACTACCCTTACTAGATGAAATTAATTACATCTAGATCCACGACCTTGACTTTTCGCGAACTAATTCATTGAAAGTACTATTTTGCCCTTGGTCAATTATCGGATTTTTTGGTTGACCAAACAACTTAAGCAATTGTGGACCTTGATGTAAATTAATTTGAATTTGTAGGTGTTAAATGTAATAGATAAGTTCTAAATTATTAAAAACTAAAAAAAAAAGAAGTAACATCTCCGATCTGGAGCTACAGCTCCGGATCGGAGCCGTAAATACCTCCGATCTGTTTTACAGCCCCAGATCGGAGCTGTAATGGCTCCAATTTGGGGTTGTCTGTAAATAGCTCCGACGCCGGAGCTGTTGCAGAATTATTCCGGTATCGGAATTATTACTGGATATTGGAGAAGAAGACTGGAGATGAAGAAGAAGATGAACAAAAGAAAGAAAAAAACGAAATAGAAAAATAAAAAAGAAATGAAAAGAAGTTAAAGTTGTGTTTGGTTATCAAGCAATGAATAGTAACTTATTCCTTGGTCAACAAAAAAATGAGCTCGTGGACCTGGATGTAATTCTGGAACTAAGAGGGTTGTATATGCAAAGTGGTGTCCCAAGAGGGGTACCATATGATATTTACCCCCTCCCCTTAATGAATCGTGTGTGATATTAATGTACGTTTTTCGGTATGCAGAATCTCCACCTGCATGTCAAGTTCAGTCTCTGTCACGTGATTCTTCATGCCGGATTCCATTGTGCTAAATTGAAAACATACACAAATTGACATGGTTGCTATAATAGAGTATCATAATTGGATCCAGTCACTCTATAGTACCTAAATTTGACATGGATTGTTCTAAAGAATCAAAAATGAATTTTACCATGTTGATTTGTGTGGCATGTATATCCCTCATTGATAATCAGTTCATAAGTAACTAACCGATTAATTGGTAGTTGCCACGTATTAAAAGTAAATACGTACAATCACTAGTAAACTTCTTGTTTCTTGATAAAGTCCAGGTAAATGTGCCTTGTACATGTGTGAACATTATACTATTGACCCAGTTAGTAATCATGTCACACCACGACTGACTTCTAGAATAATTGATAAATTAAAGGATTTTTGTAGCGCGATTAATTGAGTTAGTAAAATTAGAGGGACAATATGCATGACTTCACGGCCTTGGGTGGGAAACAGAACACCAGAATTGGCTGGTCATTTAGTACTTCACCATCTTTTTTAGTCCGACGAGTCTCAAGTCTTGAAGTCTTTTTGTTTTATCCTTCAATAATGGTGGTCTATGTACAACACTTATTATTATTATTATTATTATTATTATTATTATTATTATTATTATTATTATTATTATTATTATTATTATTATTATTATTATTATTATTATTATTATCATTATTATTATTATTATTATTTATTTATTTCTTTTTTTTTAAGATTTTTTTTTTTGAAATTTTAACTTATAAAAAGTAGATGAAATGTTTATTCCTAAACATAAACATCAGCATGGTTTATAGTTACGTACCTAATGATCGAGAATGGATGGTAGAAGTTTCTCTCCGCCTTTAGTTCCCTTCATTTCCAAACACATCCAAGAAGTCCAAATTTCTTCTTTATCCATAATTTCTCTATTTTTCCAGTTTGGATTATACAATTAGTTGTGTGTATTATAGTGCAAAATTTCGCCCATAGACTCTTTCAATCGCTAAAAGTCTAAAGTATCCCATGAAATATTTTCTCCCATGCCACATTCTATTTCCACTCGTCAAATCAGACTCAATCCCATACCCAACACGGGGATACCTAAAATATTTATTGCATTAGTTAAACTCACCAAAACCAACACTTTTTCTTATAAAAAATAAAATAAAATATAGTTGTGCCCCTGAGTTCGACCAAATATTTTTCATTTACTTTTATTAATCAATTTTATCAAAAGTTACTTATAAATCATCTCGTAGAAAACATTTAGAAAAATAATATAGTAATTATAGTAATGTTATTTCACACACACAGACACTTTGTGTGTGACTGAGTTCTCATGGAGTTGGAATTCACCAGCGGAATGTTGATAGCACACTAGGTGGAACATCCGATAATTGTAACTAATCAAGTAATACGACTACACGGTCCCTTGAAGATATTATAGATAGAGTAGAACGACCACCTAATCACGGCTCTGAAAATTTTGGGCAAGTAGAGATTAGGGACTCACATAGCCTGCAGACGGGATGTTGGCAGAGGGTTATCGCGACGGATTCAGAATACAAAAGACATTTGATTCTGGTTCTGGAATCAATGCACCATGTGATTGCGAGAAGTTTGGGCAGAGACGGACCCAAGATTTAGGGTGGGAGGGGGGCGTTTTTTCTCTTTTTTTTTTTTTTTTTAAAAGTTCAGGCCTGTACATGTTTGGGGTTACATGTTAAAGACCCTATTTCCCCTTATCATCATGTTGATTTCCCCATGAAGATCTTATTGTGGAATTGTCAGCTAACCAAATATTTTATTTTTAGAGTTAATACGCGTTCATAGACTTACTGTAATTTCCTTACCATAAACAAGAGTAATGAATGATCAGCCGCATGAAACTGTATCTCTTTTGGGTTTCTCTAGTTAAGAAATTGCACCGACGGATGGTAGTGTTTGGATGTTATGGAATGAAGAGGAGGTGAATGTTGATATTATATATAGTGTCTAGATTGAAGATCAAAGAATACATGTTGTTATCGGTCCAAGGAAGGAGAAAAAATGACCTAGTTATGGATCTGAGTTTATGCAAAGCCCAATAAAGTTGATAAATTATCTTTACTACTTGGTGAATATTTCAAAAGAACTTGAGATGCCATGGTTGGTCACAATAACTTAAATGAAATTGGTTTTGTGTATGAGAAGAATGGAGGGAGTTTTGTTTCAGTTCGCAGATTACTAAATTTCCAGACGTTGTTAGATTCTTGCGGTCTTATTAATTGAAATAGATTTCCCTTGATTTCAATAAAGAGTGTAGGGTGGATGAAAGACTTACTTGGAGGAGGGATGGGGTGGGGGTATTTAGGGGGATGTGGAGAATAGAGTTGTTTCAATGGGAGAAAAAAGGAAGAGGGTGATCTAAAAGCTTGGGTAGAATTGAGCCCATTGTGTGGAGAAACAAAAGATAGATGGGTTTGGAGAGGAGAAAAGGAGGAGAGCTATACTACAAGGGAGGGATACGGGCTCTTGATGAGGGTGTGGGGGATGATTTAATTGGTGGCTAAATGGTCTAAAGAAGTGTGGACCAAGTGTGCTCCTTCAAAAGTAAACGCTTTTGTGTGGAAGGCAATCCAAGATAGACTTCCTATGAAGGCAACTTGAGGAAAAGAGGGATTTTCTTTAATGATTCGGATTTCCCGTGTAAAAGGTGTGGTCGAGAGGAAGAAACTTCTTGTTATGTGCCCTTGGGGTGCCATTTTGCTAAAAAGGGTATGGGATTTAATTTTTGTGTGGTTAGACATTAGTTGCCCGTTGGGTTCCTCGTTTGAGGAAGCTCTAGAGGCTTTTGGGAGGGTGGCACCAAGAGGGGGCAAGAAGGTTTCGCAAGTGTTTTGGCATAGCACTATGTGGTGTCTTTGGATTTCAAGAAATTCCTTATCTTTCAAAGGGGAGAGTGACTCACGGGGCAAGTGGTGGAAAAGATTAAGATGCTTTGTTGGTGGTGGCTCAAAGGGAAAGGGGAGTTGAAGAACTATAGCCAATTAAGTTCTTGGTTTGGAGAACCGAAACTTTGTTTGAATTTAGGAGGGTAGGAGTGAAGCGTGCACGATTGGGTGAGGGAACCAAGGAGGTGCTTGAATCTCTTTTGGGCTTGATTTCGTAGGTGGAAGGGGAGGAAGCCGTGTGGTAGGTGTGGAGGAGTCGGAGATGTTTCACTCATCTTTAACACTTTCTTTTGGTGGTTGCTTTGTGGTTTTAGGTACTAGAGTCGGTGGAGCGAAGGAAGGGCGAGGAGGGTGAGGTATGTGGCAGGTATTTTTCAAGGCTTAGAGTCAACTTGATTAGGCTATTCTATTCAAGGTAAAAATCCAACTCGGAAAGTTCTCGGGGTATTCGTCATATTTCCTCTTAACCTCTAACGGCTTAAGTCAACTTGGTTAAAGGATTTGGAATACCTTAGCTAAGTAAAAAACTCGACTTGCAAAGCTACTGGGGACCTCCTTTCCCCTCTCAAAGTTGGTGTGACCGGTGACTTTGTTTCTCTAACGTGTTTGCTTCTTGTTAGTTGTACCGTGTTAAGTTGCTAGTCCTTTGACCCGCGGCATTTATTTATGGTTATACTTTAAATTGCTTGCCACTTAGTGGTTAGGAAACTTTGTTCTCTCTCCGACATAGGGTGTAGGAGTTGAGTATAAAGTAAAAACCGGGGATTATGGAGTAGTGCATCGATTAGGAGGTGTTCCGTCCCTTGTCCTTACTTTGGTTTGGGTCTCGTCGTCATTGTTTGTTTGGGTGATCTCTGTGGGTATGGCAAGGAATAGACTATAGTTTCCACCGCGATATGGAAACCGTCGTTTGGGTGGAATATAGGTAAATTATTTTAAACAACTTGCCGTACCCTTGATTTTTGACCTTGGCGGAGAAGTTCGAACATAGAGTGAGGAATAGACTATATTTTTCATCGCGATAAGGAAACCGTCGTTCGATGGAATATAGGGAAATTATTTTAAACTACTTGGTTTGCGTACCGGGTGGAGAAGTTCGAACATAGAGTGAGGAATAGACTATACTTCCGTTGTTTGGTATCCTTGGTACGTGAAGTTTCTCTCCTCCTTGGTTTTCTCTCGGCCTCCATAGGTTTTTGTTTTCTCCACTGGTTGCTACCACCTGTCAAGGCGTTTTACCTAGTCAAGTAGAGCTTGGTGTTGTTTAGGGCAATGTTTGCCATTGTTTGTGTCACTCTTTGTTTATCTAGTTTCGGCCGAGCGGTTTTGCTTTGACAAGGTGTAGTAGCTAGCGGTTAGGGAGCCTCGTGCTTTTTATTTCTACTTTCGTTGTACTTTTTTCGAGCATTCCTTATGCTCATTTGTTATTAATATAATTTGTCCGTTAATAAAAAATAATTGACCTAGCTTAATGGCTTAACCTTTACTTATTTTGACATATATAGGTCTGACGGAGGTGCAAGAAGAAAGAATTGATAGGGGCTTAGCTAATACTTTCTGGATTGAAAATTTTCCCAAACTTGATGTTACAATAGAAATGTTTGATGTTCGTATGGAAATGTTTAAATACCGTTTGGGTCTCTTTTCATTTTGGGGAGTTCCGTTCTAAAAACGTAAATTAACTTTGTCTCTCTTATTGAGCCACCTCTCAACACTATTCACGTTTTTTGAGTTTTAGGCTTTTTCTTTTGTTTTTTTATCTTATTATATTATTTTTCTCTCTATAATTCATTATCTCTCTTTCTCTTTCTATTACTCATTTTTACACATCATCATTTTACTTTTATTTACTTACTAAACTCTCCAAAATAATATCAAACACTAATTTTTCTCTCACTTTCAAAAAAATATCATATTCACCTCCGTAACCACTCATTCTAAAAATGAAATATAAAAATATCCCCAAGCGTTATGTTAATCTCAGTTATTAAATTCTTGAGATTAGATTACAATGGCATTACATCTATGATATTGATGCTAAACTGTTTCATGTTACATTTCAAATTCATGAGCTAGGTTACAGTATAAATCTTTGATTTCTCACACAATTTGAATCATTTTGAGTACAATATCGAAGATTTTTATTAAGTGTTTATATTATGCAAACTAAGTATGATATAACAATGAAAATTTTCCATCAACAATTTCCCTTTGGAGATCTTTGGTTTCACAGATAAAAAAATTAGAGGTGGCAAAACGTAAAATTTATTAAAAGAAAAAAATTAACGAAAAATTAAAAAATTTGGTGGCGGCCCCTGTTAGCAGATATGTAAGTTGATGATTTGGATATTGCCCGCCCACTTGATGGATGATACAACATTTTAATTGATTCCTTGAGAAATGAAGCGATATCTGTTTGCTAGTGTTGAAGTCAATTCACAGGACAATCCTACTAGAATAAGTCCAGAATGATGTAGTCAACTCGCAAGTTTAAAACATCCACCAACTGGACTGACCAACATGCCAACATGCATGCGCACACTTGTGCAGTTTCTCTATAATTGTAAGTGCATTTACCGGTACTTAACATAAGTGATAGAATTCCAACATGGTATTAGAGCATCTGGCTCACGCCCACCTGGGTTCGAATCTCACCGGAGACAAACTCCGCCCCATATTAAATTTCCACTCGAATGGCCTCCCCAAAGAGGTTGAAACCGGCCACGAGTGCGGAGGAGTGTTAGAGAATTAATATAAATGATTAGATTCCGTACCTCCCCAACAGCTTAAGCTTTTGGGAGAGTTGGAATTCTATCAATAAGTTGTTGCGAGGATATGCTATATTATGCCATTACGGAAAAAAATGGAAAAAGAAAAAGAACTACACGCCCATATGACGACGTATGTACATATTGGTAAATTAAGGCAATCCAAAAGTCTGCTCAATCCTTTGATTTTTGCTATATTACCGAAGCCTCGCTAAGGTTTGTACACTTACAAATTGTCAAATACCTAGTAGATGAATAAATTAGGGTTTGACTTAAACCCTGATTAAATATTATTTAACAGTATTGATCACGGCAAGTTGAACAAACTTGTACAATTGTATACTCAGTAATTAAGTTTCCTAATGATGCAACATGCAACAACGAAGAAATGTTTCGACTTTCGAGTTCTATGAACCAACAAATTAATTAATAATATTTGTAATTAAGTTATGAAAATTCGTAGACCCCTCATTATCTAGTGTATATCATGTATAGGTACTTCCTGTCAGTGTGCATACTTGTGTACGGTACATATATTAATACTAGTACTCCCGAGCTAGCACATTAAATTATTATTGCATGTATCAGTATCATGTTAAGTAGACCATAAGCAATTTACTAATTTGCCTTTTAAATCTTGCATCACCTTAATTTCCCATATTTTTAACTGTCTTTCCACAATGTCTAATGGACTCGAATATTTCGTCAAATGGAAATTAATCTGCATCAGAAGTTATTGAGTTCAGATTTTCACATGAAGTTATACCGATCCCCTGGAGGAACGTGAGACAACACATACATTGGCCTATCACGAGTTACCCTATGTTGAGACCTTGGCGGATTTGGTCGACTCGGGTGGTACCAATCGACATTGACAGCTCAGCTCTGTCATTAAGGAAACGTCTCTTGCAGGACTTCTTTGAGAGTAAATGACTCTGGTCAGTCATGCATACCTTTTTTTTTTTTTTCTTTGAAACGGCAAAATTTTTGTTTTATATTAATATAGAAAATAGCATAAAAAATGCTACAAATACAACACCAGACCTAGACTAATAATCACCGCAACCCGAAAACTCCTAAACCACAACCCGAAACCAACACCTAAACCCCTGAACCAGACTCACTTGTATCTGAACCTATCGCACCGATTCATCTAAACCTCATCAATTCGCCTTAACCTCATCAACCTTGCTTCTATCATTAGCGCAACAAAACAATATCTGAACCAATGTGATCCTGGAGCCATGTCTGAAACCTCCCTGCCTTACGCTCTTTTACAAACTCCTCCACCCATTGCCAAAACCCAGAAGAACAATGAAACTCTTCACCTTCGCTTCCGCATCCTTCACCCACGGCACCTGAAATACACTGACCTAGAACCATCTATCAATGAAAACTCTGAATAATGAAGAACACCTACACCAGATAAAAGCGACTCAACGGAATCTAATAAAACGGGGGCTAACTTGCCAAAACCCAAAAGATCCATGAACCTCTTCATCTTGGCTCCCATCCTTCTCTCACTACACCTGAATTCATCATAAGCCAAAACCCAAATAACCCCAAACCTCTTTAAACCCTCTGATGCCACACTACCTTCGAAGTAACGCTCCAAATATCTCCATTATTCTTCACCAAATTCTCCAAAAAATTCATCCATGTCACAAATACATTACCTAAACCAACCAACACCCTTCATTCCCAAAACTATAACAACAACCATCCACAAGTAGCGAATTGTACGTAATCCGGTTGCACCCCAGCTCTTCTATAATCTACACCTCATTTCATTAACAGCTTTATCAAAGACAATCCAGCTAAGACAACCTTATCAAGTCTACCAAGAATACTAATCATTGAGCTAGCCAATTTCCCCGACTCATTCTTCCCCCTCTTCCTAGTAATTGCAAAGTCGAAACACTTCAAAGCCTTTGACCAGTCCTCTCTATTCCCCAGCTCCTTCAACAAGTACGTACAGTCCTTTTGCCTCCACGCACCGCCCATACCACCACCACGACGTTTTAGCTCCATTACCCGACAGCTTCCAACCCGTGATGCCAACTCCTCCATCATTCAAATCATCACCAACATCCACCTTCCAAGTTCCATCCCATTCGTGCTACTACTACAACCGCCTTCTTTTTTCGTTTTCTCCTCTCATCTCCATCCTCTCCACCGTGACCGCCTCCACGAGAACCACCTTGCTCCACCAAAACAACCACCTTCCTCCTCCCTAAACCACCCAGAAACCGCCTTATTGCTCCACCGTGCGCTACCACCACCTCACTTCCACCACCACGAACACCTCCAACCCGTGACCACCCAATCGCCGCCTGCTCCTGCACCACCGCGACCGCTACGCCACTTCTCCCAGTTAGGGCAATTTAATTTAGAATAGGTCTGATTTATTAATAAAAAGAAAGGAAAATTAAAGGAACGAGAAAATAAACAAGAAAAATGAGAAAAACAAGAGCTTTCTACTCCGATCTAACTCTGTAGGAGCAAGATCGGAGCAGAAGCTCCAAGGGCGGCGGCTGAAGTAGGGTTTTTGGAAAGAAGGGTTTTTTTTGGAGAGAAGGGAGAGAGTAACTTTCTTTCTCTGCTTTGTAAACGAGTGCGTTTCAGTCATGCATACTTTAATCATTTATTGTACAAATAAAGGTATACAAAATGGTGGGTATCTATAATACCGGTACAAGAGAACAAAAACGAAACATAATTATGAAAAATACCAACTTACAAAGATAGAACGGGATATCCAGAAAATATTTATGATCTTTCCTTATCCTAACCTAATCTACCTTATAGAATAGATATGGAAAGATCTTGCAAGATCCAATAATATCTCTAACCCTATACCTAATCTACTTTTCTAAGATAAGATAAGTTTTGTCTATTGGACTTGGACCGGTCCACCCATAGTTTCATATACCGCCCCCTAGAAATCGACATTGTATTCTCATGGTTGCCTTCTTCGCTGCTCCTTCGAGCGTAGGCATTGTTCTTCGAATTGTTATGGCCCAACGTCCATTCATTGCACACTTGCCCTTTCCCCATGGAACCATGCCTCCCACCCTCCCCTTGTGTTCCATGGGTTTACCCACTTTTCTTGTTTCTTTTTCTGGCTTGACGTCCAAGCTTCTCCTTCACAAGTACACTACAAGAAATCTCCGAAACATATACAGATTTTTGCGACGGATAATCCTTCTATTATCCGTCCATAATTAGCGATGGAACGGCATTTTTAGCGTCGATAATTAATGAAGCTCATTTTGTCTCTGTGTCGACCTAATTAGCCTATATTTACAGATAGATAGGATTTATTCATCGCTGAGCAGCGAGAAATACGTCTATTTGTTATACTATAAGGCACATTTACATGGATAATCAAAACTACCTTGGACTCCATGTGGATGCCTAGTGCGGTTACGCGAACCGAGCCTTATCGAGGGCTCGGCTCGAGCTCGATCAACTCGCTCGATAGGGTATTCGAGCCGAGCTCGAGCCAGACAGGAGGCTCGTTCCACTAATGAATTTGCTATGTGTATGTTTCATTGTTATCATACACACTTGTTCTGCTCGAATATGATAGAATTCCAACTCTCCCAAAAGCTTAAGCTGTTGGGGAGGAACGAAATCTAATCATTTATGTTAATACTCCAACACTCCCCCGCACTCGTGGCCGATTTCAACCTCATCGGGGAGGCCAATCGAGTGGAAATTGAATATGGGGCGGAGTTTGTCTCCGGGGAGATTCGAACCCAGGTGGGCGTGAGCCAGATGGCTCGGATACCATGATAGAATTGGGTCATCTTCCCTTATAAGGCCTTGTAAGGGGAGAAGATTATCCAATCTTATATGTTCAATTCAGGTCCTACTCTCAAGCGATGTGGGATGGGGTTTAACATATTAGAATTGAGTCATCTTCCCCTTAAAAGGCATTGTAAGAGGAGAAGGTTATTCAATCTTATATGTTGAATTCAGGTCCTACTCTCAAGCGATGTGGGATGGGGTTTAGCACGTCCCCTCACGTGTAGCCCGGTATGAACATCGGGTCTACAATGTGGACAATGAATCAGAATATACATCGGCTAAAACCAACACGGGTGACCATCATCGACTTGGGCATGCTCTGATACCTTATTAGAATTCTAATTCTCCCAAAAGCTTAAGTTGTTGGGAGGAACGAAATCTAATTATTTATGTTAATACTCCAACAAAATACCTATATACATGTTCTGCAGTTGGTTACGTGTCGTGATAGATTCAAATAGACAACATACAACCCACAAATGAAACTGACACAGTACTATTTAACGGTGTCGCGTCTCTTAACCCCAGTAGCACCCAAAATAGATGAGGTACCCTCTAAAGTATAATTTGCACATATGATGCATGCAATTGAGAAAGGAAACTGGGTAGCAGCAAGTAGCCTATCTAATGATCAAATGATGGATAGTCGGTACTAGTCGACCACCAATTGAAGAAAAGAAAAATATATGGTTCATGTGTGGTCGGGAGAGCTAGAATAGCTAGGTAGTTTGGTCTCTCGTTCAAAATAAGGAATAATACTCCTACATATTACGTTGTCTATGTTTTGTTTGTTTGTTCCTAATTCGTTGCATGGCTTTCCTGTCCACTCAGCAACTCGGATATTTTATCCATCTCTTAATTTTCTGTGCATTCATTCTCTGTCACACCAACTGTGTCTTTTAAAATATTCTCAACAATCATTGATCACAACAAGAACGGAAAATATACATATAGATTATATAGACATACGACTTTTTAGGATGAAATCAGAGTACGTAATTACGTACACAGAAATATATATGCAGAGTATCTTCCTGGTTTCTTGAGAGTTTGAGTTGGCAATTTGATATCATCCTAAAACGGCTAAACCCATAATTAAACTAGTCAGCTCGCAACTTTGAGAGGTTTGTGAATTGTGGGAGAGTCAGTGGGAGTAACTAGTAAGTTCAATCTACGATGTTTTAGATAGAGCCATAGAGCCACAAAATAAATTATTCAATTATATTCCCTCCCTGATTAATTAAATGACTTTATCATACCTGCCACTTCACTATGAAAAATATACGATTTTTTTTAAGCGGCAAAACGATGATAAAAAATATACGACATTAATTTACAGATATTAGACCCCTCTAAGGAATTTTATTAGAAATTACACAAAAATTAATTATAACTCTGTTAAAACTTCACTTTTAGTTTTAAACCCACCCTTAATTCTTTTTTCTTCTTAAAAGGCTAAACATTATATCAAAAGATAATTTGAGAGCATGAGTGATGTTCGACAAAGTTTACAAGCGTATGAACCAATCGACAACTATCTCTAAACCTACATAATTCGACATTAATACAAACTCTAACCCTACGCTTTAAAACTGGAGGGTATGCAGTAGTCATAGGCTTTCTCCATTATAGCGTGTGCTAGTACATCATTGCTCACACGCGCTGCTGGCCAGGCATGTGAGCTGGAATGACAGGGAATGACACTCTCATCTCTTGGGATGAACTCTATTTATTTTAATTTTATCTTTTATTTTATTTACTTGTAAAGTTTTAAATAAATGAAAAATTAAATGAAAAGGTTGAAAATTAAATATAAAAGTTGAATTTAAGATTGAATGACCGTTGGAGAATACTTTTTGTGTTTGAGTGAGTAAGTAGAATGTGACGTGATATGAGAGATGAGGTTTGAGAGGGGATGACTGTTGCAGGTAGCCTTATCTACAAAAGGAACAAGAGTCCTTAGTCCTTCTCCAACAGTTGTGCTTCACTTTGGAGCTCAACTGTGTCACTTCAGCATTCACTAGTTTAATCCCCACACCATCTAACATCCAATAGTTGCTCCCCATTCATCACCACCCCCGACGCTCTTTTTTATTTATTTTATTATTTTTTTCAAATTCATTATTTATGCATTTCATTTTAAAAAAAAATTGGTATATAATTGTTGTTTTTTATTTTATTTCTTTTAGATAACCTATTGTTAGTACATTGTTGCAATTTCGTTGTGAGTGCCGGACAAATTTGTTCCATTGGAAATTATACGCTGGTGTTGCAGATTTTTTTAGTGTTTCTAAAAGTCAAATAATTAATTAAGTTCATTAAATCTAGTTTAAATTAATTAATTATTTCTATCAAGAATATTCTCAATAATAGTAAATTAAATATTCATCAATCCAATTTGTATTTAATTTACTCTAATACTGACTTGGAAGAATAATCACCTTATTGTGTGACTCATAGCCCTTACATAATTGACACTAATTTAGTTAAGGTATTAATGAAACTCATATTTTTACTGGACAATACTAATACGTAAGGAATGTTTGCGAGAATATTCAAATTGTTTGTAATATAGAGCTCTATAATGGTACATTTGTTCATGATACATGTTTCAACGGATAAAAGTAGAGGAATAATCGTCCTCCCCCAGGGTTATGGAGAAAGCCAACATACAAGTCGTAATTATCATCACCATACCTCTCATCACTGGGATCATTGAGAATGTCAGTAGTCTCGCGGTGCAATGACGACCACCATACAAGATTCAAAATAGGTCCTCACGTGTAAGAGGCATAAGGAAAATCTGGTATCATATCGTCGTTCAGCTCATAAGGTTGAGCTACCTCGAAAATCGGTATATATAGAAGGTCTGCTAAGTCATCCAGGGTATCACTCGGAAATAATTGCTCTCCATATGATTAAGGAACCTAAAATAAATTGTAAAAAATATTCAGTACATCCATAAACCTAAATTAATTGTAGAAATAGTTAAAATGGAAGTTCGAAAAAAAAAACGCACATAGTAAGAAGTTCCTCAAGAATATCGATAAAGGATGACATGTTTGTTCAATTTACCGAGCTAAAGTTTATATATAGCGCGAATATAAAAAAAAATTGTACAAGAATGAGATTAAGAGAAACAGGAAAATTTCAAAAGCGAAATTAGTCCCTGGATTGAATGATCGAAATCGAATACGTAAAGAGATAGTGCACTACTCCCTCCATTAATCTCTATTTAATGTTCTCATTTTGACCTAAGTCAAAATAGTAACTCTCAATATTATAATAATTTTCTGTACTCTTTAATATTTTAATAATTGACTTATTAAACCGAGCCCGGGATACAGAACCAAGTGCACAAAAGACTTAAATTTAGAATACAAACTGGATGGAAAGTTGGGAACATCGTCATGAAACTTTACAATTACTTATGGTTTCTCGAGTTTTTTCACACAATGTGTGTGAAACTTTATGCACAACGGAAAGAACGACATTCTCTAAGGTAAGGGCAATCCGGAAACTTTAGAATGGGTGAGATCATTTGCTCCTAGTGAAAAGCTAATTGTGTCAATTTGTAGGTTCCATTGGGAGCATATTTTGCTACTAGCCTTTCATTAAATGGCCTGCAAAGGATGTAACCTTTGGTAGGTTTATCGTTTTTGGACCGTAAGTATGATGTTGAGTAGAATGTTGAGGGGAATGTTGGGTCAACATCGGCTACCACATAGATCTCAGGATGATGGTGATCAACGGTGGAGATTAAATCTGGCAAAATAGATTCAGTTAGACCCAGAAACAGAGCAATTGTTCCCGCCCAACTAATTCAGCTAGCTAGATTCGACTATGTATAGTTGTAAGCTTTCTTGATTAACTGTAAAAGATCGATCACATTACATACAGACAATTGAGAGAGAAACGATTCGGTGAGAAACATTTAGATTAGATTGAGAGCAAGTAGAACTCATGGATTCTCTCAGAATCCGATCTTGTAAGCTGTAATATCTTTAATTGTTACTCAACTTGTCATTCTTCCAGTGGAGTTAGGCTTATGAAGAGCCGAACCCCGTAAGTCCGTGTTGTTGATTGCAAATTGTTCAATTTCAGTGAAACACCTTCGTAAGGGTTCTTAAGCTTGGAATTGGGGATTTGTCAATTGCATTGTCATTTTTGTCATTGATTTAACACAAGATGTTCATGCAATGCAATATTTAATGTTGCAGGTGACTTTGAGAGTTTAGATTCTCCTTGTTACAACACGGGAGACATCGATTTCCAGGGATAAGTTACTACTTACTATCTATCAAGTGGACAGGTTCAACTATCTGAAGTCTAAATTGGTCTAGTCTATAGCATGCTTAGATTCCTCTTTTTCGTTCTATACCCGAAGTATCTCTGATTTAATTTTGTAGATTTCACATTTCAAGCGAAAATCAAAGAACGAAAATGCAGGCAAGGCAAGCAGTCGAATTCTTTTTACTTGGTTCTTACAATATGCAGGGGAATCATATTGAGCCAACGACGTAGAGAGACACAAACTCATCACACACCAAAACATGACAAGTGGGTGACCCTACATGTTCTTGAGATTAGAACTGCAACATCAGGATGATGAATCTACTAACCAGTGAATGCATATATTCAACACCAAGTGCATGAGGAGAAACAATACTGCATAATCGACGATTGGTGCCCTATTGGTTGTAAGTGTAACTAATGTCAAATCTACCCTGAAGCCTTAAGGTATCCATCAATTTGCTGCTGAATGAGGTTATTGTACAGTAGACGAATAAAACCTAGATATCAAGATTCAAGATGCAATGAAGAATTGTGTATCCATATATATCAGCATGTATAATGGCTTGGATATGTATATACAACTAATATAACAGATGAAATTTTACAAGCTTGAATGTAAAGGTGGTAAAAATAGAAATAGAAATTAAAAATACAGAATGACTAACAACTACTATTATTTGGTAAAAGAGGATCAATAGCTTGAGTGTTAGTCCTCTTTCCCTTCAGAGATGAGAGTATCCAGTGCACAGTTCCTGCCAAGAGAAAGCTAATAAACCAAGCATTGTTGTAAACAACATCGAATATTTCCGGGACCGAGCTCAGAATTCCAACAGTATGCAGGAATCCAGGGATCACTGGCAAAATTCCAATGATCAATGAACTTATAGCTGCCAAATTGTATCCCTTGTAGTAATAATAAGCCCCTCCGGGTCTCAACGTGTACAAATCTACAATGTTCAAATTTGTACGATGGACGAAGTAATAATCCACCAAAATTATAGCCCCGATAGGTCCTATGAGTGCCGAGTATCCAAGTAGCCATGTGTAAACGAAACTTTCACTCGACTGGAGAAGCCGCCAAGGCTGAAATGCTATCCCAAGCAACGCAGTTAAGAGCGCACCCCTTCGAAAGGTGAACTTGGAAGGGCTGAGATTGACTAGAGCATTAGCCGGAGCAACAACATTGGCAGCAATGTTAGTTGTAATGGTGGCAAGACTAATACCTAAGATGGCTAATAACTTAGTCCAGATTCCACCGATTTCACCCAAGAGCGTAATTGGATTCGAAATCACATTCCCGAATATCACTTTGGTTGAAGAGGTTACTGCTAGTCCTACAAATGTGAATGCACCCATAAAAATAGGCAGCCCTGCCTGCCCCATGATCTGATCCTTCTGCGTCTTGGCGTAACGCGTGAAATCAGGGATGTTGAGAGCTAAAGTAGCCCAGAAACTGATGTTTGCAGTGAGGGAAGGGAAAAACAAAACCCAGAATTCAGAATTCGAAAGTCTTGACGATAACGAAAGCATGTGACCAAATCCACCAGCTTTTACATAAGACCAAGCCAGAAGGCAAGAAGTGAGGAGAATAAGAATTGGAGCAGAGTATTTCTCAAGTTCTCTTATCCCATCAATGCCTTTCCAAACAATCCCTATCTGTGCTATCCAAAATGTGATAAAACATGCAAATTCAAGTGGAGAAGTACCAAGCCAAGATAAAGGTGTAGCAAAACTTGATTCTTTAACTATTTTAGGTAAGAGAAGGAAAATTGCCTCACCACCAATCCAAGTCTCAATCCCATACCAACCACAGCCAACTAATGCTCTAAGCAGAGTTGGAATATGAGCTCCCCTGATTCCGAAAGATGACCGCGCTAGAACCGGGAACGAGATCCCGTATCGTGTTCCGGGATGCCCCGTTAGGACTAATGGGAACAGCAAGATTATGTTTGCCGCAACAACGGTAGCTATCCCCTGCCACCATGCCATTCCCAAGTCAACCAGGCTGCCTGCTAGGTAATATGAAGGCACTCCCACCACAAGGCCAATCCATAAACTGGCCATTTCGAGCCCCGAAAAGGTCCGTTGGCCCGGTGTCGTCGGCTTGAGATCGTCATTGATGAGTGTTGGATCAGGTTCAAAGTGATCAAGCTGTGGCTGGCTTGATGATGATGATGATGAGGCCATTGGAGAAAGGATGTAGCATCTTTTTCTTAGGAGAAAAGACGGAGTCTTTATCTGAAGTTGAGCTTGTTTAACTGGGATTGATGGGGTTCTGATGAGAAGGGATCTGTTCTTGGGGTTTGAGAAGAAAAGGGTGTGGTGATGGAGGCAATTTGAGACCACCATGATGGATTCAGGTAGGTGGGGTTGGAGTCTGTTTGTGGAAGAAGATTCAGTTCTTGGAT
Source organism: Plantago ovata (assembly GCA_028274465.1). Taxonomy (NCBI): domain Eukaryota; kingdom Viridiplantae; phylum Streptophyta; class Magnoliopsida; order Lamiales; family Plantaginaceae; genus Plantago; species Plantago ovata. Next base: position 28,991,190 of record CM051455.1, on the reverse strand, counting down.
GAGGTGATATGAGTGGTGGTGATAAAATAGCATGTCATGATCATTGGCAATATTGTCATTTTACAGAAAATGGAGAAAAATGTCAATCAACAAGTTTGAATCTTGGGTTGTGATTTGTGAATGGCCAATCAGATGAGTAGCTGCTGTGTTTGGAAATTATTTGCACATGATTTTTAATGAAGAGAATGAAGTTGACTTTCTTTTCGAATAAACTAAGGAAGAATCAATTTGAATCTTCAACTCTGTCGCAATTGCACCGGAGAAGCAGCTTCATGTTAAATTACCCTTTTAACAAATTATCTGGACAATAAATTACTCTATCCTAGATTCCTAGCTATCTCAACTAAAACTACATTCTAAATGTATTCAAATGAGCTAGTTAGTTAACATAATGTTTCTAATATTTACCTGAGGTAAGTGGCTAATTCAGAATCAAATTTCAGGGGTCAACCTTTAGTAATAAATAATCAAATAAATTATGAAAATATAATATAGTTCGAAAATTAGGAAAAATCTGTTGCTTGGGAAGACCGAACCTGCATCATTTGGTTCATCAGCGCGTTAAAATCCACTGCACCACCGAATATATTTTGTTATACACTTAATACTACTACATATAACATATTTGTTCAAATCTCAGGGGGTCCAGTGACCCCACTGGATCCCATGTGGCTCCGCCACTGCCTGAGGTTCATTATACATGAGGAATCCAGAATTCGACAAGAGGGACATTTTACCCTTTTTTTTTTCTTCCAACAACTAATCCGATCGAACACTATCAAATTGATTTTTTAGAGGATGGATTTCTTAGCCGTTTCTATTACATTCACAAGACTCAAATCCAAAATGAACACCAAAATTCTAACAAAAACCGGCAAAATCAACAAATTGTACTGATTCTAACGGTTGGTATCTCAATGGAATGAATTTGAGTTCACAAATTACACAAAGATTTGGAGGGACACTATTTCAAAAATTTCTTTCTACATATACAAATAAATCACAAATTTCATCTTCTAAGTTGTCCCACGCTATTAGAAGTCACTTTTTTTCTGAATTATTTGACACTCTTTGCAGTGATGTTATAAGAACATGCACCACTGATATTTGGGAATGATACTATACATAACACAGGGAAATAGACAGAAGAAGTTCTTAATTGGAACACGAAGTTGATGATTCGTGTTGTCCCGCGCTAGTAGTGTTGATGATTCGAGTTCTTCCCCAAATGATGAACATGAAGACATTCTTAATTGGAATCATTACAATGAAAGACATTTTTCAAGAATTACTGCAGGTCCTATCACCAAACTAACTACTGTTGGTCCCTTTAGACAACAATTAAAGACTAGAGGGGTGGGTGAATAGTCTTTAAAACTTTTTCAGCAAGTACTTATTACTTTTCAGTAATGAGGTTGTTGGTACTTAACTTTCTCAACAAAGACTTATTACTTTTCAGTAATGAGTTTGTTGATACTTAAAATTTAGAGTGCGGAAGTCTTGTACAATAAGTGTTTTGTCAGAAACCAATTTCAGCAAGTAGACAAATAAAGCAGTGTAAACAAAATAACTTGCTGAAGGTAAATCGCAGTAAACTAAACCACACAAACACTTTTATAGTGGTATCTGAGGGTGGCGTAATTCCTCAACTAATCTACTTTGTCCTTTCTAGGACTGAATTCACTATGTCAAATGATGATTTTCCTTACAACACCTAAACACTAGAATTCCACGAAACTAATGCACCCTTGCTTTGTTTCCAACCTAACTAGAGAACTGTAACCTTGTTCTCCGCCAAACTTGGGACACTTAATCAGCAAAACTATGTCTGATTAGTTCCCCCTGACAAACATGTCTATAAGGTGGTTTTTATCAGTTAGAGAGGTTTGGGATGAGATTACTGAGATTAACTTTTCAGTTAATACAAGTAATCTGAGAAACTCAACTTAGTAATACTTTGCAGTAAGCAAGTATGTTGTTTTTTGGTGTCAAGACTTGTTCTTGTTTAGAGGAAAGAACACTTAACTAATTTCTTAGTCTTTGTATTCTACTTCTTCACAAGTAGCTTTGGTTTCAAGCTTAAGTCTTGGAACGGATCAATAGGCAGTTTAAGAGTAGAGAAGGTTGGAGTGTTTAAGCACAAGTGAGAGTTTAATCACGTTGCTGACACACACTTCTACTCATTCTAAGGCCTTGTATTTATAGTGTCTCAATGGTGGCGTTTGAATTTGAATTCTAGGAATTAGCCATGAGATGTCACTATCTTGCTGTATTGTCACTATCAGAAAGTTCAACCTACTCTGTCATATAGATTTTCACTTAAACTATCTGATTGTTGAGTTACTTACTTTCTGAGATAACATGCGTCTTTGTAGATACCTTTCTCAGAAATCATCTAAGTCTTCAGTCTTCAAGTCTTCAACTTTCTGAGCGGTTCTAGTTCTTTAATAGATTATTTTTACAAACAAAGTACATCATCAACAAGCTTAAAAACCTAACTAGTACCTACACTAAGTCTTTCAGTAAACGTTCCTCTTTTACAATGTCATTTAAATTCTAAAATCATATGGACCTGAGATTTAATTTGTCTGTTATGGAGCTGCTAATGCTTACGTTTAAGCTAATTAATGATCAACTGAGTGCGTAATACAAATAAATATATTTTTTTTAATAATCGAACCATTATAATTTCATAAGTAGCATTACAAAGCTAGTAATAAACTATAAATAATCTCGCACTTGACGAGAATTGAACCTATGACCTCTAGTGTCATGACACCTAAGTCTAACCAATTGAGCTAGACCTCATTGGTATATAAATATATGATATGTACGTAATACTAGTTACATATGATGATGACAATATTACATAAACTTGCAACTATTTTAGATATAATATAGTTATTGAACCGGTAGATTATCTAATCGAAAATGAACATGTAAGGATTCAGTTTTGGATGTAAGAAAACTAATGAAGAAAAACAAGTATTCGATAGATTAGGCATTTGGCAATATCTAAGGATAATGTCCTTCGCTTCCAAGTAAGAAACTCACATTTTCAAACAACCCGCGAAATGAGGATGAGAATAGCAGTACCTCTAAATTCTTGACACTTGATAACTAATTAGACATCATCATTAAATTAAATTGATAAACTAGAAAAATGTAGTACTCTAATAATAATTGCAGTATAGTAACCTAATTCTCAACAACTTTGAGCTATTTTCGTCGGAGACAGACGACACATTATAAAATTACACGTTCTTTGATATGATCTCAAGTGTAAAGTCGTTAGGCTAACAATACCACTTTTCATCTACACCACACCATTTGCATTTTTTTTTCTCTTCTTACCTCTAATCTTCAGCCTTTTCTGCTCTAACACATTCTCCCCTTTTCTCTACACGTGTCCCTCCCTCTCAAAACCCCCATATTTCTAGGAATTTTGTGTTTTTGCTTTATTTTCTCCCAAGACTTATTACCAATGAAAATCATTCAATTCTTTTGTAATATCTAGATCTAGGATTTTACTACAACAACACTCGTAATTTGTCACATAACATTATCATTCCCTACAAATAATTCCATAAAATCGATAACTGTTTACACTTTATACCACATGAATATAACATTTTACTTTCCAAACAATTACTACTACTACTCCATCCCCTTTAAAATAAAAATTAATAAAGTTGTAAACCTTTTTTAATTTTATAAATTTACCCCTCATAGTTTATTCTACATTGATACTATAACCCACGAGGTAACATGATATTGTTTTCATCTTAATATAACTGAAGTGCACAAGATTAGTCAAAGCGTTTGTAGCCGAGTGGCAAGTTGAGACACCCCGTAACCAAGTGGTCACGGGTTCGATCCCCGAAATGGGTGATTATCTGCTCTGTATAGAGATTATTGAAATGAGGTTGATTAGTAATTTATTGATGCAAATTTGTAGGCCAAACATTGTAATTATAATAGTATCTAAAAAAAAAAAGTGCACAAGATTAAAATAAATTAAACATAACTAAATGAAGGCAAACTGACTTAATATAACTACTTATATGTAGCACTATTAAATTCGAACTAAATTGAAATTAATGAGTTTAATAGAGGTTAAGTGGAGTGATTGTTTGTTTTATATTTTTAAGAAAATTCTAAAACTTGATAGATAATAAAATTATCATTTCTCTTTTGTAAAATTATTAACACACATTTCCAGTAGTCCAAAAATAATTATGTTGCTTGACATTTCAACATGAAAGAGTAAAATGATCACTGAAATATTCCTTTAGAATTGTGTAATTATAGTGGAAATACTTCTTTAGATAGCATATGATTTCCAGAAAAGTGGAAAAGCAGTTCGAGTAAAAATAAGGCTGACTAAAAATAGCATTAAGACACCCTTATTTATATCTCAACACACACTCACAGACATTTCACCAAACAGTTACAGTGCATCTCTAAACAACACCACACCACTCAACATTCACCAGAATCACAGACTGAAACAAAATCGAGATCACATCATCTTCAATAATAATGTCCGCGGACGGCGTACAGACACCGCCGGTTGGACAGATAAAGGCCCGCGCCTTCTTCACACCGTTCTTCGCTTCCATGATGGGCATTGTCCTCTTCTCTCTGGCCATCGCATTCTACCACTTCGTCCTACACAAATACTGCCTCAGACGGCACCCACGTCGCGCCGCCGCACACGCGGCGGCGCAACCACCAACCTCCACCTACACTGCTTCCGGAGTCGACAAAATACTCCTCCAAACGGTCCCGATCTTCACCGTCGGCGAGCTGAAAATCGACGAGAGAGAATGCATCGTGTGCTTAGGCGAATTGGAGGACGAAGATAGAGTCCGATTGTTACCTAATTGCAAACACGCTTTCCATTTAGAATGCATCGATCAGTGGTTTGTGGCGCACGACAGCTGTCCGCTTTGCCGATCGCCGATTCTAACGCTGGAGATGGACGATTGCAAACCGGTTGATAATGATGCCGTTCATTCATCGTCTGTGAATGAAATTAACAACAACAATAATAATAATAATCGATCGGATCGGGATAGTAGTAATAATAATAATGTGTCTGGTACGACTGTCAATGGTGACGAATCGACATCGTCGTCGTCGTCTGCGGCGGCGGCGGCGGAGGTGCAATTGGATGTGCTACGGCACAGCGTGTCGATGGTGTCGCGGCCGCGAATGCCGGTTATAGAATTGAAGCGGTCGTTGTCGATGGATCAGTCATCTGTGGCGATTGATCTAGAGCGAGGAAGATCGTCGAATAGAGAAAACGGTTCGCTGGATTCGTCTACGGGCGTCAATCAGCTCACCAGGAGCCACTTCGATCGTTTGCTTAGATCCTTTTCACGCTTGCGCTCTGCGAGGAAAGAGGATCACACTGGGAGTGGAACGACCACTTTACCCTCCTGAGCTCCACCTTCCTCCCCTCATTCCTTTCCCTTATTTGATTTGATTAGATTAATCGCCTTCATTAAATTATTAGTGATTTATAGGAAATTTATTTGTGTTAATAATATTGTTTTATGAAATAAGATGTGCAACATTCTTAGAGAGGCGGAATCGGGGTGAGTATTGTAAAGATCGGTGTGTCTACACGATCACACCCAACTAAAAAAATATATTATTATGTATACTGTATATTTTGTCCAAAACAATTGTAGTCAAAATCAGTGGTGTACATTGTGGTAGCAGTACCGCACCGAACTAAGAAAATTTATCTAATGGCAAAAGTAATAAAACCACCAATGGGGCTGATTGGTTTGGGGCTTTGCATCCCCAAACGCAGGGTGACCGCATTTCACTATGCGATTGGTTTCGTTATTGGTATGGTGCATTTCGTATTCGGGCGGCCCAAGAGCCCAGTACTACGCTGTGATTTTGCTCGGCCTCTTTTAAAAGGGCAGAGCAGTCTGCTCCGGCCATATATGGGCGGAGCAGATCTGCTCTATATGGCCAGAGCAGATCTGCTCCACCATTAGAAGTGGCGGAGTAGGCTGCTCCGCCATTTAACGGAGGTGGAACGGCCTACTCCACCACTTTTTTGGGCGGAGCAAGGCTGCTTCGCCTCCAATTTTAATTATTTTTTATATATTTTTTAAATAAATTTTTATTTATAAATTCAATAAATTGTTTTTAACTTATTTTTATAAAATTTCTAAATCACAATATTACATTTTTATTAAAAATTAAGTTACAACGAATAGTAATGTGACACGTGTCCGTATAGAACCGTATACGAAATTTTGATGACTAAAATTGCAGAGGACCAACTCTTCAATTAACCCAAACAAACATTAAACATGGAGTAACCCTTCGATTCTCTTTCATCATAACCTTGTTCTTCACCATGTTTGAATCTACTTCGGCTTCATATTCTGAGTTGACTTCATGTCTGATGAAGTTTCATTTTGCAAAGAGGAAATGTTGTATTGAGGGCCACATGAACCTACGTTCATGGTTCATCCCAGCTCCTCCTATTTTCTTTTTGTTGTACTGTTGCTTTACTTTGATGTCCACATGACATGGCCAACTTCACACAAGTTATGGCCTTATTCATAAAAATATAATGCTCGGAGCGGAAAAAGGGAAAATACTACTCACTCTCTTTCCTCTAAAATTTCCTTTTTACTATTTCTATTAGAAATTATCCAGTTTGATATTTTTCGGTCAACAACTTTCAACTTTGACTCCCGATTACTCTTAAACTATAATGATAAAATATTTAATAAAATTATAATAAAAATATAAATTTTATATTTTCATAATATAATTTCGTCAAATACTTAGGAAAATAGAAAAAAAAAAAAAACAGAAAGAAAATAAATAAAAGCCAAATGAAAAAAAGGTTAGAGCTCTTCTTAGGATGATTGTGACATCTCAGCTCCCAACTCACACGTCCAACATCGTGTGAGTAAGGTAGAGTTAGGCCATCTCTAACAGCTCACATGCTACTGGAGATAGTCTAAGAATTATTTACCAAATTTTATAAGGTTGAGCATTAGTCGGGATAAGTCAAAGTTTCGTGTGTAACAAATATATACTATGTAGTTATTCTTCTTTATTTTCCCTTTTAAGTTTAATTTTAAAGGACTTATAAATAGAACGACATACTACCTATAACACAAGCGCACGCACAAACATATTGGACAAGAATGAGGATATGATATGTCCACTTATAGGTAAATTTGTCGTCGTTCTTCTGAATTTCTAAAAAAATGTATAAATAATCAAAATATATAATTAAAAGAATAACTTAATTTTTAAAACTTGCAAAATTAATATTTCTAGATTATTAAAAATTAAAAAACATATTATTTTGAGAAAAAAAAAAAAGAGATTAAAATTTTCATGAAAGACAACGCTAATTTCATATACTTAGATATACTCCCTTATGTCCATCACTATTGTTACAGTATTTGGTACCACTAAGGACAATGAAGATGAGAACAATAAGGAACTGGAAGATGTCTGTGTCCATTAGAGTTTTTTCAAATAGTGGTTCGAGATTCTATTGTAGTTTCTATGTTCCAATGCATTATAATAGAGCGTGATCAAAGAATACAGTGCTATCATGCACTATAATAGAGAAAACGGCAGTATGGTATCTGCTGTATGGAGGTTTGTAATAGAGAAAACAACAGTATGATATCTACCGTCACGGTCTACCTGGTCTTTAACATTGTATTATTAGATTCACACTGTCTAATTGCTCTCTATGTTATTAACATAGGGTGATTCCATAAATTCGGTTATATACCTTTTTATTCAGTATTTTAATGATGTGGGATTTGATTACATTCTTTACGTAACAAAATTCAGATCTAAAATTGAATTAACTTCATACGAGAATTTATCATTGTTGTTATTATTTTTATACAAATATGTAAATAATGAAAGGTATATATTTAAATCCGCCTATTTGTTCCATTATTACTAGTATTACTATTACTAGTATTTCAGTTGCCATGTCCCTCTATTGTATATTTGACTTTTAAGGACAATTTTTATCACAAATTATTTTTAACTCAAAAGGAATTTTTTCAATAATTCTACATTATGAAAGCTCATGTACCCTATGTCAATATGAGAAAGAAGAGGCAAGCAATTTAAGATAGGATCATGCTTGATCTATCAAATGTATGAGTCTTTTTTGTCGAATCCCTATCGTTGGATGAAACTTTTCTTCTTTTATTTAGTCAACAACTCCAACACCATAAGCTCCGGTTGAAGCAAGTGGCAAGAAATTTAAAAATGTTGTTGGACAGGATAGACATCCTACACCCTAAACTCCGGTTGAAGCATGTGGCAAGAAATTTAAAATGATATCGGACGGGATAGATGCCCATCATGCAGAGAAAAATTATCTAACATAATTAATTAGAATTTTTCATCAAATTCAAACCAAAAGTATTGATTGATTGAAAACTAAATTGAGATCGAAGTCCTAAAATAGACTTTTACCAACGATGAAACTTCTTGAAAGAAGATCAAATTCCGAACTACAAGACAAGTTCAGATCAAGAGATGTTCTTTATGGAATTCATCGATCCTTCAAGAAGTTCGTCGGCTTCGTTGCGAATGTCCTCAAAGTGACCATTTAATTTATTTAAGATCAACAGTGAAGTTCTTGAAATTAAATGACGGTTTTCTCTACTTTATAAATTCATTTGCCCCAAAGTGAACAATTTAAAGATTTAAGTGCGCCACTCTCACTAAAATAAGAGGATCATAATAGAGACATGACCTTAAATACGTACTTTAATTTTTAAGACAATTTAAATTGTGCAATTTATTTGCTATGGTGAATTCGAATTGAAATAAGAATTCCTGCATCTCATTATGCTTAGCATCATAACAATAATAATCTGGGACCGTATATGGTTATTTTATGAGCTAGACTAGTAGTCAAAATCGTCAAAATATGAGACTAGTTGAGGAAGTAAAGGTCATTAATTGAGAATGCATGAATGTTGGTTGTTCTAGCTAGTGCATTGACTCATCAGTGGACTTTTCAAATTAAGGTCTTAAATTTGAATCCCCCGCCACAAAGTCTTCAATACAAGAGTGACACATTTTTGTAGGTTCTGTTAAATAGCGTAGTAAATAATGGTAAATTTATAAATTTAGTTTAGTTTCAGGGCAGGGCAGCAAACAAATTAAATTAACTTTTCCCCATTTTTAAAGGCTTTTTCATCCCTTTTCATGGGATCACCATAATCTTTCAAAATCAATAGTACTAAAGTAGAAACAAAATGCACATTAAATCAGGGAAGCCCACAAGAAAACGAGGCTTCTCCTACTTTGTCATCAACGCGCGCTTTACTTGCATTATTATTATTTATTAAATTAATCAATCAATCAATTAATTAGCCGCATGATTATATATGCCAACTCATTACAGACCAAACCATACATTTCAATGTTTGAGAGAATATTCAGTCCCCTGCTCTTCCAAACTGCGGTGACATATTCATAGATTCCCAATGTTCATGATTATGGGAGTATATATGATTGTAAATCATATAATTTTCTGTATTGTAGTACTATCTGCTAGCTAGAAATAATACTCCAGCGGCACCCACTAGCTAGTTTGTATATAGATTTCATTCATAGTTAATCATGTTCGTTTTTATGATATTTAATCCATATATCTCTAGCTCTTGCTGCCTACACCAACTTCTTACTACACGTCCAAATTACATGAATTTCTGGTCATGGTTCATTGTAGCATGATAAATCCACTTCTACATTTGTTAAAACAGATTTGGTTTGATGAATAGATTGTATTACACCATAAAAGGAAAATGTAGCCCATTAAGAAATAAATATTACATTGTTAAACAAGAGATCATGTTGAGTACATCACGTTTTCATCTTTTTCCTTGAAAAAAATTCCCCTCCCAATACAAATTGGGAAAGCATATCCCCCCATATGGCAAATTACTTAATTCCTAATAATTTGTACCCCAAACGTCTTCTCTGGTATGGTACATTAACAAAATCAAGAACCATAACATCGATACGAATCCAATTCTTTCAAAAATTCGAATAACTAGTAACATTAATATTCTATAGTTTACGTTCTATCTATACCTAAACTAACGATGATAGGAAGAAAGCTGTTTTGTCGAAATTCCATTAAACAAACCAAAGGTGTTGTTCTTTATACAAACGGCCCATGTGAATTAGTGGGCCAATAAAAACCATCCCACAATAAAAATGAACTCAATAAACACTTGCTTTCAAATTTTTAATTGCATGTTATACACCCTTGCAATCAACTTTCAATGACAATTCATCAATTATTTACCCTTTTTCCACTAAAAAAAATGAATTATTTCCATTCCTTTTGATGAGCATAAAGTATATGTGCAACAGTGCAAGAGCAAGGAATCAAAGATGAGAGGCATAATAATAAGAATATTTCCATTCCAAGCAATCAAGTGTTTAATTACCTATGATGCTCTTCTTTTTTTGGTTATATGATGCATGTTCCTTTTATACATTTTTTTGGGGGGGTTTGGGGGGTATAATGACCCCCAAAAATTATGAGTTGTATAAAGTAGCTATGGTATTTGAAGAGAGGAGGAGAAAAAGAAGAGCTAGCTAGGACCTAAAAGGGGCTCTTTGAGGAATGCCTTTTCTTCTTCTTGTAGTAGAAGGAGGTGGAGGAGGCGTGGGCGGGTATATGTCTTGTTGTGAGCCTTCACGCAATTCTTCTTCATTTCTTGTTGTTGTTGTACTTGCCAATGCCAATGCCATCACTCCTCTTCTTGATGATATCCCACCTTCACTTAACTCATTCTTGGCATCTATTGTAAAGCTTGCATCTCCTTTTCTCTTTATTCCTACAAGCTACATTTCATTTTACAACCGAAAAAAAAAAAAAAAAGGAAAGAAATTAATAATAATGTATATAATAATCCCGCACCGACTCTAGTGAAAATTAAGTACTTTTAATCCTAAAGGAAACAACCCCATCCTTGTAAAGATGATAATGATGGCCATTAGTTGGTTATGAATTGAAAAGGATTGCAATGTGAAATGTGGTTACATCATGATCATGGGGTTGCTCTATGCCCATCATACATAGCATATACTATACACATTATATTTCAATGGATTATATATACTAATTATCATATATATACAAGAAATAAGAAAAGATGATTATTAGTATTAATATTAGTTGCAACTTTCTTTCAATAATGTTGATTGATGCTTGTGCTTGTGGGTCATCAACTTTTAAAAACAAAATGCTACTAGTAATAACAAACAAAAACAAAAAGAAGGAACTAGGAAGGAAGAAGAAGCCATAGTAATAATTAAAAAAATTATACTATATATTTTCTTGAATAATAATTTGATGACGAAGGATGATAATAACAATGTGATTGAAATGAATTGATTTTTTTTTTACTTTAAATTTAAAAAAAAAAACGCAAATGCAGTTGGAGGATCGATAATGAATAATGGTGTTTCACATTTGACTCGAAGTTATCGAAAATGGATGAATTAATTAAGTACCTTGCAACCGAGAGAGCAGAAACGGAATGTGTCAAGGAGGCTCCTCCCACAAATTTCACAAATGTGAGAAACGGCCTTCCCACCTTTGGGCTGTGGCCTTTCGTTGAGAAACATGACTCTTGCGCTGTTTATCACGTATGTCTGAACCCCACTTATATCCAACACTTTCTGCACTTCTGAAACCCTCACAACATCATGGTATGACGACCTCCTTATCTAATCAAACAATCAATCAAGAAAAACAATAATGAGAATATCAAGAATCTGAACAATGTGGTGGTGGTACATGAACAATATTCAAGAAGAAATTAATAAAATTGATGAATGAAAATGAGAAGTGAATAGACTTGTAACGGCCGCAAGAAAGACAAAGCAAAGCAAACCCACTAGTTAAGTTAAGTCAAGAAGAATTAAGATGACAACAACGATGTTTACTGCAACATTTATGACTTTTTGAGGTTTTACATGACTTTTTAACCAATAATAATATTACAAGACTAGAGAGAGAAATTGATTATGAATGAAAAGAAAAAGATGAAGATGACTAACTTGAATGACTTGATGATCCTTGTGTCTTGAGGATCTGCAATAGAAGCAAAAAGCATCCACATTGCAATCCAGACAGAACATATTGCATTCGCTTCTCGCCGCGTCGCCGTGTGTCCGGCAGACTGTGAAAAACGCCGTCGTTAGCAGTTTCTCGAGCCACGGCGGCACCAACATTGAATATTCCTGTCACAAAACCACCACATTCTATTATTCTCTTCTTTAATAACAACACTCACAAACAAACACACATAGAGAATAAAACAAGAAGCATTACCATTGTGAAGCAATAGTGATGGAAGAAGAGAGAAAGAATTAATAGAGAGAGAAAGAGTGAGGGAAATTTGAAGAGAGAGAGAGAGGGGAGGGAGGCCTAACCTAAACAACCAGCAACTTAGAAATCAACAACAACAACAAGGTACAAAAACTAGACAGCTATAAAGGAAAACAAAGAAATGAAAATTGAATTATAATAAAGAGAAGGACAAAAGCCTAAATTAATGAAGGGGTTGGGGAATTGATGGCTGAGATGGGGAAGGGTGGCTCATATTCAATATGGGCCGTTAGATGGACAAGGTTTGGCGCTTACGCTATACTATAATAAAACAAAGAAAATGAAAATTTGGGATCTAGTTGGCGTCTTTACTTAAGGCACCCATGGGTCGGCCTAATTTTTATTCCAAATTAAATTTCAAAACGCTACTACTATAGTACAGTACAGTAGTATAATTTCGACTCCATCCATACGGCGACGTTCCATCACCCTGCATTTCTTTTCTTTTCTTACGTGGATTTCGAGTGGGCCCACCACACAAGGATGGCGTTTCCTTGGTTATGATGATGATGTCATCTTTCCTGATGTGAATTGGCTAAAGTATCCCCCAAGGAAATTGAGTTGATTTTCTTGGTTTAAAATTTTGGGGAAATTTTGATAGAGACGGTCGCCCTCTTTTGAAAATGGATAATTTCATTAAATTCTCATTCCTAGTTTGAGATTAGACGTCACCATGACGCAAATTCGGCTTATTTGAAACACCAATGACATTTGAGCGACTAAATATTGGAGTCGTGTCGTAACTTTGACGAAAACTTGAAAAAGAACTTTTCATGACACAGACTTACATAATGTGTAGAAAAACTAGAGCGTGGAATTACTAGGTCTGGACAATGAAACATAGTAAGAACGACGATAATGTCTTGGTTGATGTAAAGTTTATCAAACTTTGGGGTTGTGACCGAACAACTTATAGAGTTGTGGGATTAAATATTGCACTTCTATGGAAGTTGGGGTATGACCGTGAAAGTGACATACAAAGATTCAATTTGTGCCGTTAGACTAAAATAGTTCAATCTAATCAAATCAAATGGTTGTTGCTTCATCAAAGGCCACAGTACAGTCTTTCCCTCTATTTTCTTACCTAACAAAGCAATCCCATTCCAATTGGTGCTAGAGTGATTCTCGAGCTCATTCTTGAGTGATATTGAGAGTAGCAAGTGGATAAAAGTTGTGCTTGGATAAGAAGAAGAGATTTCAGTTCATTGTCATTGAACAATCAATTATTTTGCTGCTATACTTCGAGCAGAAAAGAAAAAAAAATAAATTAAAATCATCATCAAATCAAATTCAAATCCTCAAATTAAACTCAAAATCCAAGCAATCAATTAACAAATTAGCGAATGGAAGATAAACCCATTCTTCTCGACAGATACAGAAGAAAGCAAAATTCAGAAAATCAAACCAACTAAAGTGTTGAGTGAAGAAAATATAGATCTGATGTATTTAGATTATTTATCTATCAGATCTATTACAATTGACATGCAAGAATCAGTTTTTCTTGCAAAAATAAAACCGATATTTACAATCTGAATATTGATTGAAGTCGGATCTCCAGTCATCATCAGAAAGCAAAAGCGGACTGAGATCGAAAGATTTGTATTCTCCATCTCATTCGAAGTCCATTTGTTTATCATTCAGGAACCGATGAAGTCGTAGTTACTACAATCATCCTTTATAAGGATAGAAATCGGTTTCCCTTCGAGTCAATCAATCATTCGGTGTCTCTTCTTAAAGAATCAGATCTTGTAAGATCTGTAAAATAAGAAGACCATCAAATAAATAAAATGTAAAATTTGAGAATGGAGGAATAAAATGAGGAAGCAGTAAAAAGGAGAGCGAAGTCTCACCTCTGTTTGATCTCAGTATTCAATAAATGAATCGCCTTTTCTTCTTCTCAACAAGATCTGGATTCTTCTCGCTTCCAGACCTGGGGGGAGAAAATTGATATTCACAGATCTGGAGAGCAAGAAAAGAGTTAAAACTGGAGAACAAGAAATTCTCTATGTAGACCAATTTCCTTGATCAAGTGATAAGCTTGGGGAATTAAAAGTTGGAATAAATTCAACCAGCATATCCATGTTAACAAGAATGTCTATTAGGTGCAAATGCATCTACTATATATATATATAAGAAGATTGGGATTTAAGGGGGAGAGTGATTGCACACTCATTTAAAATCCCAATCGCAATTATGAGTGATTATTTTTCACTATTTTGATAAGGAGTGATTTCAAATTGATTGTTCACTCAATTGTGAAGTAATTTCACATTATCATTACAGGGTTGCCAAAGAGAAACCCCAAAATATTTGAGAACCAATTGGTATTTGAAGGGGGAAATATGTGATTCACATTAACCCCAAATACCAATAAATCATGGTCTCACTTCATATTCATCTTTTTACCTTGGAATCTCTCTCTAAGAACCAACTATGTTGGGAAAGACCGGAGACAAAAAGGACTCATAAAAAATTGCAAAGTCTTGCTGTCAATGCTTGCAAAAGTCTAATTACGACTTCAAGTATATATCTAATAGGAATGTTATATTCTCTAAACAGATTATTCGAATTTAAAGAAAAATTCAATTTTCGATTATGAGTATAAACTCATTTGAAGGAAAGTTCAGTTTTCATTCTGATTATGATCAGATCATTTCATATGAAACTTACTTGAAAAGTAAGTTGAAGCATAGGTTTGTTTTATTACCAACAACCAATATGACTAAAGTAGTCTTTTGTTTCATGTTGCAATCTTGTAACTCGGAGTTACTTATAAGAGTTTGCTTAACTTGAGAAACGATTCTTTCAAAATCTGTCATGTTAAGAAATTTTGATTGATCTCACAAATATGAGATTTTTAATTAATTATGGTTGAAATCCATGAGATTTAGGTCAAAGTGTAAGTAATGCTTTCATTGAAATTTAAAGTTTGTCTACATTATTTATTTGCCTACCTTCAAGGATTTGAGGAATGAATAAATATTCACCTTGAGCTTTTAAATTTAGCCAAAGGGTTCCATCATCAATTTCAAGCTTCAAGAAGAGATCTTGAAGAATTAAAGTCAGAATGGCGAATGACCTTACATTACAATAATGTAAGTGTCGGAACCTAGAATGGGCCATTATATCAATTGAATCACCTTTGATCATGGTGTTATCACCGGAAAGGGTCTTGATATTCCAAGTTATAAGCAAGTTCTATATTATTCTTGTTAGTAATTCATGGAAATCATTTATGTCCAAGATGAACATTGATTTCATCTATGTTCATCTTGAGGGGGAATCTCAAGAAATGAAAGAAAGAGAACGAGAACAAGAGCAGGACATAGGAGTTGAACCAGACAGCACATAGTAGTTAAACCAGAACAGGTTAACTCCTTGGTCAACACCGCCAGTATAGAGATAAAGAAAGAGAACGCACGCTCTGGATGCTAAGGAAAACGCAGTAGAGCTTGAGGAGACTCGAGACAAGAGAACGTGCAGCTTTACCAGATTAAGAGTGTCCAGGTCTCATGAGGAAACTCCAGAAGAGTTTGAGAAGAAGGAAAGGATTCTGTCTCAGCTAGAAGGAATATGCTATATCCTGGAAATATGTTTGAGTTATCTTAATTAAAGAAAATCCTACAGCTTTGTATATATCTGTACAATCAGTTTAGATTAATTGCATTAGGACTCTATGACTCTTTAGCTTAGTATATATAGTAGCAGTCTGTAATTCATTTGTACACAATTTTCGTATCTCAATATACATAATCTACACAATCATATCATCATGTTTCCTCTCGCAACTCTGACAATATTCTCCTACGTGGGCTTAGCCCATTCATTAAGCCTGTTAAGTAGTCTTAGTCGTTAATTTTTCTATTCTTTAAATTAATACCCATGTACTTCCAACTTTTTATTTATGAAATGACGAACGTTCAGTAAGAACATGGCCTTAGGGGACCTTGGAGCAGGGATCGAATAGCTCACCCAAGAGTGTTGGAGACGATGCCACGGAATGTAGGGATTTAGGTGTCTCTGTGCTACCGTAAACATGAACCGTACTTGGAATCTAGTTATTCTATAGAGAATCCGACTGACTGTTTCGGCACAACAAGTTCTAGCTATTCTATAGAGAATTTGAGTGGATTATTTGTGCTTTCTTGTTTGCATATTCCTGATCTATATATGAATATGAGTGTGCAGTATGAATTCTTTAGTTCTTTTAACTATCCTGATGCTATCTGATCGAGATAGAGTATTCATCAGTGTCTTGGTGATAAGCCCTTGAGAGAAGTAGCAAAGGCAAAGACTGCTAGTGAGATGTGGAACAAGCTTGAAGAACTGGTGAAAGCCAAGGAGATAGTGACATTTGATCAGTGTCTAGGAATGAGATAGTGACATTTGATCATGTTTTCGTCACAACTGTAAGGTCTAAGGTGATGCATGAAATTACTGGTGAAAGCCAAGGAGTAGTTGGAGAAGGTCTAAATGTGAAGTTTCAGGAAACGAATCCTGATGCAACTCTTAAGAAGACGTAAGTTGCTAAACCAGTGATGGGGGTGGAAACAAGAAAGTGTTTCGACTGTAAGAAGCAAGGGCATCTGGAGAAGAACTGTTTTTCTTGGAAGAGAAAGCAATAAAAGATGAAGAAGGAAAATGGTGGAAATTTTGGAAGAGTTATTGAAGCTGCAAATGATGATGCAAAGATTTTGTGTTAGTGAAGATAGCATTGGTAAAGAGTGGATTCTTGACTCTGGGTGAACCCTTTCATATGTGTCCAAAAGAAAGATGTCCTCATCCTCATCATCAATCTTTATAGTTGTCTAAATATTTTTCAGGCCATCCACAATTTTGTTAAACTCTGCAAGTTGATCCCCTACTATACTCCTGCCTTCAACCATGTAAGAGTATGGCATTTTCTTCAAATACCGCCTAGTTGCAATAGACTTTGTGAAATGCGGCTCTTGCTCTTTAAGCTTGTTCCACATCTCTCTAGCAGTCTTTGCCTTCGGTACTTCTTTCAAGGGCTTATCACCAAGACACAAAATCATTGTGATCATAGACTTTGAAGACAATATGTTGAGCCTCTATAACCGAGTTGGGCCGTTTCTGTCTCAATTTAATTCCAATTATCTCAAGTTAAGACATTACATTAATTAAATCACGTCTAAATTAAAAGATTTAGAAGTACGGAGATAGAACCTTTGGGGTCATTACATTTATAACCCCTAAGAGAAGAAGGTGAAGTAAAATAAATGAATAAACAGATAGTCGATCTCTTATTTGTTTTGCACATTTGAGTCCATGACATTTTTTTAAATAATACTCGATCAAAGTAAAAAAGTGATTTTTAAATTAAAATGTAATTGATGAATTACAGTGGTTGTTTTTTAAAAACCCCTTCACAGTAGGGCCCTAAGAATCAAATTTCTCTATTAAATAATGTAAAACAGATACCTCTCATACCTAAGTGTTCGATAGACTCATCCAAATTATACTCCCGTATTTATATAAATAATTGCATTGTCCCTGTTGGATATGATGAATTTGCATCCGCATCTCTCTTAGTTCACCAATTACATTCAGACCCAAAAAAGCTAAAATTAGTTGACCAACTTAATTTCCATTGTTAAGTTATTCTCAACAAAACAAAGACTTAATAATTTTTTCATCTTTCTTGAATCTACTATCCGCTCTGGAATTTTCCCTTTTCTTTTTCTTCTCTATCTCTTATTTCTTTTTCTTTTTCTCTTTTTCCAACCTTCTTCCTTCCGCCTTAGATCTTAATATAATAATCCGGTACCAGAGTTTCGATTGGAGCTTATCACAGCTACGACGACCTGGAACTTTTTGGAGTATTTTTCTTTATTTTGGGGTTAGTTTTGAATATTAAGTTTACTGGGGTTTATTTTACAATAAAATTTGTGACCATTCTGTAAATTAGAAAAGTTATGTGTACTATGTTGAATTTGTTTGTATCAATGTGGTAAAACTTAAAACATTGAGTCAGATGTGTAATAAGTGAAAATAGAAATAATTTGGACAATCTCCAAATTCAATATTTGAATAGGGGTAAAATTTAATACATTTGAATCAAATATGCAATAAATAAAAATACAAGTTGTTTGGACAATTTCCAAATTCAATATTTGAAGAAGGTAAAAAATGAGCATATTGTTAATTATGTGGTGTTTGCAGTGACATTTGATCATGTTGTCACAGCTATAAGGTTTAAGGAGAGTCACAGCTATAAGGTTTAAGGAGATTCAGAAAATCACTGATGGAAGCTAGCTAAGGAGTAGTTGGAGAAGGTCTGAAGTGAAGTTTCAGAAGAAGAATCCTGATGCAACTCTTAAGAAGACGGAAGTTGCTAAACCAGTGATGGGGTTTAGACAAGAAAGTGTCACCATTGTAGGAAGCAAGGCATATGAAGAAGGACTATTTTGTGTGGAAAATAAAACAAGAAAAGATGCAGAAAGAAAATGGTGGGAATTTTGCAGGAGTTAGTGAAGTTTCAAATGATGATGCAAAGATTTTATGTGTCAGTGAAGATAGCATTAGTAAAGAGTGAATTCTTAACTCTGATTGCACCTTCCATTTGTCCAAACAAGGACCGGTTCACTACTATTATTATGGAAGAAGGTGGAGCTATATTAATTCATACCAATTAATTTATCTCCGTACATGTTTAACAGTGTATTACTTCCTCCATTTTTTTATAAGTAGTTTTAGTTGTTTCCAGTTTCCACACATATTAAGGAATTGATTGATCTTCATTATTTTATTCTTTCACTTATTAATGTTATAAAATTTATGTAACTTTTCTTGTTTTAATAATAAAGAGATATAGAGAAAAAGTAAGAGATGCAATTTTAATGCTACTAAAACTAAAATTGAGGAGAAAATACATAGGAAAAAGTAAAATAATTTAAAAAAGCTAAAACTACTTATATTTAAGGAAGAGTTCAAAATGCTAAAACTAATTATAAATAAAAAATAAATAAAAATGGAGAAGTACATCGATTGCTTTTTCTCGTTCTCTCTCTTAATACATAATATAGACGACAGGCTCATTGTGCATAAGAATTAGCTTCTGTACAGTTGTGGTCTTATGATAAAGGAGTATTAATTTTATTTTTTTTATCGGCCAATCTAATCTATTCTACTCCTACTCCTTTACTACCTTATAACTCTAAATACAGATTCTCAAAAAAAAAAAAAAAAAAAAAAAAAAAAAAAGGAAAAACTCTAAATACATCACTTACCAACCTTATAAATTCAATTAAATCTAAACCACCTTATGTTTCCGTCGAGGTTCGAACTCTCGACCTTTATTATGCTATCCCAGCACCCACCAACCTTATAAATCCAATTAAATCTAAACTACCTTATGTCTCCGTCGAGATTTGAACTCTCGACCTTTATTGTGCTATCCCAACACCCAACCACTGCACCACCCTTATAACTCCCTGATAAATGAGTATTAATAATGAGGCCCTTTATAGGGTATTGATGAAGATGACGAAAAGAACAAAGTCACCCAAACTGCACTTACATAATTAATAATAGTGCAATTAATTAACTGTAATTTGCTTGCAATAAAGGGTTAGGTGATCCACCTACAATTAGCCTCGAAAAGTCTCATCAAAACACGATGTTAAAACACCAAATTTGGGTGCTAATTGTAGGGACTAGGGGGATACAACTACGTTTGAAAACATAACTTTTGTCACCAAAATATTGTCCTATTCTTTGCTCTCATAAAATGA
The DNA here is from genome assembly GCA_028274465.1 of Plantago ovata. NCBI lineage: Eukaryota > Viridiplantae > Streptophyta > Magnoliopsida > Lamiales > Plantaginaceae > Plantago > Plantago ovata. The sequence goes on along the minus strand of CM051455.1, from coordinate 28,970,991 downwards.
ACGTCGAAATGTATTATGAATGTCTAATTAATAATTAATTAGTTAAAATATATTTAAGATATGCTTAATCAATTAACTAAGCTTATTATTATTGTTAAGCGTATAGTCGATATATAGAGTAGAAGAAGAATGAGTAATAATAGGACTTAGATGGCTTTGCGTGGAGATGTCGATTATAAAGGCATAAACTTACCTTGACGAAAGGAAAAGATTATTAATGAATAAATCAATCACAAAAGGGAAATTATTGGCGTGAAACATGTGCCAAACCATTGCCTTGATACCGTAGATATACTCAAATCAATAATAATTTCTATCATGTTATGATCGTAACTCTATCCCTTTATGCTTCTAAGTCTCTAACAACTAAGTTTACCACTCGATTAGATTATAACTCTGGCTCCATTTGTCGATCTACAGTTTTATATTTATAGCATTTCGTGTGGAGTATCCATGCCCATAAGCCAACTAGTGCCTGATCTGAAAATGCATGGAGTTGTCGATACAAAAGGATTATTAAATTGTATAGATGAAGAAATTAAAATTTAACACAAAGCTAGGTCATAATAGCTAGATTTTGATGAGTATTATTGTATGATGAAAATAAAAAGTATTTTCGTGTTTGTTACTTGTGAAAAATGACCTAGTGTATGTAATAATTAACATTGTTGGGATTTGGGAGAGCCATCCACTAGTCCAACAATAATATTTAATTGAATTAGTTGACAAAATGGATACGGTAAAAAAGAAAAAAAATCAAAAATAAAATTTTGAAGAGAAACCAGTTCCATCGATCTAATAGCTTTTGAAAAATTACATGGACACCAATTCATTCCAAGTATGTGGCACATTCAAGCCATTATTATTTATTACTATTTTTTTAACCGTGTTTTCATGATATCAGTATATATATACCCAAACATGGTTAAGAGTAATCTAAACATTCTATACTATGACACTAGCTATGCACGAACGGAAGTGATTATAATTAATGTATTTTAAACCACAAAATGTATGAAAAATGGTTAATCACTTAATCTTAAGTAAATATTTTGAGGAAGAAAACCGATGAAAGTAATTTGCTTTATGTGGTTAGCAAGGTACGTGTATATAAGATGAAGCTGGCAATCATATGGCGAACGTGGCTTTACATATGGCAGGACTAATAAGCTAGGACAAGAGTACTCTACTCTTAATTAATTAATTAATTAATTACTTGCGAACTCCTAACCTAACTGCATGTTATCATCATCATCTTCAATCATTAATATATCCATTATCCATACATAAAACAATATTAAAATAATGTTTATATACCAATTCAAATAATTGATTTGTAAATTATAACTAATATGGGCAAGTAGATGAAAGCTTTGATTTAATCGTACACACAAACGGCTTGACTTGACTAGTTAAAAGTGTAATATAATCATGAGATCATTCATAGTCGAATGTTCAATATTCCACGTAATCTTGAACTCTATATAAAGGATTCAACAAATGTTAATTACTGAAGTAACAAAGATTTTAAAAAAACTGTTGTTTTCGTTAGAACAAAAAGCGAATTGAACATTTGAATAAAGTTGAACTAAACTAGATTTATTTGTAATATAAAATATAATTAAGTAAATTTGAATATAAATGAACAGGCTGAAATTAAATGGACGAGTTTGAACAGAATAGAACTGAAGTGGAATTAAATTAATAAATTTTTAGACGAAAATATTATTAGGTTCTTAACAAATGAATGCGTTTAACATTGATCGATTAGTCGAAATATTGTTCCGATTGCAAATTCAAAACCCACTGTACACCCTTGTCGAGATGTGGTTCGCTTACTAGGATAGCAAGTTACTTCGTACTTCTATTACATAATTTTGATGAAGTGGCCGCGTGTTTTAATGTATTTAAGAAAATGTTTCGCCTGCTTAATGAAATCAAGGCATTATCGAGTCGAACACATTTTCAACACAAAAGCCTCATAATCATTCTGTATCCGGCTTGCAATTTACAGAACATGTAAGATGAAAGATGATTATGTAACAAAAAAACAAAAAAGGCCTCAACTTTTTCTTTAATAATTGATTAAAATGATTAACAACATAAACTTAAACGAACTTAAACGAATCAATAGATGTTGTTCTTGTCATCATCTTCAGAATCATGTTCATCAGGTGTGGATTCGTCAGATTTTTCCTCGTACGGTGTATTAGTATCCGGCTCATCACACATGGGACTGGTGTAATAGAACGGGCCTAGGACGTGCTTCACAATGTTGCGGTACACCATGGAAGGGCGACCCAGCTTCACACCAGACTTTCCACCGGAAAAGTTCGTGTGAACGTTACACACTGGATCGGGAGATGACACCAACCTCAAATAGCAGTTTTGTGGCTTCACTTCCTTGCCATGAACAAACTTTTTGCAAGTCACCTGAAAGTTACCAGCTGCATCTGTCAAGTCGCTCTCGTATTGCACAACTCGGCTCCTGTCGTCCAGGCATGTTACGGACACCAAGCTCCCTGGAAACCGTAAATTAACAAAAATCAATAATCACTTTTTCAAATCATTTGCAAACAAGCAGAAACACTCCCACTCATAAAAATCTTGCACATTTGACTACGTACCTTGGATGGGTTTACCGGCCTTGACCCACTCGTTCCAGCCTGCAGAGCAATCCTGGCAAAGAACTTTGCCAGCTACTTGGAAGACTTGTGTGTTCTGTTCATCCACATTTCCATAGCTTAAACCCACAAGAAGAAAAGATACAGCTGCAATCATCAAGAAAGTATTTGCCCCCATGATGTTTTGTTGATCTCGAAGCTATTAATTTCTGGAATGTTTGAAGATGAAGAACCAATGCTGCGTATAAATATACACATTGCTAGGTAGGTCATGTACAGATTAGACAAATGTATTGTTTGGTATGTGGAGGAGCACTACGTGCGACGTGCAGACCATGAAGATTGTCCTCTCATTGCATAGGTCAAACATACATGATGGGACAAACAATGGAAATCACTATATTAGTAGATGAAAATAAGTGTGGTCGCTCAGATTAGTCGCATGTACGCGAATACCTATGGAAACCGAAAAAAGACTTTAGACAATTACTTGCTACTTGTTCTTGACCGATTTCATTATGATTACGTTTTAGGTAAAACATGAAACATGACGAAGGGACGTGAAGTTGTTTAAGTAAAATCCCGATGTTCAATTCAAATCTTATTGACCGAAAACGCATACACGAATTCGGGGAACACATGCATCTTGGGTTATGTGGAAATCTACCAATCACAAGGTTAATACACTGCTTAGATAAAGTTTATAGAGATCTTAAACCATTTTTAAGTTTATTTCACATTCCACAATGGATTTCAGGATTTGCATTTGATACAGTAAAATCTATCCGAATTCAGAACAAAAGTTACCATTCATTTCAAGAAACATCTAGAATTCTCGATACAGTAAAATCCATACAAACATAACCATAGCAAATACAAATGTTGATTGCAAAATCTCAGTATGTACAGCTGATCCGAATACAAAATGAGCTATAATTGAATGAAAACTTCTCAAGCAAAATAACAATATAGCACTTGTTTAAAAGTTGAGGATAGATAATGTGGCTTGTGTGACAACAAATCATCATAGTAATCCAGCATCCTGGAGAGACACCTCAAATGCTTTTTCGTCATTCCATGGGCTCACCTGCAATTCCATCAAAACAATAACTCCAATCAGTAACTACTCACGGCAAAACTCGAATTAGTCCATGTCTACTAACAAATATCTGTAATCATCTAGACATTTACCTCAGTTATTTGAGACTTGAAATATTCCTCAATCTGGCTAATAAGACTATCATCCGTATCATCACAAAGAAGGTTGTATACAGCTCCTGTCAGCCACCAGAAAATTTTATCAGAGTCAGAAAATAACAATGCCAAGGAAAAAAAGAAAAGAAGTTAAAATATAGAACCCCAACTCATGCTAGAAGTTTGGTTGTTTTATCAGATCAGCCATCCGTACAATATATTCACTGATTTTTGTGAGAAAATACCTTTTCGGCCAAAGCGCCCAGCTCGTCCAACCCGATGAAGGTAGACCTCGTAATCAGCCTCCGGTGCAGATGGCCTACCATATTTCACAAATTTTCGAGGAAGATCATAATTGACAACCAAATTGACCTGCTTCTGATCAAACCCTCTAGCAAGAACATCAGTAGAAATAAGGACTTGTGTCAATCCTTCCTTAAACTCCTTTATGATCTTATCTCTGTCTTGTTGAGTCATGGCACCTTGAATTGTTGTGACCTCATACCCAAGCTTGACCAAGGATTGATGCAACGAGCTTGCACTGTCCCTTGTTCGGACAAATACAATTGTCTGACCCACCTTCTCTCCAAGTTCAAGAATCCTATCTTTTATCACAGTGATCTTTGAAAGTTCGTCAGGACAGTGGACCTTATATTGTTTCACGGACTCCAAAGACAGCTCCTCCTTTTTTACAAACATTTGATTGTAATCTCTGACAAAGATCTCCCCAACTATCTTAGACACAAATCCCCTGACGACATCATCAAAAGTAGCTGAAAAAAGAAGCACCTGAGCAGTAGAAAGCAAGAGACAGATTAGACCAACCGACATCACAATTAAGATAACTAATCCATGACAAGATTGGAAGGGTAAAGAAAAAAGGAAAAAAAAAAAAGAAACAAAAAGAAATAATTGACTCATTAAAAGGGACACAGCACATAGGTTCTACATATACCGAATAAATTGCCATAGAAATAAGTAAACAGTCTGGTCATCAATGATCTCATTATAACGAGGCAGCTCACTCATCAAATAAAACCCAAACTAGGCAGAGTTAAAGTACAACATTGGTTTACTTCAGAATCGCAGAATAATGTAGCTAACCTGACAATTGGGACTAGCTTTTACAATTCCCTTCATTATCTTCACTGAATCATCTCGGAAGCCACTCTACAGAGAAGGAAAGGAAGAGCAATAAGCATTGGATATATGTGGGTTGTAGAAGGAATACACGCATGTACAGATGTTTGACAACCATAGGTGATAGGAGTAAAGCTATAAGTATAGGCGTAAATCTAACAAACAACAATACTATTACCTCTGCCAGCATGTGATCTGCTTCATCAAATACTAGGATCTTCATTTGACTCATGCCTAGTTTTCTCGCCACCATCCACTTAGATATTGTACCAGGCGTGCCAATAATTACTTGCGCCATAATGGGGGCCATCTTCTGGACGGGAATGTAATTCGCAGAATCTTTTGGTATGGCCAATTCAGATGTTATCCCAGTGAATTTCCCCATCTTTAGAAGTACCTCCATGTTCTGTATTATTGAATAGATATCAATCTTGTTCCAATAATCTCACCAAACAACTTAATGATAACCAATTAAGTAATTAACCACTAGTATATTTACAAAACAGCATACACGTTGAGCAGGGTAGAAATTCGTGTTATGTTCCATATGTGGTAGACAATACACAGCTAATGAAGTATTCAATGAGTAGGGGTATTACTATTCAACAAAGCCAGTTCGTAGTATATTTGTTTTTCTCAAGCCTTAGAATGCACAAGTCAAGTACTTAGGTAATTAGTTTCATAATGTCATAACCAAGAGTTGTCTCTGTAATTAAATTTATGGCTATCACATAGAAGAAACAAGATCTGATTTCAGGAAAGGCGAGAATAACCAGCATTTTATCATCATACAGCTAAAAGTTGTTGTGTAGTACTAGAAAGATTCGACTATCAGTGAGTGAAAGTACAGGAAATGAAGAGTGCAAATTCAAAGAATTCGTCTCATAAAGATTGAGTATTAGTGCTTAAGTACTACTGTAATTGGCCTAGGTAGAACAAATGGACCTGGATTCCATATTCAACTTAAAACTCATACGTCCAATGAAGCCAAACAACCCAACAACATTTTTCCTCTTTATATAACAAAAAATTATTGACCACTTTAGAAGAACAAAATAATATTGATATCCTTAAGTAACCGTAGTATATATTTATATGCTATATTCATTGTACTTCGGTGTCAAGAATCACATTATGTAACAATTGAATTACCAGTCATTAACTACAATCCAAAAGGCCAAAAAAAAAAGGACTTAATGACACCTAATGACTTATCTGCGAGCATATGAATACAAATTATACATGTATTATAGAACATGTTACAAAGCAAACCTGTATGGCCAATTCTCTTGTGGGGCAGATGCAAAGAGCCTGAGGAGCTTTCACATTCGGATCTACACGGCTCAACATTCCCAGGACAAAACAAGTAGTCTTCCCGGAGCCATTGTGAGCCTGAGCAATGAGATTCTTGTGGGGTGGAGTCAGGATCATAGGCAGGCTTATCGCTTGAATCTTACTCGGCTTCTCAAACTTCATTTCAACGTACAAGCCCTTCAACAACTCTTGTGATAAATCCAGGTCCTCAAACCTCTTAGCCGATGTATACGGAGTATCTCCAGATGTAATCTGCATTCGTGAACTCGAGTGAGAAAAACAATCGCTGGTTATTTTAGACGATATAAATACATAGACTAACTAAACACATGTTACATAGACTAACTAAACACTAACCACATGTTGGAATCTTAAAGTTCCAGATAGAAACCAAGAAACAAAACTTGTCTAATATCCAAACAAGTAAGTGCGGCAGAGTAGAATACTTGAAGAGTAAATCTCAGATAGAAACCAAGAAACATAACTTGTCTGCATCCAACTACCATGTAAGCAGCAAAACAAATATATAAAATTACACCGTATCAATGACTAGACTAAAATTAATAGTCCTACAACATATTTTTAGCTAGGACTGCTGCTCAGACTGCATTCATCATCAGAACTTTCAAGACCTCAAAATCATTAGGAAAAAAAAAAGACTGATTACAAAATAATAAAACATAACTAGCACTGATAAACCCTAAAGACAGAGAAAGAAAAAAAAAAAGCCCTAAGAGCAATCTGTTAAATAGAGATGGTGGTAAATATTACAGCTTCGATCTTGGAGTCGTCTGGATCTTCAAGCTCACTGTTGACCAATTTGGAATCATCAATTGACAAAGCTTCCAAGTCTAAGGTCGATGATGATGATGAAGCTGGTTGTTCTGATTGTGGTTGTTCGGGCTGGTCCTTGTCCTTCTCCTGCTCTGCTTCCTCAGCAACATCAGCCCAGGAAGGTTTCGAAACCGCCGCCGATGCATCGTCCGCCATTGATAAAAGGGAGTCTTAAAAAGTAAGTCTGTGAGATGAATTTCTTGTGAAGATTTGATGAAAGTAGAAGTAAATGAGTGTGCGTGTGGGGTGGGGTGTTATTATTTATACCGGAGTTTTTAGCTTGGAAATTAAGCAGTAATTAGCTTACAAACCAAGCGGTAAACTTGGGGATTAAAATGAATTAAACTCGCGATTTTGTTACACTTTAAAATTGGCTAAATCGCGAACCAAAAGGAAGAAAGATCAATTTCCATTTTTTCGGCTAGACTCTCTCTCTTCTCCAGAGAAACAGAAATAAATAAATAAGGAGGAGGAAGTGAAGAGTACTTACCCGGAGAAGAAGATGTAAGTACTGTTGACCGAAATTGTGCAAAGACGCAGTTGATTTTGCAGAGACGATGTCGAAATGAGCAGCCGTTAAATTTGGGGGTTGGGGTTTGGAGGAGAGACTGATTTGTGGATGATTAGGTTCTTTTGAGAAAAAACTTTTTAGCCGCTTTTCTCTTGGCTGATTTGTGATGTGGAAAAAAACACATAAATTTTAACCGGTTTTCTCTTGGATGATTTGTGATGTGGAAAAAACCATGTAAAAAAGTAATGAAAAATAAAAAAAACATTTTAAGATCGGATGATGATTTTATGTACATAATCAATTTACAGTTTAAGTTTGTGTGCCCCTCATAATAAACGTCTTTTTTTTAACTTTTTTATATTTTTTTATTTTTTTAGCTTAGTATCGAACAAATCAATACTAAGCAACCAAATAAAATAGATATTTGTATAGATAATAATTAATCTAATGAAACTACAAACCGTATGATAAATCGAAATAAATATGATGTACGTATTACTAAAATGAAATATGAGTAATTAACAAAACTTACATACCCATATGCATTAGATAATATATGAAGTATAACATATATCATGGACATAAATAATTAGATAAGAAATTGTTAAATGACGATAAAGGTAGTCTATGAGTTACCACCACCAAACACATAGATGAAATGTTTCCTAAGAAAACAGACCATCTGAAGTTTATGTGGCACGAATCTATTACAAAATTTACATTTGGTTTTATTGATTTGTTTTAGGTTTGATTCGACCTTATTTTATTTTAAAATTATGTAAGAAAAATAATTAATAAAGTTATATTATAAAAGTAGCAATTATATTTTTATAATATAGCTTTTTATTTTTTTAATATCATTTAAGAATGAGATCAAATTGAATTTAAAAAAGTTCATAAAATTGAATGAAAATAATGCCCGTAAATGGAAAAAATATGAACAGTTTGTAATTTTTGGGACTAATTAATGAGACGGCAGTTGAACAAATAACCCATGTCCCCATGGGCATGTCTGCTGGGTACACTTGAAAGACTTGAGCTTGACCATCATCATCATCTTTTCTTTTCTTTTCTTTAATTTATTCTCTGTCCACTCCAACACAAAGAAAGACAGACTCGATTCTTCTGCATCTTTCTCTCGTCTTCTCATCTCATCATATAAAACATGTTATTTTTTGTATGTACATGCTCAATTAATTAATTAACTATATCAGCAGTAGGGTAGGTAGGTAGTAGTAGTAACGGCACCAATGGTTCTGTCGGCGGCTTTACTGACGGCGGCGCTAGTAGTTGCAGCGCTGGTTTCCGTACAGAGCAGCGGCGGAGGAGGATTCAAAGGAGTGCTTACGCTGGAGAGAGTTCATTCATTGGAAAACAAATTGGAGCTGGAAGCACTTAGAGCTAGGGACCGTGCCAGACACGCGCGGCTCCTACAGCAGCACCAGCAGAGCTTCTACTCTCGTGGCATTGTCGATTTTCCGGTCGGCGGAACCTCCGATCCATACGCCTCTGGGTAACTAACTTAATTTGCCCAATTCCATTTCTCCAATTGTTGCTTACTGTTTATTTCATTTTGATTTTCCCTGTTATTACTTTTAATTCATGGCTAACTAGTACTTACTCCGTCTTAAAATTAGTTTAACAAATTCTGTTTTGTTGACTTTTTCCAAGTCCAATTGGACTAATTTTGAGACGAGGAAGTAGTAGTAGTAGTATATAGTGAACAGATTTAACTGCACTTTTTATACCTTTGATGACTTGTAAAGGTGATTATAGTTGGAAAATGATAATGCATATACTGAATTTTATTTTATATTGTGATTCTGTAAAAACTATCCTGATGAGGTGATTGTGTTTTTAGTAGATGAATGATTGTTGCTTGTTTATATATGTAGACTATATTATACCAAAGTCAGATTGGGATCTCCACCACGAGAGTTTCATGTGCAAATCGATACTGGAAGTGACATCTTGTGGGTTACCTGCAGTTCCTGTACTGATTGCCCCCGTAATAGTGGAATATCTGTAATGCACTTGCTTCTCCTCATCTTGCTATCATTTGTATGATTTAAGTTGCATTAGCTAACGTGAAGCGGTGCTTGCAGATTCCTCTCACTTCCTTTGATGCTGCTACATCGTCAACCGTTTCTTCTATATCCTGTTCAGATGATATATGTGCTTCCATCATTCAGACTGCATCTGCTGAGTGCTCTGCAGAAAGCAATATGTGCGGTTACTCCTTTCAGTATGGGGATGGGAGCGGCACTGCTGGTTTTTATATATCTGACATGATTAATTTTGACACGGTGTTGGGCAACTCAGTCCTGGCTAATTCTACTGCTCGTATTACTTTTGGGTAAGCTGCACTTGTAGTTCATTCTGGTACTATGTGTATCCTTGTAGCGTTAAAATGCATGCTACTTCCCTTCTGGTCAAATGCCCAAGAACCGCATTTGATACATCTCTTGTTTTGTCTCAATTCCTTATTGTTCTTTATATGTTCTGTATTTCTGTTTTATGTATGCCATCCTCGTGTTGAGATCATAAACATTGAATTTTTCGTGTAAACAGATGCAGTACAGCTTTGTTTGGAGACTTGGCTAGATCAGATAAAGCACTTGATGGAATAATGGGGCTCGGCCAGCAAGGTCTCTCCGTAATTTCACAGTTATCATCACGTGGGATTACACCTAAAGTATTTTCCCACTGTTTGAGAGGAGGGAACAGCGGTGGTGGTGTACTAGTTCTTGGTGAGATATTGGATCCCAGAATCGTTTATACTCCCCTTGTTCCATCACAGTACGTACTTTGTTTAAGATGAAATGTTTAAATATTTTATTTGTAGTTTTGGTATCTGCACATTCGTGTAATTTGTTCAATGTCGTGTAGCTGTAGGGGTCTCTGCTTGTTTTTAGTTTCCATTCCTAGGTTTGTATCTTATTCCGGTTACTTAACAATATTGTGCAGTAATAAATGTATGAGTATTGCCAGCCATATAACCATGGTTTAGAAGTAATAGTGTAAAATTGTCTTGCTTGTTCCTCATAGGTTATAGAAGGCATCTAATGGTAATCCACAGAACGCATGATGTTTCTCTATCTCTATTTTTCTTCAGGCCTCATTATAACTTGTATCTTCAGAGCATTTCTGTCAGTGGCCAGTTGTTGCCTATTGACGAATCAGTGTTTACGACATCGGGCAACCAAGGAACCATTGTTGATTCTGGGACAACTTTGGCCTATCTTGTTGAAGGAGCTTACAATCCATTTGTAGCTGCTGTAATGATCTATCATCCTCTTCTTTCCTGTCATAAGTTCCATTGAGGCTTAAAGCCTGTGACTAAAGCAGTCAATAAAGAGTTTTACAAAGCTTGACCCACTAGATATGCTTTTTGTTTTTTTTGTTTTTTTTTTTGTTACGTCTTCTTTGGTCTCCCTGGCACAAAGACAGATTCTTATAAAAAGTTCCTCAAACACACAATGCTAATCCACTGTGGTAAATTAGCTAAAATTTCCTGTAACTCATACTTTGCGGTCCTGTCCTGTAGATAACTGCTGTGGTTCCTCCATCTGTGAAACCAATTACTTCTAAAGGATACAAGTGCTATCTAGTTCCAACAAGGTTGGTTTCGTTTTGCTTCTTTAGACTGTTATCTGTCAGTAATTGCATACAGATGGTTGTTAGAATAATCTCAATCTTGTATGGATTTTCAATAAGATAGTTTCGTGTTCTCTGAAACAGTATAACTGAAACATTCCCACTAGTTTCTTTCAATTTTCTTGGTGGTGCGTCTATGGTTCTGAGACCAGCTGACTACCTTCTGCACATGGGATTTGCTGTGAGAATTCAATTTGTAATTAACTTTATTCATCTCATCTCATCACTCTATTTGAGGACTCTAATGTTTCCTTTTTCCCTGTAGGATGGCACTGCAATGTGGTGCATAGGCTTTATGAAGGCTGAGAACCAGGGGACGACCATTTTAGGAGGTTTGTGTACTGTTACAGGTGACCTTGATCAATGTTGAGTCTGAAACTAATTAAATCTTTCTTGTTTCCAGATCTTGTCCTCAAGGATAAAGTCTTTGTTTACGATTTGGGTCACCAAAGAATTGGATGGGCAGATTACGATTGTAAGTTTCAAAGAAAAAGTTTGTAGTGTGTAAGTTTATGATGATACATTTGAGGTGAGTTGTACGTATGATCATCGGAATTGGTTTGTCGTGCCAGGTTCTATGTCGGTGAACGTGTCGGTTACATCCAGTAAAGATTATATTGAGAATGCAGGAGAGCTGAGTAGGAGCTCATCAAGTAGCAGACTAGTCGTCACCTTACAGATTAGTAATCTGCATCTACTATTCTGGTTGGGGTTGTCTTTCTTTCTGTAAATTGAATAGCCTGGTTATGATCATCAATTCATCCTGGTGGCCAGTTTATATTTTCTGAAAATTGGCAGCAACCAGATTTCCATCTTACCCATACACATGTATTGTTGGGCTCATTTTATTTATTAATTATTATTATTTCATTACTTATTTCCATCTAATTTTTACCCTTTCTACTTGCATACAACATAGATACAATGTGCTCGAAATGTTGTGAAATGAACATTGCTGCAATACTTAAACATGGTACTAGTAAGTGGTACTAGTAGGGGGTGTTTGCAATTTAATTTAAGATTGCTGCAATACTTAAACATGGTACTAGTAAGTGGTACTAGTAGGGGGTGTTTGCAATTTAATTTAAGGAGAAGCCTTAAAATAAGTGGCTTAACTTAAGGAAAAGTCGATAAAATTGACTTATTAGAGAATTTGATGGGTGTTTGCAAAAATTTACTTAAAAGATAAGTTGTAGGATTACTGTTTGCAAACCAACTTTTTACTAACTTTTTAGACAAAAAAAATTAAAATCTAGCTTAATTTAACGGGAAGCTAATGAAGGAGGTACAACCCACCTTCTCCAACTTCAACTTATTAGCTTAATTTAATTTAAGATAATTAAGCAGCTTATTCAAAAGCTGGTTCGGCTTAAAATAAGTAAATAAGTGATAAGCTGGATAAGTTAAGTTGTCGCAAACGCCCACTAAATACTACCTACTATTCGCCTACTGCTATTAATCTGTTTTTGCACCAGCAGTACTAGGTGTCTGATCGTCATCATCCATGACCAGCAAAACGGCTGTTCCAACATCATTGACCGCTAGTCCGTACCCTGTCTTGGGTTGATCATCTGTTTCGGTTGGATGTGGATGTTGCGTTATTTTATCGATGATGGCATCCTTTACACCACCCAAAGCATCACTGATGATTCCACCGCAGCCTCTTGCTTCTTCTGTGCCCCTGGTATTGGAGAATTTAACATAAATCGCAGAGTCAACAACTATCTCAAGAAATTCCATCATCTGAAATTATGAAATAGCTAGTACATGTTATATGACACTTGTTAGCAGATTGTCAGGTTTATTTATACCATTTGCCTTGTTTATCATTAATAATTTCCTGCGCCTGAAGGGTTGCTTGGTCTCCTTGGGTTTCCTCTTGATGGATTTTCACCTCATCCAGTTTCCTTGCTGATTCTTCCTTTGCCTCGTTGTACTTCTGCATTAGAATTAGTTCACACAGTATAATACCAACATTAAATTCACTTATGATCAAGAAAAGTGGAGTAACAAATTAAAGATTGAAAGAATCTAAATTTAAAACTCAGGCCTATACGTGTTCTGCTTCTGCTTTCTGATGCACATTCTTCTGGTACTCCTTCTCCATTATACGTACTGATTGTGTATGGCCTAGTACGTTTTTCTGACGTTCAATGTAATTGAGCTAGCTAGTGTAACATAGTAGTAACATTGATCATGGATTAGTTTGGTCGCAGTATGCTATCATCTGTTGGATTTTGCTGAAATTCACTGGTTGAGCGACACGTATCGATGATGACTAATATGTATCTGCTCTGCTACCTAAGCAGCCTTGCTGTGTTGTCATCAATGAGAAATCAAGGCTTTGGTAAAATAAGTATGTAAGTTCCAGAAGTACTCAAGTAGACCCCATAACTTTTTTTTATTTGACATAAAGTTTCAAAAGAAATCATTCTCACAAACTTAGAACACTACGTGATTCGATTAGCGCTATGGTCATGAACCCTGCAAGATAGTGATTAGTGAGGTACGTATTAATTTGATTAAGTTTACTATTAGTACATATACTTGTGTTTGAGTAAGTAACCTTGAATTGGTCAATGCTTCCATTTCTTGGTTTGGCATGGATGAAGAAGAATATATATTAACCAAGTCAATCAGTATGCATATATGTGACAACATTCACAATCACAAGATAGTAAACTCAAATCCAGTACATACGTACTGTACTAATAAGTAAAAAAAATTCCATAAGCTCTCTACAATGATTTCAACTTCAAGTTAACAACTACGGAGTACTAATAATCAATAGAAATCTCCATACAGACAAAATGATCAATGGATCAGTACTACTGATGATAGCCATGGAGCTGAACATCGAGCCTCCTAAGCCAAATCGAGTGAAGTATCATATGAAACACATCATATCTCTTGGGAGGTGAGTTCACCATAAAATGTCGTCTCATTTTAATCCCTTTCATCTGCATATCCAAGTACTTCCTCTCTGGTATTCCCGTTAAAATCTTCTTAATGTTAGGAATATCCTTAACCGATATAGTCACCGCAAATGTATCCCAGTTCAACACTTCACCGAAAGGGTTCACATAACCATCCTTGATCAAGACCGGGACACATCCCATGTAAAGTCCCTCTACCATTCTCGGGCTAGCCACCTCATACCCACTGGGACAAATGCAGTATCGACTTTTCCTCATCATTCCATAATATGACATGTTCTTGGGGAGATATTTGTAAATTTGCACGTCCGGATCTGATTTGTTCTCCCAATGTTCGAGAAGTATAGGTCGAATCGGCCCGTGGACTCCTCCAGCATAGAATACGAGAATTGGGCGTTCAGATGGAGGTGGGCCACCAACTAACCCGTCTGTTGTCCCAGATGGGAGGAGGATTTCTGGTATTGATACGTCTCGCGAAGGGTGGAACCGTTCGGAGGTGTTGGCGTTGCAAAAAGCTCGAATGCCATTATTTGCTAACTCAGGTATCGCGAACGATATCTCTGGACCCTGCCATTAATTGCACATTGCAGCTTCACAAAATTAGTGTGTATGAAAAACACTGGAAAGTGTGGAATTAGTCCATTTCAATTTACTCATCTAATTACAGTGTACTTTAACAAGTGCTTTACTGGAATGAACTTACCCAGTCATGGCAAGCAAGAATGAAATGATCAGCTCCACGGCTTCGGTTCCAGTAAGGATGATTCTGGGCAATGACATTGATATAGTCTGAGGCAGTGTTTTTCATGAGAGTCCAGTCATGAGAGTCTTTGATGTAAATGAACTGAGTGAGCATCGTGACACTGAGGGGGATGAAGAAGAGATTGGCTTCGTTAGGGTCAAATGTCCGGTAGCCGCTGACTTCCAAATCTTGAATGAAAATGCCCTCAATGCTGTAAGTGTGTTTACAAGGGCCAAAATGGAAAACTGGCGGATCTCCTTCTTCGTAGATGTATATCTTCATTCGTTTCTCCATCTCCAAATAGCTCCTGCAGTTTATTCGACATCAATTGTAAGAACAGTTGCATACTATATATCCGTCGTTACATTGATAATAGTACTGGCCTAACATGTCACCAACTGAATACATATGATATTGCACCTCTGGAAGACTGCGGGATTCCAGTACGTGTGGCTACCGGGAACATAATCAGGGTCCGGGACTAATGTAGCGTTCCCCTTCATAGTATTCTTAATGGCGAGTCTAGCTTGTGCTAATTCCGCCTCAACAACCTCCAAATTGCTACGGTGTTTCCCCGGTGTCGTTGTAGCATTTTTATACTCGATTTCATCTCTAGATCTGTCCACCTGTTGACGGATGACACATTGCCCAGTGTAAACAAGAAACTAAGATTATCAAGGACTAATAGAGCTGTACACTGTGCAGTACCCTTCACACTTAATTGCTAACTTAGGGATTTAAGTTGTACATGCTGTTACATCAGTTGTACACAGTAGTTGTTAGGTAGTTGAGACCATTTGACTTCTAGAGAAACAAAGTAACATTAGTGAAAGTAACATTAGTGAAATGAGAGACCAAAATAATCTGATATAAAAAATAAAAAGAATGAGATCGAGACCATAATCTGCTTTATAGCTAGTTAGAAAAGTAGATAAATATCTCATGAAAGTTAAAATGCAATATACTATACCAACTTTTAAAAATTTGACTGTTTAAACTAAAGAAAGAATTACAAAAAATTCATATATTCAACTACCAAAATATTGGCAAATATATATATATATGGATGCTTTAGAAAACTGGATTTAACAGGTTTGGCCAAGGGGTAAAATGAAGAGATTGTAAAGGTTTTTTTTTTTTTTCTCGGTAAGCGATTACTAAATTTACTTTCACATAATCATCTCTAGCATTAAATAATTAATTAAAGAAAAGATTACTACGCCTTATTATTAGAATGATTAATAAAGTCTTTTTCTCTTTCCCACAAAAGAGATCCATACGTTTATGTTTTTCATACCTGGTAAAATTAATTATTGTGAATATGAATTTCAAGAAGGAAATGTTTGTACGTTTTGAAGAGTTTTGAATAAGCTGGTTAATTGTATATAGAAAACAAAACTGAAAAATAAGCCTTGAGATAACGGACTGCACCACTCTTGGCAATGTTTTCTAATTTTGATACGCACTGAGCCAATGAATCTAATAGAATTGGACTAGACGAAAGAGCCTCATAAAGTCATAATCGTTCATACATTCAACAACTTTGTATCTATCTAATCAACACTAATCAAGAATCTAACTGTATTTTTTATAGTGCAACGAATGCTCAATATGCACCAAAATGATGCACAATCAAAATCGCATAGGAAAAAGAAAATCAAATGCTAACTAAACTGAGATTCTACGCAAGAATCAATGTAGAGAAAGAAGATAGAATAAATTAACCAACCAACCACTGAACCAAAGATAAGACAAGACACGGCGGGTAAAAAACTTACTGGTTGTTCTTGATTGAAGTCATGATGATTTACACCAACGGACGAATTCAAGTGCGAGAGTAAGAAATTGTTATCAACATAAAATTTCGATGACTTAGAGCCAATGTAACACACAACAGAAGCAGACACAAGAAGAGGCACCAAAATCCAAAAACTTTTTTGTGACTCCAAATTAAACATGACAAATCCTTTCTTCTATGTGTACATGTAGTATATATGTCAATGAATCAAACTTGAGAATTTTGATGATTTGGTGTATGAATGAATGATTTGGTGTCTGTTTCTTGGTGAAGTGAGAGGAGAGCAAAGAATGGAAATGGTTTTTAAAAGAGATTTCATACAAAATTGAAACGGAGTGTTAATTAAATTAATTAATTATGCCAGTCATGAATTTTCTTAATCAAGCTAGAATCTTTACCTAAACAGCTGTTTCCAGTTTTGACACAAGTAAGATTAGTAGGTCTGGAGGCCCATCACTTATTTTGTCAATTGGGCTAAAAATGATAACCTCCCATGTGACTAAATACTAGGCCCATTTTATGTAAATGACCAAAAGTGGAAATGGCAAACAAAATTAAAGAACAAGAGTGTGGGTATGATCATTTCCATTTTGCAACCCACCAGAGCACACTATGAACAGCGTTTCACCTTGAGTTGATGGAGAAGAAATAGAATAAAGCAGCAATCATGATTGACTCAAGTTGTGGAAGAATACTAAGACTCTTTTCAAGATGAATGATAACTTTTGATCTCTTCCCAACATGCCAGTATTGTTCGAAGACTATAAATCTAAGGGACTGGTTGGCGGATCAGGTGAGTTATATTTGTATCAGCAACATGGTTCCATAATGGATTTTTGGTATTGTTATTTTCCGGTTAAGATTAGATCATACATGATTCGGGTCCTATTCAGATTGTAATACTTCAGATCGATTTGAATTCGGATCTTGTTTTAAATTATAATACTTCGTTTGATTTCGTTATTGGTCGTATAATTCATCTCTAATGGAGATAATTTGGCACAATCAATTTAATTAGGAACGGGTAATTATATGTTAGTTTCAAATTGAGTGTATGTGGAGGTGGACGCGTATTTGGTGCTCATTTGTTGATTGACAATTTGTGTGAGAAAAAAACAGTGAAGGAATAATCAAACTTGAATATGTGTGTATTAGGAGACAATTAGTTGATTTCCTCACCAAAGCAATCACATTTGCGAATTAAATCTTTGTCCAATATGAACATAATAATAAATATCTACTACATCTTGAGGGAGAATATTGAAAATTTGCTGAAAATAAAAGGATAGATAAAGGACTCAACTGCAAACTATTTGAAAGTATTGGGTTCAAGGAGAAAGGCGTCAAAGCTGAAGGATGAAGACATAATCAAAGGAAGAAGCGGAGGACAGACGAACTAATTAGAAAAGGGTTCGTCTTCCTCACGAAACATGTACACTCGATTGTACCAAATCGTACAACTCTTCACATTTAGGCTTCGACCCTTAGATTATTTATCAACTGCCTTTGTAATACCAGTCCTCGGAAATTAGTTTACGTCTTTGGTGTCTCATGTAATATCCTCACATTTCATCCCCTATGTGAAACTTAGAGTAAGAAACAAGAAGTAGGCATTTGGAGTTGTATAAATAGCTAGCTCATTGTTAGGGTTTAGGCATTCAATCTTGCAAACATATTTAATTTAACGTATTACAACAAAATCTTTCGGCAGCATCCCTAAAAAGGTCCATCAAGTCAACAATAAGTTAACAAGCGACCGTTGCCAATTTCAAGTGAAGATTCAAGAACATCTATCGAGGTCCTTGAGTCAACAAATCCAAAAAGTTAATAAGCGTCAAACGCCAACTTCACAAGTCAAATCATTTACCAAGAACAAGCTTCAAGTAGTTCATTTTAACCTTTTTCATTGACATTGTATGGTTTCCCTGAATTTTTTTGACTTATTTAATGGTGGTTAATGATATTTGAGAATGATTTTAGATTAATTGTCATTTGAAACTATAACAAACCATCTTATAACTCCTTAAAACCATCACATCATATATTAAAATATTAACTAAAGAAATTAGACCTATAATTGAAACATACAATTTTATTTTATTTTGAAACAAATTGAAACATACTCCTATTGACAAACCATCACACTATCTTTTAAAAATTAAAAAAACATATTATAACTATGACTCAATCTTCCATGCTAACCATTTAAAACCATATCATAATTTAAAGTCTATAATATCCTACAAATTGTCCACGCGCACGTGGAGACTTAGTCGGTAACATTCCCCCCTACTTTGCTCGGTTTCTTTCCGAATTACGATCTTCCTCATTTACTGGACTCTTAAGCTTCTTCTCTTGAGTTGAGCCCATCATTCTCCATCATCTAATCTGTCGCTCTCTGTTCCTTCTCCTCCAAGCCTTCTTCACCATTAGTTCACTCCGCCCGCTTGATTCGCAGAGGATATCTTCCCAAAATTAATCAATTAATACGGTGTCTTCAAATCGTTCTCACGCTAACGGAGGTTTCTCCGATCCTTACAATCGCACCGGAGAAGGAGCCATCGGATGCCCGCGATGATGAAGAAGAAGAAGAAGAAGAATAAGAAGAGACTGAAGCCCCAATTATGTCAATTCCGATTTAACCACGACCACGGTTCGAGTCGGAGAAGAGTCCAATCTGATACTGGGTAAGCGAATCTTATGTTGGATATACGTTTTGCGATGTGATTCAACCCTTAGTAATTCCAAGTATCTGATAATTGTTCCTGCTACTTCACCTTGTTCTGAGAATTCACAATGGCCTAAAAGCATACTCCATACTTCACTGATTGGAATAATGCCTTTATTTTATTGAATGCCGCTTGGAATGTGTTAACATCATTGATTTGGTATATTAGATTAGATGATATTAGTTAAATACCACTAAAACTGCATGTTGCAATGGCTTATTTGAAGTAGAAATTGCATTAAAGGTGTTTGTAAAACCAACTTTAGATCAGTTTCAGCTTAAAATGAGCTTGAACTACCTGTTTTTTACTTGTAAATTTCAGCACAACAATTAGTATGTAAAGGTTTTGCAACAAGGCACTTAATTAGATCATGATTTTTGTAGCCTTCTCTGATTTCACATCTTTTCCAACATAAATGTATCCTATCATCATGATTATTGTTGTTCCTGTTTCAGCTTTCATATGGCCATTTGTTCCTGGGCTACCGATCGCCTCCATGCTCATCAATGTCTACCTATTAATTGGAACTGTTTTAGGGATGTGTATATGGTGTAAGAGCTCATGGATACTGATCTTCATCAGATTATTAAGTCGTCGCAGCCTCTTTCAAATGATCATTGCGAGAACTTTATATTCCAGGTAGCGATTCTCTTTATTTCAATGTTATTGTGTTCATTTAGCTGTAATGTGTGTGAAACATGCACTCTGAGATATAGTTGTGTCATGATTCTGCTTAATTTGTCAAACTATGACATAAGGTCCCTGGGACATTTTCATGTATGGACTAAATAGGAGAAGGAAATACTCCACTACTAACATTTATAACTCTGTAAGCTTGCAAACAGGAAAGCTTTTAATCTCGTTACTTGTAAGACAACAGAATAGACTATTGCCAATGCTACTAAAAGTTTGCTTTTATATCGTCACTGATTTGTCTGATGATGGAAACTTACATGTTGCGAGGAGTCTGTTCTGAGGGTGTTTATTATAATAAAAGTTATAATATAATAATGGCAAGGGTTTGGAGTGCACTATAACGACAAACTAAAACAAGGATTTTACATGACATAGTTTTAGATTTTTTCTGCTTCTGGATAACGACTCTAGAACTGAGTTTGTGGTCCATATTTAATTGTTTATTGGTAACCTTTTTCCTGTTTTAACTAGATGTAGGACGCGTTAAAGATACATATTTTATGGATGAATATTACTAGACTAATATCCAATAAAACAGAACATCACCTGCTTATTCTCTCAAAAAAAATTGTAATAATAAGCTTAGGTTTCTCATTTCACTAATAATAAGACTGTAATTGAATGTAAAGTTATCTTGTATGGAAGTGTGAAAATATAATGTTGTTCTGTATCTTAGTTACATCATTGGGGAAGTTGGTCTATTTTGAGTAGTTGGAAAACAAGTTTTGTTTTCATCTGATCTGCTTTCTATGTTTATACTCTATGTAGGTATCAGGTTCAATCCCGTCTCCTCCACCACTCAACCGAGCTAGGGTTCTCTCACTCCTGAAGAAGAAGTTCAACAACAGTTTCTCTCGCTCAACATGCATGAGGGCCAAGTGGAAGAAGAAGCGTATGAGGAGATTGAAGAGGAAGCGCTGAAAGATGAGACAGCGATCCAAGTAGAGGCTGTGTTTGGTCACCATCGTCGGCTGCGCTAGGGTTTCATTTTTCAGAATCGTTTTCAGATTTATCTATTTTGAGTTTTTGATATGTAATAGTTCGATTTACTGCTTTCGGAACTATTGTTTTGCTAGAATGACTTTGCAATCTAATGAGATTTTGTTGCTGGAATTATCGATTAAAAAATATATATATAGGTATCATGCTCCATCAAATGCAGCTCAAGCTAAACAGCAGTACAATTACCAGCCGCAACAACAGCCTCCGCGACAAACACGTCAAGAGTACAATGCTGGGAATAGAGGTAATAAAATGAAAGTTGATTTAGAGAAAACTGAATTTTAGTTGTTAATAAATTGTGTATTGGATCTGTGTTTTGAAGAAAATTTTCTACGAAACCTTTCTTGTAGCCTTTCTTGTTCATCTTTTGTCTTGCTTTCTTATTCTATGATTACTTGTACTACAATGATATGATATGTCTGAATTTGCAGTGGTTTAGATTCTTGATTCTATGAATTTTGGTGTACTTGAATAAAGAAACGCAACGCAACGCAAACCTTTGACTTTCAGTTTTCAGTTTCCCCCCTCAGTTGCACCAGAAGTAGTGATATGTTGAAATCTCACTTGCGAAAACTAGCTCAGCTTAAGTTTAGGAATCGCATGGTGAATTCACTGATTTGGTCAGTGAATATTGTAGAGAATTTGTGTTATCAAAGCAAAAGATATCGTCTTTGATTCAATTCAGATTGAGACATAGAATTTGGCTATACAATTCCTTGATTTCATGCTTTGATGATTGGTCCGAAATGCTTGTCCTTCTCCATGCAGAAACAACAAAGATTACTAAATGGGCTTCCCATTTGAATGCCATATTTAAGGTTTGCTGGAGGAAGGAACGTATCTAACTTAATAATACAGTGAGTTGTCATATACCTGTGGCGAACATTTTATGTTCTTGGTTTAGTATAAGCCAATTATTGTACTTGATTTTGGTTCTATGGTTTGTACAAAGACAAGCATTGATGCTGCTAACTACACATTTCATCATGATTAAGGTGTCCTGGAGGTCATTGTTAAAATCTTTTAGAATAAAGGCGGAGATTCGTGCAGTGCTTCAGTGCTTCATGGCTTAACACCAAGTGCATTGTGGATCGGAGTATCGGTAGTTTAGCTGGTAATTATTTCTAAATGTATGTTTAGGTGTGTATTAATGATAATGTTTCTGAAAATACTTCTGTAAAGCAGAGTAGAAGGGCGGTTGTTTTAGTTTGCCAAGGTACTATGTGGTTCATTTGGCGTGCGAGGAACAAAAAGTTATACAGAGGAGATAGGTGTGACCCAAAATAAGTGCTAGATTTGATTAAAGTCAACCCTTGGCATTGGCTGAGTAAAAAATGGTTGCTTAACAAGGTTGTATGGTATGACTTCATGTTTTATGTACAACTAATTGTTTGAGTTAGTTGAAGCCAGCTTTGGTTGCTAGAGTTGAATCAGTAGTTGTTGTCGTTGTTTAGTTAGTTGGTAATACTTTTTACTCAAGTGTTGGAGATATTAAAGCATTCGGTTTATTTGTTGATGTTTACAGATTGTGGGGCAGCTTTTCCGTGCATATTTTGAGTTGGTTGTGTTTTACTGAATAAGAAGAGGACTCAAAATTTGAATTTCTGGAGTTGTGTGATGTGGTTGAATTGCATTTGTCAGCGTCGGAGCCGGCTGCCTGGCTCCTTCTTTGGCTATTCTGCTTGCTTTGGTGAAGTATTGTGTTGGAGTTTCGCTAAAGGAGGAGGTGTATGAGGATTGATGGGTTCAGGTTTGTTGTGAACATGCATTTTTGTTGGTTTCGACTCAGGCAAATGAAGCTTCATGACATTGTGTTGTATCTATTTTGTCTTAATTTAATCTTTGCGGTTATTGGTGATAGATGAATGTGTATGCTCGATGAAGAAATGTGTTGTGGTTTGCTACAGCTTTGGGCAGCCTGGTGAGCTGTTTAAGGTTATACTTGAGCTTAGATGATAAATCATGTTCAAGATTGCGAGCGAGGAGGTGTGTGATGCCGCTGGGTTCAGGTTTTGTTGTGTAATCTCTGCTAATGTTTTCAAATCTGTGCAGTGTGGTGACTTGAAGTTTTGTCAATGATTTGTTAATTTTCATTTCTGGGTATTTGGTTCACTGGACTGGAGCATACTTTTTGGTTGGATAGCATATGGCTTTGTATAATGTTTCTTGGTAGTATATTGTTATATTGAGTTACCTAAGTCACCTAAGTGTGTAGTAATTTGCGATGAATTGATAACCAAAATTACCTCTTGGCCACAGCTCAAATAGGACTAATAGGTAATACATAGAGTACTAGATAGATAGATGATAAGGTAGTCAAAATTAAATTCCAACCTTGAACACTTAAAAAGATGATTATTTTGGACTTTGGCGTGCTTGATTGAATTGGTTGTATCAGGTTAAAGCTTATTTCGTAGAAGAAGTGTGGTTGAGAGTGCGAGTGCCTATCAACGCTTTTGTGTATCCTCGTATTTGTAAGTTGTAACTTGCATAATAATTTTAATTTTAAGTAATAAATATTTTTGCAGCTTATAAAAAAAAATCATTTCAATTTCAAGGTGTTGTATACTTGTATGTTTGTAATTGATTTTGATCTATTGTATTTTTATGTTTCAACATTTGTTTTAGAATTAAACATTTTTAAGTTCATTACCATTGTATTTACGTCTGATATAGTTCTAATTTCTAATAAAATAACTGTAATCACGATTATAACAGTTTAAAAAGAATACGTGAACATAGCACGTAATAACACGTGTAACGTGTTACGCGCGTATAACACATAAGTTACATGTCAGCTTTAGCAAATGTGACATTTAAATGGTTAACTAACAAACTGTGTGAATAAAATAGGACAAAATTGCATTCAAAATACAATAATGGTTTACGAGAAGACCATAGAAAATGTGTGAACCATATTATTTGATTAGTATTACGCAAAATCAAGTAATTATTGGAGAATTTTCATTAAATAGACCATAATAAAAGTACAAATTATTATCGAAAAAACCATAGCACACACGTAGCGTGTGACTTAAGTTCTAGTATCTTATAATCATAATCATAATGAAAGAATTATGCCACATAGGTTGTTTTTTTTTTTAAATTCAGGCCGCATAAAATAAAACCCTTGATTTTCCCTTTTTTTTTTCCTTTTTTTTTTTTGGAAAATCAAGTCTTTGGCATGCCAAATATATATGTAAGGCTCAAGATATAGTCCTAACAATTTTACTACACAAACGTTTCTTCTCCTCTAGTCGGCTCTTTGCTATATGTAAAATCACGCGCGTCTTCATCATCAGATTATTCAAGTTTGCTTGAAAAATTAATCTACTATATGACTCTTCTTTATTCTCGGGGCAAAAAGAAGGCAATGGCTTATGAATTTGAATTTGATTTACCTGAAGAAATCATCCAGCATATCCAATATTTCCCCGGTGGAACCATTGACTTCTGATATAGCAGAGAACAAATTAATGACGAAGAAGTTTCCAAGGTAAAAGAGGATGCTCGAACGTCTGTATTGTCCAAATCATGGTACCCTGCTTGGTCCCCTCGACCCGTCCTTATTCTGTCCAACACGTTTTTCAATTTTTGTTGTTGGGAAGACGACTATCGAAAGCTCATTCAGGAAACCGTACAGAGATACAAGAAGTTGAATAGAAGCATACATAGCCTCGTGTTGGTAATCAGAGATCACTGCGGTGAAGGTAGGGACGTGCTTGATGAACTGATGTTATTAACCGTGTTAAATCACTAAAATTTCGTTTGGTGAAAGAGTGATTAATGCGCATAGTGTGTCAATCAACACATGAATGAGTTCATTCATTCAAACACACATAGATGAGTGTTTCATTGTGCTAAAATCCGTGTTAAAGAGTAAATTATGGGAAAATGAGACCACCTATCAAAATCGGGGCCAAAAACGAGTTTCGGTCCTAGTATAGAGAGTGGCGCCGCGGCGCACATAGAAAAGGGACGCGTCCTTTGTTGTTTTTGCCAGATTCTTGTTGTTTTCCATATGGACCCTTCCCTTAAAGTGTGTGGATGTTATCCATTCGACTTGTAACAGTGTTGGATGAAGTTTTGAACAAAGTTTAATGAAGCATATACAACATGTTGTTTAAACAACTTATTGAATTCAAATTCGTGATGTTATTACAATCTAAGTCTTTCAAAAAGAGTACGCGCCGATGTACGGTTAATTAATGTAAATCATAAAAGATTATTATGTTAATACACTTTTTTTTAAAACACTTTAAACCATATTGATTTGAAATTCTAATTTATGGTTCGTTACAGGGACACTTATTGGTTTAGTTGGTTTTATAATCTATCTATTACAAAACGTGCAATCAAGTAAAAGCTCCGACTACTTGCTGCACAAGATATAGATAATCTAACACAAAATTTCCTCCTCCCAAGTTTCAATAATACACAAATTAACGCCTATCTTCCTTGCTGAACTTGCAAAGTAATTCGTACTGATTAATGTTGAACGAGGATTTCTCTTGCAGACAGCTCAAAGAAATACTCAACTGATTAATTTTAAGAGGTGGTGTTGACTTTTCAAATTAAATCTCATCAAGTCATCATCGGTTGGGATCTGATAAACACTTCCAAAGTCTTTGTAGTAGTTCTTGTGACAGTGTGACGTGCCGGTTCTTCCACGCGCGATAACTTGCAGTTTAAACTAATATGATGGTCACTAGTTCAATATAAACAAATACTCGCAAGTCAATATAAAACATGTTGTACTGTAATTGGTCTCTTGAGTTATCTTAATTATTAATTATCGTACACATCAAAACAGTGTTACCTATTATAGGACATTATACATGCATGAGTGCATTTTTATTTTCTATTTTTCAAAGATAACTATAATATACTTCATTATAATAACAAAGTTGTATAAGATTTAACAAAGTTATTAGAGTTTACAAGTAAATAATTAAGCCGAAGTCGAATTCTCTAATCTGTCTATTAAATTTTGTGCATCACAGAACAACAAAACAATTGTTGGTTTACAAACGGTTCCTTCTTGTTAAGGCATGTGAGTAAAAACTTTAAAATCAAATTGGATTATGAGACTCTCACATTATAATTGTTTACAAATATTCAATCCAAGTAAAACTGTAAATTGCTAATTAAGGTATGCATCATTATTGCAATTTATTGGGGTGAATTGTGCATATCACGTCATGACGTTCGAATTGGGTGCGTACTTTACTAAATTTATGTTTGCCTAGCAGAATTTTTCTCCGATTACCAAAATTAAATTTTTTGTTTCTTATAGTACAAAAAAGCGGGAATGAAAAGTTATGGTCCAAAAAGGGTGACTGGTAAATGGAGGTTTTGGCACTTTACCCCCTTGTATTCTTATAAATAGGCAAATACCCCATGTATTATTTTTAAAGGCAGATTACTTCTTTGTATTGTTTAAACGGTGCAATTTGACCCCCTCTGTTAGAGAGTGTGTTACACTCTTAACACCCTCTCTTTTACCGCAACTGGAACTAACTAGCAATATAGTTTTGAACTAAATTCTCTATTTAAAATAATTTAGTGAGTAAAAGGAAAAGGAAAATTTATTATAAAATTTCAATAATTTTAACGCTCCATTGTAAGTTACTTTTCTTAATATTAAATATTATTTCTTCAAAATTTAAATACTTTCAATTATTTTAAATATAAATTATCACTTTAGTTAATTAATTATATGATACAAATAATAAATATTTTTAAAAGGTAAATACTTATATATAGTTAAAAAAGATTAACCAATATTTAAAATTCCTCTTTTGTAAAAGTTTGGTTGGAAGATAAATTTATAAGTCACTACAATATTTCATTCTCTAAAACTTTAAAAAATGAAAAAAAAAATCAATTGGTAATATATACTCTATCATGTACTACAATATATTTATATTATGATTGAAAAAATGTATAATATATTATTAAATGGGATAAATTTTTGCCGAACAAGCATCTTTTTTTTTTCAAGGTTT
This sequence comes from Plantago ovata, assembly GCA_028274465.1. Taxonomy (NCBI): domain Eukaryota; kingdom Viridiplantae; phylum Streptophyta; class Magnoliopsida; order Lamiales; family Plantaginaceae; genus Plantago; species Plantago ovata. Next base: position 28,943,806 of record CM051455.1, on the reverse strand, counting down.
TAATTGCCGATAGATTTTCAATAAATATAATATGAGGGGAATTAGCCTCTTATATTAAATACAAAATGGATAATTAGTCAAAAGTTAATGGAAGTTAACGATATGATGTTAGTCAATTTTAACGGAAAATTAAAGTGAGGTGGCGAGTTGCACCTTTTGAAAAATATAGGGGTCGAATGGTCTATAAAAATAATACATGGATTAATTCGCCTTTTATTAAGAATATAAGGGGGTAAATGTATCATACTTAGGAGTGGATTTCTCCTTATTGTTTCAATAGCAAGTTTATTGAGGGATGCTCTACCTGAAAGATTTATAAGAAATTTAAGGTGTTTAATTAAGGCATAACAAATTGTGTTTTTCATAAATAAATATGCATGTTGTTAACAATATATATATATATATATATATGTGTGTTACTAATTAAGACCATTGATTAACCACTCCAGTCTCCATTTATTTTAAAAATAGGTACAGAAGATTTCACATGCACGCTACACTGTTGAGAAAGGTGACAAAATTAGTTGCTTAGAATGGAAATGAACCGTTTCACATACATATGCCTCATCAGTCATCATCACTGCATATGATCTGTGCTAGCCGCTAGTTTACTTGAAGCGAGATTCGAGACAACGACAAAAGGACAATTTTCTGAGGCTTAAATTTGACACATTCATATATAGCAAGATCATATCATCAGATAGCCAGCCAAGTAACTGAGAATGAGAAACGAAAATGAATCATCATCTTGTTCGAATCTTGTCTACTATCTACTCATTCCACTCATCCTACTATCCGGCCTTCTTGTTACAATTAACCCTTCGAACAATTACTCATGGTCATCTCCTAACCTTCATCCTGCAGCAGCTGCAGCTCCAGATACTACAGATCATGTTGCACAAGCTGCTGCCAGATTCAGGAGAAAGTACCGCAGCAGTTTAGAGATCATCGAGGCCAGTTTAGCACGAGCACGATTAAGAATACACGATGTTCAGCAAAACAATTCGACATCGTTTGATCCTGAGTATGTACCTAGGGGAAGGATTTACAGGAACGCTGATATCTTCCACAGGTATGGTATCATCATCATCATCTACATACATAATGATCTTATATTAATTGGAAATTTAATTTGTGTCTCCAATTACAAAAACGAAAGTTTCTTATTGGAAATATACGGAAATAACCCTGACTATATATAGGTTCCTTGAAGCAAGATTTTATGTAAAACATTCAGTTTTAAGATTCAAAGTCTCTGTTGGATCGATTGTAGATTTTTTCCAAGATTTTCCTATCTATATGAATGTTGAAATGTTCACATTATGCATTTAAATACGTAGTAGTAATTTTAGTATCTTAATTACTAATTACAGGAGTTATCTGGAAATGGAGAAACTGTTCAAGATATATGTGTATGAAGAAGGAGACCCTCCTGTATTTCATTACAGCAAGAGTGAAGGGATTCTAGGGATTGAGGGCATTCTCATCCATCAAATCGAGATAAGCAAATTTCGGACCAAAGATCCTGGGAAAGCTCATGTTTACTTCATTCCGATAAGCGTGCAGTCGATAGTTGATTATGCTTTTGATGTTCACAATAGGGATTGGACGCCCTTGCTAAATATAGCTGCTGACTACAATAATCTCATTTCCAACAAATATCCGTTCTGGAATCTAACTCAGGGACGTGATCATTTCATGCTCGCCTGTCATGATTGGGTATGATTTCATGACTCTTAAACTACTGCTTGAACTCAGATTTGTTTTAGTCTGGGAAAAATTTAATTTCTTTCTGTCACAGGCTCCAATGATATCAAAGTCAGTAACATACCTCAACAAGAACTCGATTAGAGTTATGTGTAATGCGAACACATCAGAAGAATTCAAACCATCAATAGACGTGTCTTTACCCGAAATATATCTTCCCAAAGGAACAATGGACGGCCTAATTGGTGGACTGCCACCATCAGAACGTTCTGTTTTTGTTTTCTATGCTGGAGGTGTTCATGGATACATTAGGGAAGTGCTTATGGAGCAGTGGAAGGGCAAAGATCCAGAAGTCCTGGTTTACAAGTCACTTCCAAAGAACATGTCGTATTATGACATGTTTAGAAAGAGTAAGTATTGCATATGTCCTAGCGGTTGGGAAGTGGCTAGTCCGAGAATGGTTGAATCTCTTTACATGGGGTGTGTTCCGGTACTGCTAAAAGCCAACTACGCTAAACCGTTTGAGGATGTGTTGGATTGGAGTACATTCTCAGTCGATGTTCCGTTGGAGAAACTTCCCCAGTTGAAGGAGATACTGAAGGCCATTCCTCACGCAAAGTACTTGGAGATGCAGGAGATGGGGATTCACGTGAGGAGACACTTTGAGGTTAACTTCCCTCCTAAGCGGTATGATGTGTTTCACATGACACTCCATGCTATTTGGCTCCGAAGAATGAATATTCAGCTCCATGAAATGTCACATTGATTTAAAGCAATATCCCCTTCTTCTCAATTCATACTCAATTCATAGCATTAGCATGTAGTATGTACGTAGAGTAAAGTATAAAAGATTACCTCCATTGCAGGGGCGGAGCTGTAAAGGGGCAGGGTAGTGCACCCATTTTCTTCTCTTTACCTACATATTAGCTTTTTTAAATGATTTTTTACACATTGTACCGTCCATTTTGACATTTTTTGTTGTTTTCCTTTTTAATAATGCACATAAATCCCGGATTGTTAGTAAAATTATTATTGCAACGTTGTATAAATTTGATATTTCAAATATTTTTATTTATCATATAAAAAAAGCTATCCTATTTCTACATAAGAAGAAAAAAGTTATATGTTTGTATATGCGCACTAAGCGACGTAATTTCCTGACTCCGCCCCTGCTCATTGTTAGTTGTGGGATTTTTCAAATTTCAAAATAGAATTAGAGGATTACCTCCATTGTTGCAACTTCCTAAATGATGTTTTAGACATTTCACATATTATTAAAAAAATATAATCATTATCCCTTTTATTTTTATATATAGGTCCAATCACACCTACTACTAATAATAGTAAATTGATTCTAATCCTAAAGCATTCTCGCATGCTCACATACACATCTATTAATAGTTATAATAGTTAAAGCAAACCTATTAATATTAATAGTATAGGACAATCAATCATGTTTGATTTCTAAAACTACAATTGTAAAAAATCCTAAAACTTCAATTATCCAAAATTGGAGGGAGTACAATGAACCTTTGATAAACCACGGAGAGCCATCTTCCAAAGTTAGGATATAATTTAATTAGAGATAAAATGAACGGCCAATAAGCAAATGACAAATTACCAATACCGATCTAGAAATAAGACAAAATGGTCTAAATTTAAAATGGTAGGACGACCCTCAAAAGTAAATGAGTAAGGTTCTGTTTGATTTGCCTAAAAAATTTGAACTGAACTTAATTGAATTTAATAAATGTGAATTGAACTGAACTTAATTAATTTAAACTTAACTGAACTTATTTGAAATATAAATTTAAAGTAATCAAACATGAACTGAACTTAATTATTTAAAATTAAACTGATTGAATTTAATAAATCTAAATTGAATCGAACTAAACTAAATTTATGTCGAAATTAATAGAATCTAGCTTGCTAGCCCGAAATCGAAACCGACCAATATATTATGTCGGGTCTATGGATCCGGGTCCGGTAAGAGCATGCCCATCGGTGGACACTTAAAAGAAAGAAAAACAATTCATCGGTAAGAGTCACCGCTTCTTTGATCGATCTCTCCGGAGGATAACCACCATGAGCGAATTTCGCAAACACCAGGTACTTCTCTCCTTTCCTCTCCGGCTCTAATCAATTCACCAATTACACTGTTTCCTGTATCCATTTCCCGTTTGACCTTTCCGATCATCAGGTATCACTGCGTGGAGCTAGTGCCAAGGAAATCACCAGAGATGCGCTCCTTCAGAAGGTTAATCAGGAAAGGGAGCTTCGTAATTACGCCCGCCGAGCTAATTCCTCCGCTTTGCTCATTCAGGTTTGATAATTTTTTTTTTATTTGGGGACAAATAACCAAAGCTACTCTAGTTTTTTTTTTTTTTAGTCTGTGTAGTTACATTTGTCGATATGATGGTTTGATTGGATTCAGAGGGTCTGGAGGCGCCATCATGCCACTAAAACAGTGGCGTTGCAGCTGCAGCTTGAATGGGAGAAGATGATTAGTTCTAGTGGTGATCTTACCAAAGTGCAGATGCATAGTGAAATTTTGAGGCCTTTTCTGTTTTTCGTCGATTATTTGTGTGTTCGGCGTCGGAGTATTGGAGCTAGGGATAAGGATTGCATGATGAGTTGCTTTAAAATGGTTCTGGAGAACATCAATTCTAACGGTATGCATTATTTGATTTCTCCAATCCCCTTCCCAGGTTTGGCTGATGTTCATTTATGTGTCAAAATAGTCCATATATGAGTTCATACGACAGGGGATAAGCTAGGAACACATTGGTTTTACTGCATTACTCTCGCCTCTTTGTTTTGGAAACATGATGTTTAATTAATACCGGGACTTCAAATTGAAATCCACTACCAGAGTTTGTATTAATTTATGTTCATCCAAGGATGGAATGCAAAAGTGTTTTAATTATATTTTGATTATTGTGAGATAACATGCTTGTCGTAAGCTATAGGAGCTAGTTTTTGCACAATTTCTCTCTGTCAAGGATACAAATAATTTCATAAATATGCAATATTTTTAATTTCATTATGAATAGGGGTTTAGGCACTCATAACTCACACTCATTTTCATTTTCATATTGATTCTTTCTCGGTCAGGTGCATGCCTGTGCAGTCGCTGTGTGAGTTGCGTAACTTAAAAAATGTAAGTAAGTAAACAAATCAATTGATGGAAGGAAAAAGCGAGATTTCTGGTAAATTTATTCGCTTGTTAACCAAGATATCTACTCTGCGATTGTATAAATCAAAAATTAGATCAAGTCTTTTTTTTTTTCTGTCTTTCTATATCTCCTCAAAAAAATATTGCCCGTCACATTAATTTCTTGAAAGGTGATCTTTTAGATCGTAGTAACTTTTTGAGTTTAGGCCTGTAGTGATGATGTGCCATAATTGCAAATTATAATCCCTGTCAGATATGCCCTCTGTTTTTCTTCAAGAAATAAGTTGTTATCTCTTTCTTGTTGTTACACTTTGTGAAAGAAGTAAATTCGCATGAGCTACCTTGCTATTCAATTAGTGTGCTTAGAGCTGAGTTGCAACTGGATAGTTGATGTAATTTCAGGATAATGAATGGATAAGAATGATTTGATTGGATGCTCAGACATGTGGTTGGTTGTTAGAGAAAAACCATTAGCATCTTTCCACCATGCCCAAAAGAGAAATCAAGGCCTGGTTGTCTGTCATTGTGCTCAATGGAAGTGTTTCTAAAGAAATTACACTTTACTTGCAGATGCTTCTCAGAACTTTTGTGCAATGGCAATTGGTAGGTTTGATGAGAGAAGGATATGGCTTCATCAATCAAAGAAGCTATTATTGGTCTGCTTGTTCATTTTATCATTGTTCGAATACTCTGATCAAAAGGTTCCAGATCTTATTCTCACGTCGTTGGCAATGCGTTTAGCAGTACTTTTGATTGAACCGAAAGGTTGGAAATGCATCAGGGATGACACTCGTAAGGATGCAAATGACGCGGCGAGGACTCTAGTTCAGTTCATTGGGAGTTATAGAAGTGGTTTGTATGGTTGCGTTCGGAAATTCATTTGTAATATAAAAGTTCCCTTTTCTTCACGTGAGGAGTTCTCCTGTCAGACAGATGATAGATTCTTGATTGTTGCCAGTGCTATAACTCTATCTTTACGGCCTTTCCACATAGCGAATATGGATGTAGATGATAATGGTTTGATGGAGTGTGCTGTTGAACAGTACTGGGTCTCATTATTCACAATACCTTGGTTTCCTCAGCGTTTACCTTCAATTCTTGTGCCTGCTTTGAGACACCAGTCAGTATTATCACCATGCCTCAGTATGTTAATGGTAAGTGTGGACCAAAAGTACTAAATTATGTGCAGATGGTAATAATATCCGATGTTTGTTATACACACTTTTCTTTATTTCATTTACATTAATTTTTTCTCTTCCTGCTTGGGATTAGTACTAAATAATGATAAACTCCGGCATTGTCATACTCCCATATTTCTGTAGGTCCCATCTTAAGGAATTCTACCTTCACATAATAATAAATAAATGAAGTCATATTAAAAATATATATGATCTAAAGTATAAATTACACATACATGTTTAGGAAATAAACCTGAACAACACACACACACACACACACACACTGTTATGTGTGTGTGTTTTTGTATAATAGATTAAATGTGAAGTGAAGAAACACTTATGTAAAGTTATACATATGAGGAAAGAAATACTCTTTTGATTTTTTGTTTTTTATTGTAAAAACATTGTCTTGCTTGCATGTATAATTAGTTTATTTACATAGACACCTTTTTGACTAGTGACTGCATTCTATTGAATTCATATGCTTGATATTCATAAATCAGTTTATTTGTTTCTTTTGTGTTTCTGGATTATGTACTACTGTTTAAATAATTAAAGTGCATATATATACATACTAAAGAGAGTTATATAGAATTAAAAAAGAATTTAAACTCTATAGTAATATTTTCCAGCAATCCTAATAATTTCCGATGCACAGAGTTGGAAAACATGGTTTCTATTTATGTAATTTTAGCCTGAGTTTTAAACACTAGGGAGCTGATGAAACTATGGCAGGTGATGACAGATCTCGAATGAGAAAATTTTGAAGAAAATTGCTGAGCTAGATCAGTTGGACATAACTTCAAACTCCAAAGTGATGCCAGGAGTTGGTTGGGCACTTGCTAACACCATGTACCTTGCAATAGCAAGTGAAACGAGCTACACCAGTGCTCTAAATTCTGGAAAATTTGCAGCTGGTTTAGATTGCACATCCTACCTTCGGGTTGTTGTTTTACTTGCGGATAGTCTATTGGCTTCACTTGAAAACTATAGCAGCCTCATGCCACTATATGATGAAATCCGAGATGACAGTGATTTATCTTCCGATTCTGCATTTAATATGGATGATACAGCTTGTGGACCGTCAAAGTTATCATACATGGACCTTTTTAGGCATGTGTATCTGCCAGGTCATCTTGATAAACTCCTGGAGAGTGAATTAATTGATGTTGCTTATTATTATTCATGCATGCTCCGTCTATTCTCAACTTTGAATCCTGTGATCAAAGCATTACCCATCCTCAACATGCTATCATTCACCCCTGGATTTCTTCTCAATTTGTGGAAAGAACTAGAAAAGTTCCTTTTTCCGGGGAACAATCATTTTGCAAGTTTGAAGTCACCATATGGAAGCAGGACTGTAGACCAAAGTGATGTAGATTCTGACAGAAAGCAAAGGAGATTAGGTAGAGTTACAGGCAATAGATGGGTTAATGTATTGCATAAAATCACTGGAAAGTCACTATCTGATCATGATAGTCCGGATTCGGGTAGTGAACAATCCAACTTAAATCCGATTGAGGAATATCCTTCAAATGAATGGGATATTGAGCTTCTAAGACGGGGTCCTGAAGGCATATCAAATGATATATCTTGTCTGCTTCATCTCTTCTGTTCCAGTTACTCACATCTCCTTTTGGTCCTTGATGACATAGAGTTTTACGATAAGCAGGTGATAATTATAACTTTTGATTAACTCTTTGGACTTTCAACAGTGAAGTGGATTGGCAATTATATATTTTAGCTTCAGTTCACTTACATCATAACTAATTAACTAGGTCCCATTCACCTTGGAGCGGCAGCGGAAAGTTGCTGCATCAATGAATACATTGGTATACAGTTCCTTGTCACGGAGTGTCAGTCCTCAATGTCGACCTCTTGTGAGATCTGCAGTTCGATGCCTGCACTTACTATATGAAAGGGATTGTAGACACCAGTTCTGCCCCCCTGCTTTGTGGCTTTCGCCTGGTAAAAACAACAGGCTGCCAATCGCTGTTGCTGCCAGAACTCATGAAGTATTTTCAGCCACAGATGGTGGAGTACCCACATCCAGCATAGGTTCCGTCATAACTACCATGCCACATGTTTTTCCCTTTGAAGAAAGGTAAATACAACAGCACAAAATTTTCCATGGTTCACAAATTTCTGTTCTAACTCATTTTTAGTTCCATTTTTTCTGTGGAATCTGCTACAATGTCTGGTGGAATATGGGGAAGGGTATGGATTTTGGCATTGTTATCGTCATTTGATGTTTACTTCGTAGATGAATGTATAACATTTAACAAATACTTGAAATGGAGAATAGACTGGCTATACGTCACTTTTATAAACACACAAGGATATAGTGACACCAGCAGCACAATGCTGATTTTATTGTGCGGAAAATTTAGATAGCCTCCAAGTCTGAAGAAGGAGCTTTGTATAAGGTTCCGTGCGATAGAAATATGATAGAGTTATCTGCTACAGTTTTAAACACAGGATACTTTCAGGCAAAGCCATTGATCATGCATAAGTTTTAGCATTAAACCTTCAGTTATAAAAGTTTCGGTATTCCTATTTCCTACCACATGTGTGCTATAAGGAATTCTGCTTCCTTCCTGTTTTAGTAGACAAAATTCCAAATTGTGTTCTGACGGCTTTGTAATTGGCAGAGTCAAAATGTTCAGAGAATTTATCAGCATGGACAAAATTTCGAGGACGATGGCAGGTGAAGTAACTGCACCAGGTTCACGAGCAATTGAAATAGTTATTCGTAGGGGTCATGTACCTGAAGATGGATTCCGGCAACTAAATTCACTTGGGTCAAGATTGAAGTCTGCTATCCATGTTTCATTCGTTAGTGAATCAGGCCTTCCAGAAGCTGGACTTGACTATGGAGGGTTGACCAAGGAGTTCTTGACTGACATCTCAAAAGCTGCCTTTTCTCCAGAGTACTTGCTCTCTTCCCTTTTGAAACTTTCAACTGTATAGCCTTTTTGTTTGCTGAAAGGGCTGTGTTCATTCAGGTATGGGCTATTCTCCCAGACTTCAACTTCTGACAGACACCTAATACCAAATACAACTGCAAGATATTTGGATAATGGGATCCAGATGATTGAATTTCTGGGAAGAATTGTCGGCAAAGCTCTCTATGAGGGAATATTACTCGACTTCTACTTTTCACATGTTTTTGTGCAAAAGTTGTTGGGGCGTTATAGCTTTTTGGATGAACTCTCCACCCTTGATCCCGAACTTTATAGGAACCTTATTTATGTTAAGGTAAGTGCAAATTCTCAGCCAGAGTTAGAAATTGTATAAGATATGTGTGTTTGCGTGTAAATAGATGCATATATGTTGTGAATACAAATATAGTGCAACCGCTCTGTCGTTTCTTTAGTGTCATGTTGTATCACCAAACTCGACTTTGCTCGCATCCCTAATGCAGTTTCAGAGCATTTTAGACCATTGGTTAATGTGCATAACATCATAGTTTAAGGTTTAGTCATATGAGTATCGAGGTGATTGGGTATAAATAATGTCAGAAGACCTAGACAAATAGTGTAATAAATTGTTTGGCCTTGCTCGGCTGTGATGAATGATTCATTGGATAATGAGGTCTCATGGGTAGTTACTTAAAGTGAATTCAGCACATGATGGTTTTTGTTCAAGTGGTCTTGTAAAAAGTGAAAATGTGCTGGGTGGAAATAGTTAGCCTAGTGAGCCTGTTATGTCAGCTTTAAGTAATCTTGTAAGAGGATCGCGTAATTAAGTATATGGGTGAAAGGAAAATCCCAGGTTGTGGGTGTCTCGAAACTGGTGCATAACTAACATTGTAAGGGAGTTTAAATTGGCATGAAATGTGACTTTGGCCTGGACCTAACCATCTTTCTTTATAAAAAGGTGTGACCTCAGGATTATATGTCTGAGTTTACTGTGCTCATTATGATTTTGTGGTCTAAGTTGTTTAACAACAGTGTTCTCTCGACAACAACGTGTGCATGTTCAACTTTATATTATGACGTTATCGATTGCACATGCAGAATTATGATGGTGATGCCAGTGAACTTTCTTTAGATTTCACGGTTACTGAAGAATCACTTGGAAAACGAGATGTTGTTGAACTCAAACCCGGGGGCAAGGATACCTGTGTGACAAATGAAAACAAACTGCAGTATGTTCATGCAATGGCTGACTATAAACTTAATCGTCAGGTAGTGAACAATATCTGTACACTTGCTGAAGTTTGTTCGTTTGTAATCGAATATTACTAAGTTAGTTGGTTCTGATTTGCAGATACTTCCTTTCTCGAATGCCTTCTATCGAGGATTATCAGATTTAATATCACCATCCTGGCTGAAGTTGTTTAATGCAGCCGAATTTAATCAGGTGTCACATTCACTGCATTATTCATCACATAATGGCCCTCCCCCCCCCCCCCCCCCTCAGTGGAAATCACAAAGTAAACTAAATGCCAAAAAAGAAAAAAAAAAAAACACTTAAGATCTGTGTTGCTTTTCAAACTACAAATGAAAAAAAAAAAGGTATTATGCAATGCGCTTCAAGGATCTGGTGTAACAGCATTAGTTATCACTTCCATTGAACTTCTACTCCTGCTTTGCTTGTCACTGCAATTGAATTATTAAACATTGAGGTGAAGTGATTTCCCTATAGTATAACTGGGATTGGTGTTAGTATAACTGGGATAGGTGTTATCTTCTAATGGAGTATGTGATTTTGGAAGTAATTATGTACATTGTGCAATTCCATTACATTCTGAAATATGATAAAATTATCATTATATTGTTTTCCAGTTACTTTCAGGTGGGAAACATGATATTGATGTCAATGATCTAAGGCAAAACACTCATTACACAGGAGGTTATAGTGATGGGAGTCGAACAGTTAAGCTATTTTGGGAGGTATGGGCCTTTGAAATACATTTATGCATCCTCACTGAATTGTTCCAGTTCCCCAAATAATGGTGATTTATCCTAGTTCTTGCCATCTTATACGGCAGTTTTTGTGCTTTAGCAAAAACTATAGTGTGTGCCACATTACTTTCACCTAGTAACTCTGTTTCTTCGGATGTAGATTATGAGTTGTTTGTTTTGCAGATAATTGTTTGTGTACCACTAGATTGTCTTTGAAGATGTTATCAATATCATTCCTTCTTCATTCTGAGGGAAAATTATGTATACACCCCATGAGTTTATTGCATTAAACTCTAAGGTCCAGTCTCCGTCAAAAGATAACATTGACACCCCTTGTGGTTAAGTCAGCGTTAAATTTTCCAAAAAACTAACCCTGTGACGTCACCATTATGTCATTATCTTTTTTTTAAAATAAAACACAGAAGGGAAAAAAAAAGCCATTTCCAGCGGCGACACTCGCCGGAAAAACTCTGCCATGGCAGAGCTTTTTAAACAATTGCTCCAGATCGGAGAGTTTAAACTCCGATCGGAGCAAATCTGCTCCGATCTGCAGTAGTTGGCGGAGGTTTTCCTGCGACTGTCACCACCGGAAATGGCTGCTTTCTTTTCCTTTCATTTTTTTAAATTTTTATTTGGTTTCTTATTTCTCGTAACTTCTTTTTTTTTTTTCAATTCTATTATGAATTTGGACATCATCAAGGGCAAGGATTGGAAAAGACTTAACATCAGGGGGGTGTTTATAGAATTCGACAAACGTCCGGGGGGGGGGGGGGTGTAAAAACTTAATGGAGCGTGGACCTGAGAGGTTAATGCAATAAACTCAAAGGGGTGTAATACATAATTTTCCCTAATTCTGATGCATGAATTTTCCGTTCTTGTAGTCTTGTAATATGTTCTGTTGTTCATGCATATGCTTTATAAATGTCTGATACTAATATTACTGGAGCTTACCGAGTCACATAGTATGCCTCTCTAAGTTCCGTAAAAGGCAGCAAATGGATATTAACATGTGTAAATGTAAGATCTCCACAAGCTTTTCTACATGATTATGGAAAATTTTGTCCCTCCTAGTTATCGAGTTATAAGAAAGCGAAAAATATTTAGAACTTCACTACGGTATAGATCTGAAGTTTGTAAGCCACAGCTGTTGTAAAATATTATTTATAATTCTATGAGACTCTAGATCAGTTGCCAGATTACAGTAATTAAACCTTTTTCATGCCTGGGATTTTAGAAGACTTTTTCATTACAGTAAGGGGCAAGATGATGTAGACTACAAGGTATTAAAGAGCACCATCCACTCTGCATTTACCAATTATCAATCATACTGTTGAAGCAATATTTGTCACTATGTCTTCCTGATGTCTCTTTCTCATGTCCAAAACCGAATACTTGTGTCTGTGTGTTTAATGGGATAATATATGCATTATGCTATTATGTTCTTTCAGTTTATCCTCTGTTCTTTTTCTCAAGGTGTTTGCTGGATTTGAGCCAAGAGAACGCTGTATGCTTCTCAAGTTTGTAACCAGCTGTTCTCGAGCTCCTTTGCTTGGTTTCAAGCACCTTCAACCGGCTTTTACTATCCATAAGGTATGCGCTCTGAGTCTGATAATACTCATCTTCTGCAGTGTCTTGCTGAAGATGTTTGTTAGTTTCAATTCTTCTAGCTTGTCCATGATGGCGATTGTAAATGTCCTAAAAGATATTGCTGGTTCTTTTCGAGAACTGTTATCACAGGTCTAGGAGTTATTGAAAATAATTCTAGCGTTATTTGAGCAATCGTATACATGTGAGGAGATTTCCTAGGGTTACATCATAGCCTCTTGGTTGAATTGGGTATACCTTTTGGATTAAGCTTGTAGCAACATCGTACCTCCCATAAGAACCCTCGTTTGGTGCTTGGTTTGTAGTTTAACAAAAATAAACCTGCCATCATACTTCTCTGTAATAAAAAATGAACTTGCAAGTTCTTTACTGTAACATGCATCTCTCTTCATAATTGCAGCATCTTCTTGTTCATGCAATGATAGTTCTTGCGCATGGGAATGATGACTCTTTTAAATATATTTCCTTGCCCAAGACACTGATATAGTGAAAGACAGAAGCATGCACAAACTTTTAAAAATAGTGTCATGAACCACCCCCAAATTACAGTCTTACAGTGAAAACCCTTTTTAAGATACTCAAAACTGAAAAGGATGTGTATGCTAGTTTTGGACTGATTCATGAACTTACCATGATCAGGTGGTCTGCGATGTTCCTCTCTGGGCAACATTTGGTGGTCAAGATGTAGATCGACTTCCATCAGCTTCTACTTGCTATAATACTTTAAAGGTACTTTAGAATGACATACAGATTGAAGGTCACAAATTTGCTTTTGATGTAATATTCCCTTAAACTAGCATTCTTATATTATTTTGACAAATCATTGATGCAAACTGTCTTTTGGATTTGCAGCTTCCAACATACAAACGTGCTAGCACTTTGAGAGCAAAACTTCTGTATGCAATCAATTCTAATGCTGGATTTGAACTTTCGTAGTGGTCTGTACAGTGAAGTTCTGGTGAGACATCGCTCATTAGTAAGTTTGTGTTAGAATACTATATTTCTTTGACCATAGTACTGGCTTACTTTTGGTGTTCTATATGTAAATTTTATGTCATCCTAAATGTCGTGACATAACTCATACTTCTAAACTTCGAAATCCTGGAATACCAACTTAGTTTTTCTCAGCCTCCATTCCTTTTCTCTTTCTTTTCTTTTGTTTTTCTAAGTTTCTTGGCGGGCTAATGCTCTGCCATTTGCTAACACAAGGTAACCATAACATATTACTCTTATTCGATAAATTGTCTCAAGACATTACAACCACCGATTAACTCTAAAGGACGTATTACATTACTATATGCTAGCAGACGAATGAGTTGTCGTGATAAGTGCTGCTAACTGGGGGTGGCCTTTATGAGACGAGATTGAACCCTTGTTCAAGTAGATTTTGGGCCAACTTTTCATTAGCAGCTGCCGAGGGGTGGAATCCATCCCAGAAGACGTATTGTGTGGCATTTGAGCATGTGCCTACAGACCTTGCGTTACACAGAAATGATGTTTCAATAGTACCAGTACCACAGCAAGCTTTCCTGGACTCAAAGAATCCTGAAAGGCCAAATAAAATTAATAGGAGAATTTTGAATGACAATTTCACAAGTTAAAATGCTCACCCAAACAGAATGACTTGCCTTCTTTTTTGCCCCCCACCCCTTGGTTTCTTTTAGCCATAATATTCATTCAAGAAGTTTGCTGACTTGAGGATATACATATTTTTTAATGGTTTTTAAATACTTAACAGAAACTTGATGAATACTCGTGCAGATATCATGAATACTGTAAAAATTACCATTGTCTGCAGGCCTCACAATCATATCTAGCAGGGGATGGTATATATCAAAGACCACAAGTTTCAATCCTCGGAGCCTGGTTTTCAAATTTTGAGATGTGGTGTTCAATTTATTGTTAAAGGAGATAGCATCTTGATTCAGTCTCGCAACACACTGGTTGCCTCCTGAACCAAATAAAGTAACCGCTGCCGGCAAGCATCCTGTTGGTGGTAAATTTGTAACTCCAATTCTCCGTGCTCCCAAATTATATAAATTCTGTCAAATAATAATATTATTGTCATATGAATAACCAGCTCAAAGCAACCATCAATGTTTGTATGTATCGTGCAGGCTTGTTTATAATTGTACTCATGTACATCATATAGTACTGCCTATGTTCTTATGTAACCCCAAGTAAGATTACGAACCAGAGATCTGTTTTGCGCTATATAAATATAACAGCTTATTCTCTCTTTCATTGAACTGATAAATATTCATAATAGCTATTCCAAAATGTAGTCCATTTTCTGATATTTTCCTTGAGAGATCTTTCCAAACTGTATTTTACCGGTCATCTTCTGATATTTTCGTAGGTCTTGCAATATGTATGTATCTATTGTGGCTTAAATAGATTTTATGTAGTTCATTACTAGAATTATAAGTATTCATGATGTCTTGTATGAAATAGCAAGAAAGAGATGATAGATAAATCTGTCCTATAGGAATCACTATCTTCTGCATCATGTCATTCATGGGGCAGAAAATACTGACATTAACCACAAGTAGAACGTATCACCTGGATTACGGTAGAGTATGATGCCATGAGCCTGTCTGAGAACTCATCTGGGGCGTAGAGTCCTCTAAGCACCGGATTAATGTAGTAGTTCTGAATAAAATCACTGCTCCCTGCACTTATAAGGTGGATTCCGCCTGAAAATATATCATTTGCTTTAGCCCGCCCAACCATATTCACCACCTTACTCTGCCAATCCCTGTAATATGCTAGCTGCTGTGTTAAAGTCAAGGCCCTCTGCAAATTTAAGATTCATGTGAGTTCATCATATTGCTTTGGGGATTGTACTATTGATTGAGCAAGCACTTACATATAGCTGTGCTGTAGTTTGGTAGTAACCAGAAGTAGCTGAGGCAAAGTTGACCCCAGTAAGGATGTTCTTTCCCTTAGCATCTTGACTGAGATAAACAGGCGGATAATTATCAAATCCCAGGTACTCAGCTGTGTCCATATAAATGAGACATGGATAAGAATGTATTGATTGGTAGAAGAGAAAAAGTTGATTTTGATTTTGATTTTTTTTGTTTTTTGAGGATCATGCGTGAAGATTGTTACCAGTGTAGTCTGTGGCAAGCTTCCCGTTGCAGAATCTGCCAGTAGGTTTATGTGTAACAAAGTCTCTCCCATAAGGAAGAAAGTTTGATTTGATCAAAGTTGCCAAATAATTGTTGTTTCCAGTGTCAACTACCGAGTCTCCGAATATGCACAGTGCAGGGACCAATGCGTCACCATGAACAACACTGAACACCATGGAAAGAGCAAGAAATGCAACTATTATGGCTCTCGTAAACTCCATGTTCTCTTTCCTTTTTTTGCGAGCTTTCTCTTATTGTTCTGGTAATGGGGTGAAAGAAGATTGAGTGGAATTTATAGAGGAGCAAGATTGTGTCTTGTTGCACTTGTGCAGAAAGCTATCTGTGTTGGTTACATAATTTTGTTGTTATCAGTGTTAATAACAATAAAAAGGAATTGTGCAGTTGGGTTTTTGCTTATTCTGGAGAAAGGCAAGTTTCTTTTTGAATTAGCTTTTCAGAGCAACTGACAATGTTTCTTGTGTCGGATTTGTTTGTAAGCATGGGTACGTTTTCAGTAGGCGGATAATTAAAAACATCCATTTCGGCTAGCTGTTGATTCTATTTAGAATGCAAAATGCTGCTCGTTATGGTCTATGGTACGATATGATTATGAATGATTACACGCATGGAAATTAGAAGTTTGTATTAAGATATTAAATCCACGGATCGCTCTACACAAGGAAATAGGAATTGAAGAATGGAACAACAATTATTATGCATTTGACAACCCTTCTTTATGTTCTCTTAGAACACCAGCAATCCTAACACGCGGATACCCATGTCTCTAGAGAGTATGTTGTAGCCATAATAACACTTGAAGAAATCATTTTCTTTCTTTTGGATTTTAAGCATTTTATAGGTATGTAGTTAACTTATTATGCGTCTTTTTTCTTTCTAATCATTATTCATATGCATTCACCATAATCATAGTGAATCTAGATATCTAGAACAGACAAAACAAACTTAAAATTGTTAAACATAGAGCAATGTTGTATTGTTCTATTTCTTCGACCATGATAATGCTGGCAAGTAAAACTGTAAAACTTGTCATGTAAAACGACAACCAGATTGGAGATGGATGATCGATTTGATTATACTCAAAAACTCCCAGCCCCAACAGTAGTTAAGGGTAGATTTTTTCTATATAGTAGGAAAGGTCAGGTTCAACCGGTATGCGGTCAGACCAGCAAAATTCGATTTCTTAGTTTTAATAAATAGACAAAAGTCAAAACCCATCAAATCAAACCATTTCACAAATTTCTCTCTACAATCTATCTCTAGATTTCATATCTAACAACCACCTCTACCACCACCTACGCCGCCACCAGAACACCTCCCTCCCCTAGCCATAACATGAAGAAGATTGATTTAGCAGCTTGTAGATTTCGTAGTTTTACTAAGTTTTAATCTAACTATTTGATCCAACTTCATTGTTTATTGGATTGTTTTTAGGATTAGATAGAATAGATTGCAAGAAGTTGTAATCTAGAACGTTTAGCAGTAATTGGTAGTTTGAGATTTCATCTGTGAAAGATCAAACATAATTGTCTTTTATCTACTTAGTAGAAATTGCGCCTTGAAGCAGCGTGGGGATATTTATATATACCACGTGAAAAGAATGCATGTGTCTTTTATTTATTCCGTCGCACAATTACTTTGCTCTGTGTATTTGAATACTGAGCCATTGTTGACTGTACCGTTGTGTCAGCATTGTGGGTTCATTGTTACAGGTACCGATGGAAGCGGGATCCTTGAAATTTCACATATCACGTACCATAATTTGTTTTATGACACATACCGCCATGCTTATGATGTAAAACAAAAATATTACTTAAAATTTAATCAGATTTATATTTTAATTTAATTTAATTTTACAAATGAGTAATTCATGTTTAAGAGGGTAAAAAGTTTGAGTTTCGACACAATATGTATTTTAAAATTTGCACTTGGTTTGATTACAAAATTTGAAAATTGTTATAATAAAAATGTTGATGCATACACAATTTTTTTTTGCAAAATTTTGATGAATTTCTAACTTCCCATGTTCATATATAGTGTGACTAATTGTCCAAAATTAGATGCTTTATAGCAAAAAAAGACTTTCATTATTAAGTAAATCATCTTGAGACTCTAGATTGTTGTAAATTTACTTTCATGATAGTATAATTGGTCATGTCATTGAGTTTATGTCAGTTTTTATCTCAGTGGCACGACCATATTATTTTAAGGTTAATTAGTCGAGTTAATTATATAATATAATTGTTTGTTAAATATTTATGGTAAACTCGGAACAATAAAAGAAAAAGAAACCGATTCATATAAAATCACTATCTAGCAACTAGATTGCATTGCATGTCATTGAATTTAAGTCAATGTTGATAGCAATTATGAATTTATGATAGTAAGGTTGGTCATGTGGTCAAGTTTAGGTTAGTTTTGATCTTAGTGGCACGACCATATTAATTTAAGGTTGGCCGATTTAATTAATTATATAACATAATTATTTGCAAAATATTAATGGTAAATTCAAAACGATAAAATAAGAAGAAATCGATACATATAAAAACACTATCTAGAAATTAGAATGTATGTCTACCTAAATTTATTATAATTTATTATGCAAGTTTGCTTACAAGTTATGTGCTCTAGAAAAGTTTGTGACTATTTATAATAAAAAAAAATCTGTGTAATAAAAAGTAAGTCTATGCAATAACTTTTTGAATGTCTTGACTAACTAGTTTATTTAGACATAATGTAATAATTTTTGTATGACCAGCATAATTACTTTCTTTACATGTTTACAAACAGAAACTACAATAAATAATACTTTTTTACCAATACATCAATTCTAATTATTTATTTTATAAAGAAAAATACAATTTACATAAATAGTTAATGATGGTAGATTTATTTGTTCTTTTTAATACATCCAATATATGAAAATAAAAAGTAGATTTTATAAATGCAACGAACTTAGTCTAAAGGTTGACTAGAATGTTGTGCCCGCACATTACCTTCTCAATATTTCAAAAAGTAATTACACTGTAAAGTAACAAATTATAATAATAAGATTTTCCTGAAATTTATCTATAAAGGTTAAGCTATCTACTGAAAAACATGTATGCTTCTTCTCAAAAATATCAAACCATAATAATTTGTTTCCTGGAGTTTACTATTGGCGTATTCAATTACTTGAGTAAAATGAATGACATGCAGGGTTTGAGAAATCCATCACTTCCACCACAGAGGATTCACGTGTTATATGTAGATCAAGATAGTACCAATGTTGATGTACTGAAATACATGTTCGCATACTACTCTTGTCAAGGTATATACATTTATACTATATTTCATATCGTAAGAAAGAACATATAGTTTGCAACAAAGTACAATTTCATTAGATATATATATTGTATTAAATAAGGTGCGAAATGAATTTTTTTTACTCACTAAATTGTTGTTTTCAGTTACTGTAGTGCAGTTTGCCTCCACAGCATTAGAAATGCTATCGAAGGGGAATCCACAAGTTGATCTTGTCATGGAAAACATTCAACCATCAGATTTGAATGGGTTTAGACTTCTAGAGGTTGCTACTGAAAAGGATATCCCTGTTATCGGTGAGCAAATAAACGGCTATAACACAAACACCCTTGCATATGTTCTTTTATCGTTTAATATTACTATTATGTATGAGTATTAATCTTTACTTCCTACGATTCAGATGCTAATCGTTAAGCAATAAAAATCAACTAATATTCTTCCTTGTTAATGTAGTATTGACGGATAGCGATGATCCTATAATTACGATGGGATGGATTGAAAAGGGAGCAATTTTTTGTATATGTAAGCCGATAACACCGGAGTTGATAAGGTACTTATGGCAACTTGTGTTTTGCACGAAGATGCACAAAACTAAAGGGAATGAAAGACACGAAGGATTGATGACTCCAACTCACGTTGGAATCAGTAATAAGCTAAACATTCTCAAACATAGATCTAATTCAATGAAAAAGCAAGGACAAATATCTAGCTCAAAGAAATACGGCGAAAACAACATGCCGCATCATAATGCTTCTATGCCCGGAATGAAGGAATGTGTCCAGTGGACCTCAGAATTACATGAAAAATTTATGGATGCCGTTTACCAGCTTGGAGAAGGAAGTAAGTATATATCGATCTATTTTAGGGAATTTTAGATCCACTACCCCTACTAGACACTCTAATTACGTCTAACCCCCTCTTAGTCAATCTACTACATATGGGTCCAAAATCAGTTTCATCCATTGACCAAACTAAATGAAAATTTAGACCAAACATGGTCTTAGCATTTTTATTGCAACTAGGCCCTTTGTTTCTCCTTTTTAATTTCATTCCTCTTCCTTCCTTGTTCTTTTTTCTTACTTCCTTTTTTTTTCTTTCCTCTTCCCTTCTTCAGAACAGTGGCCGTAGCTCCGGTCAGTCGGAGCTGTACAACTCCGATTGATCAGAGTTGTGACTTGCTCCGATTTGATAGGAGTTTTACATCTCCGATCGATCGGATGTGTGACTAGCTCCGATCAGATCGAAGTTGTACAACTCTGATCTGATCGGTGTTGTTACCTGCTCTGACCACATCTGCACAGCTCCGATTTGATCGGAGCTGTGGTGGCAGAGCAAATCGGAGTTGTGCAGCTCCGATTTGCTGTTTTTTCTTTTTTTATATATATTTTTGTAATTTGTTTGAGTGATATTTTAAAATAAAAAATTATTAGGGCTTAGTTGCAATAATAAAAAATTATTAGGGCTTAGTTGCAATAAAATTTGGGACAAATTTGGAATTTAAAGAAGTTATATGCTTTACGTTGAATTATTAAGTGCCAAATTGGTAAAATTAAAACAATTTGAGGCTAATGTGTAATTAATGAAAATTGGAGTTGTTTGGTCAAACTCAGAATTCAATGTTTGACCAAGGGTAAAAATGTTTTTACATTGATTTAATTCGCCAAAAGTCAAATTCGTGGGTTTAGGTGTAATTAAATTTATCTAACAACGGTGCTGGATGTAATTGTTTGGCTAACAGGGGTCTATCTGTAATAAAACGAACTAACAAGGGTAGTATATGTAATAAGCCCTCTATTTTATATGGAATATGACTGAGTATCTACCTTGTTCATAATGTACTTACATTGCACATTTATTTATGATTGTATGATCCGAAAATGTGATACAAATAGGATGCTATCCAAAAGGCATCCTTGAATTGATGAACGTACCTGGTCTCACAAGATCCCAAGTTGCAAGCCATCTACAGGTACAATAATGTTTTGTTTCTTCTTTTATTTTCCCTTTTCGTTATGTCTTGTGCTCTACATTGAAAAAAATAGGGTTTTGATAATTATAATCATATTAAAGCTAATGTTGAAATTATATGGTAGTTACATTCATTTACTTGTTACAGAAATGTAGATTTGGCAAGTGGAAAGTAAATCGTCAAAACAAAGATGATAGCCTTTTCAACCAAGAAAAGAACTTGCCACAGTCCAACACTCTCCCGGGAAGGTCAATTAGTTTTGGAGATATTCCCCAAATTGACATGATTATGCAACAAGAATCAAATGTTCAAGAAAATCATGAGAAGAATGCAATTGAAACCCTCAATGTTGGTTCATCAATGCAAAACATTATTCAAGCAGAATGCTCCAATGGTCGCATGAGTGAAATGTATCATTCCCAAGGTTACATGAATGGTACGTCCGGTGCCCAAATTGGTACAAGTTCCGTGAATAGTGGAATGGACTTCCATGGGCACATATAGGCCTTTCCGATTAATAGCCAGGTTGTTTTTTATTTTATGCTAGATCTTATAATACATAATTATTTAATATTTTTTTCATTCTTGGTAAATCACGTTCACATGCATTAATGTTCTTTTTCTTCTCATTTGTAGATGATTGTTGTTGACAGAGAAAACCATTATTCAAGGGAGTCATCCCATGTTTGATCGGGTTTAGTGAGGAATAAGTACAATAAAGAAACACTAAGTTTATTTTTTATTTATTTACATTAATGAAAGTATTGTATGAATCATTTCTTAACGAATCAATGTAGTAACAATGGTTTGGAAACTTTCGATTTGAAAGAATACTTTTCTTTTTAATATGATGTAGCAATTGTTAAGATAACCTCATAAATTTGTGATCTGCGCTATATATGGATGAATCCATGGAATAAATTAGAATAGTTACTTAACAATTGTTCGTGAACAAATCCGTAAAGATCCTATGTATGAATTACTTCTTTTGATCAGCTGAACATCTTTAATTATGTTTTCACATTATTATTTTGATACAAGGAGCTAAATTCACTAGTAGGGTTTAACCACATAACATGTTGTTATGAATGTTACACTCAAAGTACTATGTTTTAGTGTTGATGCAATCTTATGCATGTGTTATTTGATTCCCTATTCATGTATGTTTGGATTCAGTGTTGCATATGCACGTTAGTTTACATTTGACAGAAGTCTCTGCACATGTTTCATCATGTCTTGTATAGTAAGAGTAGCTAGAGATCAATACAATGGATTTCCTTCGGATAACATATATTGTCCATGCCATTTCTATGTTCTATTTTTTTATGCAATTCGAGCGAGTTTGATGAAAACCCTACATTTTGATTATAGGGCAAATAACGTACAGTACCCTTGTTAGATTTTTTATTACAGATTTCTCCCTATTAGATTTTATATTACGTCGACCCCCCTTTAGAAAAGTTTAATTACATCTAACCCAGCGACCTTGACTTTTTGCGAACTAAAACCTGGAAAATATCAATCTGCCCTCGTTTGAAAATCTGATTTTTTCCAGAGCCAAACAACTTCAACTTTTTAGTAATTGCACATTTAACTCTAAATTTTTTATTTTTACAAAATTAACTATAAATTATTTAAAATAAACCCACATAACTTATTTATATTTCAAAACAAACATAAAATTATTCAAAAAGAAACCCCAAACAATTTTTTTAATCCAAAAACAACTCCATTTTCTTTTTTTCTCTCTCTTTTACTTTTTTTTTTCATTTTTCTGACATCTTCTTCAAATTTCCGGTACCGAAATTTATTTCGGTACCGAAAATTCTATCAAACAGCTCCGATCGGAGTTGTTATCAGCTCCAACCAGAGCTGAAAAATAGCTCTGGTCGGAGTTGTAATCAGCTCCGACCAGAGCTGAAAAATAGCTCTGGTCCAGAGCTGAAAACAGCTCTGTCGGAGCTGAATCAGCTCCGACCAGAGCTGTAAAAACAGCTCTGGTACAGAGCTGAAAATAGCTCTGGTCGGAGTTGTAATCAGCTCCGACCAGAGTTGTGGTGTTTCTCCGGTACCGGAATAATTCCGGTACCGGAGTTGTGAAGAAGGAGATACAAAAAAATTGAAAGAAAAAAGAAAAAAGAAAAATTATTGGTAAGGCCATGTTTGGAAACAAGAAAAAAAAATTGTGTTTGAAGTTGGTCAAACATTTTGGGAAAAATTGTGCTAGATGTAATTCTGAAACTAGCAAGGAGAAAAATAAAAAGTGGACTTGTAACAGGGGGAGTATGAGTAATTTTCCCTTGATTATATTTGTTTACAAATCTATTAAATCTCACACGTATGATATCTATTCACTATACAACAATTTCAAACAACAATTTGTTTACCTCATTTGTTAGGTGTTTCATTCACCTAGGGTTATTTATTACTACTAGGAAAGAACAAAATTTAAAGTCAGCGTCCCCCAACAATAAGGCTCTATTATTTTCATTTGAAAAATAATTCAATTCAGATTACTACTCCCTCCGTTTTTCTAATAATATATTTTAAGTTTTTTTGCCTTATTCATAAATATAAATATAAGATGTTTTAGGTTTTAAATTAATATATACTCCCTCCCTCTCTTTATTTTTATATGTCGTCCTCCGTGTTGTTCTAGTCATGGGACAATAATTACCCTCTATATGCATTCAATTAAATAATTTTTGTCTTTATTGGACTCTACTCTTTCCTCAGAATACTTAATTAATTAATTAAACTACTTTATCAATTATCATCATGAGTGCAAATTTCATTTACTTCCATTGGGTGTGACAGTGTGAAATTATTATTTAATTCATCCAATTATTGTGATTTGATTGCAATATGTATCGAGAAGTTAGCACCCCAGAGGCCCAGACCACTATCAGCCCAAAAACTTTAATAAGATAATTAAATTTATTTGTTTCATGTGGAGTGGTTTAGAAGTTACTAATAGTTCTGAAAAGTCTATACAAGTAGCCTGTCATTTTCTCTCTCTTCTCCTTTACTATCTCTCTCTTCTATCTTCTTCCTTCTCATCACTCTAAAACCACCATTAATCTTATAACTTGTAGACTTCCACCACCGCCTTCCACCACCACCGACCACCGTTGTCCATCACCAAGATTCGAGATCTACTCTTTCATCACCGATTTCGCCTCCAACCACCACCCATCTACGGCTTCCACCACCACCGACCACCGCCTTCCACCACCACCGACCACCATCGTCCACCACCAAGATTCAAGATCTACTCTGTCATCACCGATTTCGCCTCCAACCACCACCGATCTGCGGCTTCCACCACCAAAATCTTCTCTCCCATCATCGATCACTCCACCATGCCGCCTTCACCATCCCAGAAGTTGTTAACCACCACCACCACGTCCGACGCAGACCTGCTTCCCTTCATTTGCACCGCCACCCACCACGGCCCGATGGGCAACATGTTTTTTCTTGCTAATTATAATTGTATAAATGCTAATAACTCTGTTAACTTTATTTTTTGGGATATTTAATAGTTTAATGAGTTAATTACATTCTAACATTTGTATTAATTACCTTATTTAATGAGTTAATTATCGGTTGCCTCATCATCAACTGATTGCCCACTGGGTTCTACCGGGGCCCATACCTGCAAACGTCTGGGTGGTCTGTTGTGAATTCTGCTCATTGTCAAAGTAGGATTTGGACCCCTTGCCATATAAAATGCCTAAAATACACCCTATTTTAGCCTATTTGTGGACTGTTTAGAGTGTGATATCAAATTGGGGCTCCTCTTTAAAAAATATAGGCCAATACTGGACTGGGGGGTAAATAAACTCAATATGTATCTCTATAGTTGCTTTGACTTAATATCTGACAATTAACCACAACGACCGATTTAAAAAAAAAGTAGGGAATATTATATTTTCAAGATAGTAATTATGATGGTGGACTTCCAATATTTGACTTGCAATATAATACTCCCTCCGTACTCTTAGAAGTGTCCCAGTTTGATTTTTTTCGGTTAACAATTTTTAACTTTGACTCTCGATTACTCTAAAACTATAATAAAAAAAGTATTTAATGAAATCATATTACGAAAATTTAGGTCTAAAGTATCAAGAATCATTCTTTCTTTTCCTCATCTGTGAAAACTGAAAACGCACGGTGAGTGTGTGCATAACGTTGGGATGGGAGAGAGTTAAACCATGCGAGATCTCTGGAATTTTGTCTCGATATTTGCAAAGACATGTTGTAAAGCAAAGCTTTCGCCAAGTCACTGAATCTCCTTGTATTGGCTCTCGTTGCCCAAACGCCTCCTTACATGATGATCCTTGGAACTCACCAAGGTAGATGAAGGTGACATTCAAGATCGATCATCTTCATCATTGCTAATCGAATTCTTCAATAGTAAATCAACTAATTGATTTTCATCTTTGGATGTATAACAATCAGAGTTTTGCTTCTCTTCGATTTCTTGAACAGAAGCCACCGCGCTTCTTCCCAAACATAATCCAATCAAGTGCAGAAAATTCTCGGATATATGGTACCATTCTCCATATCTACATTGGAAGACTATTGGATCTTTATTATATCTCTGCATATACTTGAACACAACCTTCTTCTTTTGTAGCTCTACTTGATCAACTCCTGATATTTCATCTCCCATTTCATTGGCTTCAATGACAACAAGAATGCAAGTAAGCAAGTTATGTGTATATGATCCGTATTTATATGCAGTTCAACACAAACAAACGTATTATGCGATGTAATTATCACTTTTGATCTCACTTTTCGATTGATTGGTAAAAAAAATAAAGTACCTAGTACTAAAATACAAGTACCGGACCATATACTAAAACTAATGAGATTCTAAGTGTCGAGTAGTCGAGTATCCGTCACCAAAATTAATGGGTACCAAATGTTGAATATTAAAATACAAGTATTTACATACTATAGTTAGTGGGGTACTAAAGTACTCGACTACTAAAACGAATGAGACTAATATCTACAGAAATTTGCGGTAGTATTCAAATTGTAAGGTAAGGAAGCAAATGAGACGGAATTATAAGGGTAGCCGAGTGGTTAGGGTGTTGGAGTAGCGAGGGGTCAGGGGTTCGAAACTCAACGGAAACATAAAATGGTATAGAATAATTGGAGTTATAAGGTGGTCAAAGATTAGTGTAGAAGTAGGATAGTTAGATTAACCATTTTAACAAGAAAAAAAAGGAAGAAAATTAGACTATATGATTGTGCTCCAAAATCTAACCACCCACCTATAGTGGATAGTCCCCATCATTAATCGTGGCGGGTGAGGATTTTCCCAAACCCGCGTGTCTGATGGGCAATTAACACGGGCAGATTGGCAGTTTCCACGCGTAAAAAAAGTAACATATCTTACAGTTTGAAGCTCTGTAAACAGAGCTTAGAAATCTCAAAACGCTCTTTCATTTTTGAAAGAATTCTAATCTAATGCATTCAGCTTGTAAAACAACAATCATCAATGTAATCGGTAATCCACTATCTAACCTAATTGCTGTAAGGTCACTGCGCCTTTTTACTCCATCTACTTCTTATATGTCCGCATAGTACATCTAAAAAGTTTCATTGATTAGAAAACTGTGTTGATGTTTCTCAACAGTTACAAAACCTGGAATGTTGATTGCTGGCATAGACATGTTTAGGGACTTGTTCTTCGATCAACAGAAACCTCAACAAGACTTTCAGAAGCTGCTTTTGACGGTGTAGGCATATCCACAAGCATGCTTGGAGGAGCAAAATACATGTGCAGTGACATCATGCACACAAAGATTCCCAGAAACAGCTGCAAAATGATAGATAGTAAAACGGTAATTTCAAAATTTAGGCAAATAGCAATAAAGAAGAGTTGGAGATGTTACCTGTAGGGTTGGCTTGAACTCGAAAAGGAAAACTGATAATATCATGGTCAGTAGCATAGCCATGGACGTTGAATATACCTAATAGATAGCAGATTCAACTCAGTACTATTTACTTTGTTCATATGTACTTGATCATAATAAAATAGCAGCAGTAACCATAAGTCATACTCAAAATACAAGCTTCTAAAGCTATCTCAGTTGGTGTCTTAATTGCTTGAGCTCATTCTGTGAGTGAAGCACTGTTGTGGTGGGGAGGGGTGTTTACACACGTCCATATAAATGATTTAAGAATGAATAACAAGTAGGCCACCGGATTGCAGAAAACTACAAGAAATACAGTGACAAATATGCTTCCAGTATACCACATATGCATAATTGCATAGCATGTATATTTCTGATGCTGACAAACCTACTGTGCATGACATTTACCAAGCTCCAACTACAAACCGATAAGAATAGTCAAAATGTCCTTGCGATCAAAGTTTAAAGTGTAGGCTCTAGAACTACATAGGAGGTTTATCTCCCTGTCATCATAATTCTCCAGTACCAACTGTTATGTGATATCACTACACATAATCAGTATTGAACATACATATATAATGCTACACGTAATGTATAACTGCCTTTAAGCAGCAAAATAAGGAAACCATACTTCATGAGTAACAGTTCGGTCAAATAGAGGAACCACGTTGACTAAACATATCAGTTTATCTATCAACATTCTGTGGAATATACTAGAATGCATTTTTTCCAACATTGTGCAACCATCAAGCTAGATTGAAAACACACAGCATAAGTTGCACAAATATGTAGTCTAGTTGACCTCTTGACTTTTCAGGAGTCTACTGAATCAATGTTTGACAAAAAATATTTCATCCTTGACCCTGACATTTCATATGACGAAATCAAAATCGATCTGGAATCAGACACGATACCTAAAAGACGATCTAGTATATGAAGCAGTATAGGAAAACTTGTTCATGGGTATTAAAGTTACACTGTAAAATATACCTTTACAATATTGTCTGCGTACTTCATTAACCAAGATACCAACAGCCCAGTTGACCCAAGGTTAAACACTACCAACCAAGTTGTTATAGTGTATCCATTGCAAAGACGCTGCCACCATGGTCCCTTCTCAAACCCACTTCTAAAATCATCCAAGGCCAACCGTGCCATGTTGAATATTGCACCAAATCTGAAAGTATAAACATATTATGCTGATTAATATAAAGTGTGAATTGCAGGTTTATAATTGGCTTCATTCATCTCAACAGAGTCCTTAGTTCAAAAATGACACTTATGCATTGCAATGGAAGACCACTGTCTAAAATAAAGGTCGAGCACACTACATAGTTTTGAATTGCTTTGCAATTTATTATTCGTCTTCTATGTTTTTGTCCCCAAGTAATCTCAGTCTTAGCATAAACAAAACAAATGGATGTGTGCACATTGAGAGTAATTGTATTATCAGAACCTTCATAAAAGAAAAAGTGTATTATCCGAGTTCATATTTTGGAAAGGGTAAATGTCAATGTAGATCGGGTAGAGCTTCGGTTTGTTTTACTAGGCAGAAAGGGAGGTCCCCTAATGTAGCCATACTAGAGGGTTGTTTTTGGTGCAAATAGGCCAATCTGAAAACATAGTAGAAAAACTAGGGCATTTTATATCCAAATGAACATTCTGTAAATCAATTGAGGTAAAAAGCCAAAGTGCTGGGTGAAGGAAAAAACTCACGTATATAGTTGAATATTCTGCCAGTATAGGCTGTCATTGTTCTTCTTCATCAAGAATTCAGTGTATACACCAGCAAGTGCAGATAGACATGCAGATAATACACCTAACATGTATCCTTGAATTGGTGAAGAGAAGAGCGAGTCACAAGAAGCTTCTCCACAGCCTTTCACCTTGGTCAGCGCAAGATAAATGGAGCATATTTAGAATCACAGTTCCACATCCGTGCAGAAGAGTAAAAAAGTAGATAGGGTTCATCAGCATTTGATGCAGCAATACCATTTGACAATACATGTGCTAACAGAAATAAAGGATGGCCAACTGAATATGATCTATGAACGTAAAACACATCAAAATCAGCAAATTTGCCCTACTCAGTTTACATCTTTATTGTGAATAACAGGAGGCAAACTGCAGACATGACTGACTTCTCAAGTCTTAACTATATAGTATAATGCAAACATTGTGTAGCTGTTATAATACATTTATTGGAGCACAGAAGAATTCAATACAACACTAAAACATCTAAGAAGATCCAATGTGAAGCATTATATAAAGAGAGGATAACATGGTAACTTGAATGAGTACCTTACCTAGCTTACATTCAAATGATATCCGTATAAGTTATCAAATGTAAGTAAAGATAACACTAGAGTACCTTACCTGGCTTGTTGTGGTTCCAATAGCTAATAGAACAACGGCCATCCACTGCAACGTAGAAAGCTTTCTCTTCAAGAACAGCCTAACAGGAAAGAAATATATCACCTAGTTGAAGAACATTAAGAATTACATTTAGGGGTACTACTTAATACTCAAAATGACATATAGCTCCAGTTAATAGTGTTTAAAGTACCATGTTCATATCAATCAAGCAAGAATAGAAATAGCGAAGCACCTGAAAAGTATTGCAGTCGTAACAATCTTCAAGTTTCCCATAATCTGATAAGTGGAGGTATCGACATATGTTAACGTAGCAAACTGCACGTTGTTGTGGATGAGGTATATGATTGATGGGATTGGGTATAAACGGACACTTTTCCATTCAGTTGTCATTTTAGGAGGAGGTGATCTCTTGCACTCTTTCCACAGCAACAAACAAGATACAATAAGCTGCACGATGTTGAACATTGTCAACTAACAAAGAAACGTCGCGAGAAACTTACCCAAAAAAAAAAACAGGAAGCTACATGAAATATTTATGGTGCCAAAATATCAGCACACCAGATATATCCCATGGATGATTATGTAATCCTACAACAACAGTTACTAAGGCCAAAATCCCAACAAATTCGGGTAGGATAATGAGGCAAATGTCAGTCTCCTAAACATACTTTCTAGCCATCATACATTCACATACAACTTATAACCAAATGTCCAAAATCGTCTTCAGCTCTCCTCGTGATCCTACGAGAAAGCTGAAGCTCGTTCGTTCTGCTGTAGAACCAGTTCATGTATAGGCCGTGGCAGTACATAGCAAAGCACTTCAGTCAGTTCTCGTGTATCAAATCTTAATATTGTATAGGCCTTTTGCAGTACAAGATGCACCTACCATTACAAATAATCTCTAGATTTGATCTCCAACGAAGCAATAGACTAACCTTAAGGGATTTGATTATTTGAATTTAACTAGTGGTTGGTTCAATTGATTAAAGGTAGCATAACTTCATTAAATCATTTCACTTGCTGGAACAGAACAATAACAATAGAGATATAAACAAGTGGTGTAATAATATTGTATACTACCTTGAAAACTTCAGCAAGGAAAGGCACAGTGGCGTAGTCGTACTTGTAACTCCCATGGCTCTGTGATAATGTGGTCAGTATTCCCTGAGACAAAAACCCTAAAAATCAATTTTGAAGTTTAAGGAAGAAGAAGCATAACACACACCAGTGTAGATCAAGATTCAAACCTGAGAGCTAGTGAGGACGGTGAGGACTGAAGCGACAACGTACCACTGCATCTCTCTCCTCTGTGATTGCTGCTCACTTTCGTTCTTCTCCAATGGAGGAGTTAGAAGAAAGTGGTTCCGTCTGATCTTGTGAGGAGATTATTTCTGTTTGCAAATTGCAATCTCTTGTGCTTTATTATTTCCCAATGTTAAAAACTGGAAATGTTAAATTTATTATGGGTCTAACTAATCTAGTCTGGATGAACCGGGTTGACACCAATTTTACACTAATCTAGTCTGGGTCGAACCGGATCAGCCCAATCTGCCATTGAAGTATTGAGATAAAGCTGGCGAATAGAACAGACCAGAGATCGAACAAAATCAAAGCAAAATCGACAAGAAAGAACAGAAAAACAAAAAATGAATGAAAATAGAGAATCCTAGGGTTAGCTGTAGAATCGCTGGTTCACAAGCTATTGATCAGAAGAAACTGAAAAAAAGGTTGTTTATTTTGCCTTATTTATATGACCCGATTCAATAGCTATCATTGGATTAAACCCGCCCTGGCCCGGACCAGTCCATGACCCGCGAGAACCTAAAATGGATAATAGCTTGTTGGTTGGTGGTGTCTTTTTGGTGTTTTTAGTTTGTATGGGACACCAAATATGGCAGATGGCAACTATAAGGAGGACGGACGAAGTACTGACTATTAGTAAAAAAAACAAATGGCTAATCGCCTAATATGAGGTGCAAAACTTATGCTTTACTTAACTGAGAAGGATTGATCATAGAATTGTGAGAGTGAGTGAGACAATTGGAGTACATTGGTATAGCACATCAGAAGTTCAATGAAGAATGCAGCCATGTTTATGCAGAGCTACAAACAATTGTAACTCAATAACACTGAAACGTTAGAACCTACCATTCTATACAAATATGCCCAGTGCATGCCACAATCCCCAAAAACGTACATCAGATTTCTCAAAGATTAAAACTCAAGCCAAATAACAAAACACTCGTATAAGAGATACAGATTCTATAACTGTTAGAACTCTACTGCTATTCTCATTGATACAATGCGACAAGTTTCACCAACAAACAATGGAAGGTCTTCTGGATACCTCATGCATTTGATAGCTATTAAATTCAAGTGGTCGTTTCACTTCTACCCCCATCAGACGAATCTTGATTTGGGAAAATCTCCGATTGAAGGGATGGAAAGATCTTATTCACATGCAGCCATGTTTGTTCCCACACGTTATCTCCCCCTAGAGTACTTGTTGGTACGAGTACTCCCTTAGTTTTCATTACAAGCAGGGTGTTCTTAAGAAGTTCTGGAACCAATTCCTGGAGCTTCTCACTTCTCTTTATCTTCAACTTCATATACTTCTCCATCCGGCCAATCACATTACGCCACAGCTTACAGAAGCTTGACAACTGTGCAAGCTCATGAAGTAGATGCAAGAACACTTTCGCAAGCAGTTTTAAGGCAAGAACCAGAGTACCTTCTATGTTCCGGTATTCCTTTTGAGTTTGAGGATTCCCCTGAGCAATTTCTGCCAAGTCATCAAGCATCGTGAATATAACCATTTCAAAACACTGCGGCCACAAGCCAACCGGAAGACGAATCTCATCAACTCCCGTCAAGCACATTTGTAGAGAAAGAAGGGCGTGATTTCTAACTTCTTCTCTCTGATCTAAACAAACTTTCCTCAAACCCTGAACGAGCTTCAACCACATATCCCCTATATCCTGACAAAATTTTAAAGCTTCAGCCTCTGCCATGGCTTCCCTCGCATCATGGGCCCAGCGGACCAAACAAGTGACAGAGCATGCCATAAGATCCACAGCGTGGACAGATCGGTCAGTTTGCCCAACCCGAGATTCCGCAAACTGCCTCGCTGCATCCACACAAAGTACAAAATTGGCAGTTGATAAGTGGGCTCCATCGGTCATTATAAATGATAGGGCTTCGAACCCAGATTCAGAAGCATCAGGATGTCGGGCTGTAATGGAAAGCAAAGAAGCAATAGTTCGCCAGCCCATAGGTGATCGGATATGAGTCGCATTAGCTTTCACCAGTCGATTGACCTCTTGAGTGATCTGCTCACAGTATTGATCTGCAACCCTGGCATCAAGCTTGAGGACAAGTTGTAATGATCTCAACAATTCATCCGCCAAGTTCTCTTTATAAGGTAAAAGTCTCTGGCAAATACGTAATAGACCAAAAACAGCCTTCTCGACTAAAGCACAAGCAACCACCGATGACTGAACAATATTTGATATATGGTCATAAACACCCTGCCACAGAAGTCCAATTCTGTCCCGATTATTCAGTGTAATTGCGATTAGCAACTCCAAGCAGAAAACCGCTGTGTCCTCATCCTCAGGCGTGGCATTTCCCTTCTGGGGCCGGCCCGCAGCCCATATGAGGGCACGTGCCAGCTGTAAGAGCGACTCAGCTTGCAGGAACTTGCTTTCAGTAAAAATGCTGTCAATGTGGCATTTCTGAATTGTTTGAAGTGTGCGTTGATGAGCGGCTAGCTGTTGTTCAGTAGGCTGAGACCTTGGCTCTTCAGTATCCAGAGACAAAAGCTGACTGAATCGGCCCATTAGGCCTGATGATCGCCTAGGAGTACCAATGGACTGCATATGAGCGGAAGAGAGCGAGTTTGTAAGAGGCTTCCCTTGTGTAGGATCAGAACCTGTTTCCGAATCATCAGCCGCATCACTAGCAACTCGAGCGGGTAGAAGGCCAAGCTTGTGTAATCTTAAGATGCAATCCAAAATATTCCTCCAGCCAGTGCGAATAAAATCTCCATACCTATTCGCAATTGTAAAAATGGTAACAGTTGCCATCCTAGCTTTGGCGTCATCTCCAAAAGCTAGAACCGGCTCTTCCACAGATGAAGGATTCAACAATGTGGTGAACTTGCAAAGAGACACAACTAGATCATCCAATATGTCTTCAAGATGATGACATGCAGATATTTTTGCAACAGCCAAGAATCCATCAATGCATGTCTGGTAAACATCTTCATGTTCTGCATGGTCAAATACAACAGAGATAGCAGCAATTGTTGGACCGGACATTATAGCAAACATGTCATGGTCAAGGTGGGCCCTGGAATCAGAAACAATATATGGAGAGGTCTTTTTAGACTTGTGCATCAAATCAATCCATCGACTTGGAGTCATTTCAGCAAATCCGGCTCCTTGTTCAGGAGTGGTCCGAATCTCATTCTTGCATATCGAGTAATACAGCTCAGTGAGAAACTCCCGAGGAAGATCACCACCTCCATTGATGTGTCGGTTGTTTCTGATGAAATCCTCTTCTGTCATCTTCTTTTTCACCTGTATATTATGCTGATCTGTGTTCAACATTATGAGGGAGTAGGACAGTAATAGAGCAGCGTCTTTGTTAGCTAAGATTTGTGGTGACTGCTCGTAATATCTCTCTGAGAATGCCTCAAGCACCCTTTGTATCTTCTGAGATTCTCCTGGCAATCGAAACGTCTCCAGAAAGAGCCTCAGTGCGGTATCAAGATTCATGTCTTGGAAATCAAATGTTCCGGCAAATTCATGAAGAACTTGAACACAAAATTCATCATGGTTTCCAAGAAAATCTCCTACCAGGTTTTTATCTAACCCAGCAGTATAGCGGAAGAAGCAAGCCACACTCTGTGGATCAAGTTTTTCGGGTAAAAGATGTGTTCCTTGAAGAAACTCCAGGCCTTTCTTGGGATCCCGGTTGAAGTGATCAGCTCCAATCATTAACCTTCTTTTGACATACTTCCTTCTTCGAGCAAAAGGTACCCAATGATCAGGATCACCGTAATTCTCACACTTCACCATCCAGAACGGGGTGTACTCCTCTAGATGAACAGGAGATCGTTCAGAAGTAACTGAACCATTGCCTATCCTCTCAGCCATTCCCTGGATTACTGCAATCAGACCATCTAATGCAAGTATGTGCATAGCAGAAAGAGGGCAGTTAACTGGAAAAGCACTCTTGGACAATAAATTGGCAAGATCTTCAAACACATTACCGCATGTTATATCACAATCTAGATTTGCATACATTTCAACCATAAAGGTTTTCTGCCTACAAAAATCAACTAAAGCCTCCATTGCAGCCTCCTGTTGCTGGTATGAAGCCCCAAATCTACTTTGTGCCAGTCTCAGTATCACACATGCAAAGAAAGCTTCAAGTTGAAGCTTAAGCTCAGTACGTAGATGCTGATATAAGTTGAGAACAATACTACAGACCATAGAGAGAATCAAGGGACTCATTGACAGCCCAAACTGCATCAAATTGCGGAATAATTCATCCTGTACCAAACTCAATAATCTATGATGCCGATGGATAGCAGTGCCACCCAATTCAATTGCTGAATTGATCAAACCCAAGGCAAAAAGTGGTACATCCTCATCAAACGTCATAGAATTTGCTCTTGGGCCCATCCCTGAATGCTCAACTACATTCAGCAAAGAACAGAGAAAGTGAAATATTTCAACCATACAGGGTACGCCGTATGGTTCTGTCATTAAGTGTGAGTCATATGATACAGTATCCTTCCCATTATCTGCTCTAATAATACTTTCATCCATCACACTGCTCATCAGGCCAGAGGAAGCAGAATTAAGAATCCCGGATGATAGTTGTCCATCATTATCGAAAGTTGCACCACCATTGTCCGATTTGTTACTAAAAGTATAGCCAGGATGAAGCCCACCAATCTGCGTCAAATAAAAGATGACAAAGTCTTGAATTTGTAAATAAATAAGGAGGAAGCAATAAGTATCAATCTCCAGAATATGCATGTACATAATCATGGTCCAGTTGCACATACTTATGTGTGAGGAAGCATCACTCAATGGTGATCCTATAATAAGCATCATGCTGCTTCTTGTGACTGCCATCGTTTCTAGATTTTAAAGTGCATTTAGTAAACTGCACCATTATACCAACTCACCTTATCTCATAGACCCATCTCTCACCTTAATATACTTAGATGCACCAACCCACACACACACACACACACAAACAAACAAACAAATAATAATATTAAAAAAAAAAAACTTAGTTGAGAGGTCTGGTATACAAACTCAACTATTTACAAGTGGGCTTTCTTAAGTTTTCTTCGCTCACTCTCACATAAAAGAACCTTTTATAAACCATACACTAAATCACAAAAGAAGTAAGACGCTATGTACCTCATTTTTTGCAGAGTTGACTCCTTTGACCAGTGACCCCTCAGTATTGTCAACATCAGGAAGGTGAGAGAAAATGCACCTGACAAGTTCGTGCATAGTATGGCGAGCTATCCGCTGTAGCAGTTCACCTTTACTTCCAGCTTGATGAACTATGCGAAAACAGGTATTCACTATAGTACAAACATGCTGATTACTCAACATTACAGATGCTTTGCTTTTCATGCATGCCAAAAGAACCTGAAGAATCTTCGTCAAGACAACCTCTTCAGAAGCTGGATCAGTTACTTCGAATCTGCAGCTAGTAACAGCATCAACCACCAAGTGCATAGCATCTTCAACATTTACAGTGTTTATATCCAGTACATCAAGAGTCAAGATCTTGTAAACAGATGACAATGCAACACCAGTAATTGGTGCACCAGTTTCATCTGACCGAATTACATCAAGAAATGGCTGGAGATATAAGGACGGATTCACAGACTGCCATTCATGTTGCCATGAAAATATCTGTCTCCGCAATGTTTTAAGACTCTGGATGAGGGCATGCTCCAACTGATCATCACCAGACACATAACGACCTCCCCATCTCACATTCCTCCTCATAACCGCCAATACAGCCCCTACCTCTGAGTTAATCATACATGCCAAAGCAGCCATACTCGAAGAGGTAACCTCATTGTCTTCTGGCTCCTCTTCAATTGCATTAATGTTAGATTGTAGCTTTAAACGCCCCATGGTCAACTAATTTAGGGTAAGTTTGTAACTTTAGTAACTAAAAGCTGCTTTAAGAAAGCGACAGGAAGCAAGCGGCTGTGCTCAACTCGTGATCTACAAAAGAATCAGTGTAAATGTATCAGGATTCAGGATATTGGGAATATTTAAAGAAGCCATTCGAAGCACCCCTCTGAGATACAAAAAATGAAGCATGAAGTTCTACGTTCAACAGAGAGTTTTGGCAGACAACTGGACCTACATTATTTACAATTACCCATAATAATTTCTCAAAGCCAAGTGGAAAAATTAAGTGGATATTGAACATTAGTATCTGAAGTTCATTGCCAACAGGAACTACAATAACACTTCCATCATATTCAACTAAAAGAAGATCAGTAGTGACACTTATCATCTTTGCTTCCACCACGCTGTCATGTTTGTACCGCTGCAATATGAGCAGGAAGCAACAGTTGCATCTAGTATGCATGCGATGGCTTAATCTGCATGCATCAATTAGTAAATTACACATTTTCATTAACACTGAATGTGACCGTTCCATTATGAGGTTGATTAAAAGTTAAAACCATGCAATGTAGGCAGCGTTGAGTGAAAGTGATTAGGGCACAGTTGCACTGTTGCACTAATCTATTTATCTATTCCAGTAATTGTAATGAACATCGGTAGTAAATGGGAGAATGTCAACTGCAATCTAATCTTCGAGCAAGATTGTACAATTAGTTAACAACTAGTTCACACCCTTGTTTCACACTTGTTATTCAAGGCTTCGAGGTTTGAACTCAATAAAAGTTATCTTTAGTATAAGAGATGGAACTACAAAATCTTAACCCTAAAAAACAAAAGACAATGTAATGCTTATGAAGAAGACTACAACCGTGTAGATATCTAACCCCAAACTTTTAGAAAAAAACGTGGCAGTCATCTCTACAGATCCTACTTTAGCTGTGAATTAGTAAACAATTCACCAATATCTTTCCAACAATGTAAAATTCAATACTCTAATCAGGTATAGGAAAAATTTACATGATATAATAAGCAATAAGAAGTATGCTTAGTGCCTACAGACAACAGAGCAATGAATAATCTGTGAACAAACTACTAGAATTGACTGGATGTAAAACCACACATTCGCAATGATTCATTTATCAGCTGAGACTGGACTATAGATTGATCATTTTTTAACTAGGACGGAAATATATCATACATACATATATGTACACAAATCAAAAACGTGGAATGCGAAATTCCTCAAATGCAACACACTTGTGAATTCTAATCCAACATAAAATCAGTCTCCACGCACCTAGCAGACAGATTAACAGAAGGATTGAAAACATGATTGAAATTCATCTAAACGCCACAGAATGATCAGCTAGCCCCAATTCAATTAGACCACAGTAAAATGTAATGAACTCGAAATCAAAAACACAAAGCGGCATTCAGAATTCGCAACAGCATGGTGCAAATGCAGTTAGAGGTGGGGAAGGAGAAATTAGTCTCTACCGAGTTAGATGGAAGATGGTAGATCCGATTATTAGAGAATCTGAGGTGAGGGGTGTCAGGGCGGCGCCGTCGCACGGAGTCAACGAGAGTTGCCGTGAAGTTGACTGGCGTCGGAATGTGTGGAGACGAAGAAGACCATGAATGAATCTGTGATTACTGGATTGCAATTTTTTTTACTTTAATTCTTCAAAAACTCCAGACAATAATTTTCTTGGGTAGAGGGGTTTTTGCTTTGTGAAATTTTACAGTCTGTCTCTTTTCGAATATGGGCTTACGGAGATTTTAGTTACATCGTGCCACCATGTACTACTCCCCTCTATACTTTTCACATTTTACCACGCATGTTTTATTAACTTTTAAAGTCGAATGGTAATTTTCTATGGTTTAACTACAACAACAACAACAGTGCCATTAAAAATTATTCCCAGTAGTGATTTTTAACCTGGTGATTTTGTCATGTTTTTCTATATATTAGTCTATCATGGTGACCGGTGAGTGCAGTATCGGTAAGTGAAATATATATTAAGAAAATTATATTTACATTAGAGGTGTACAAAAAAATTACTGTTAAATGTTAACGGATATATGTTATTCAAATGATATTTTTACCGCGAAAATAAGTTATTTGCCACACTAAATTGTAATGTTTGAGCAAGAGGTGCAAAAGAAAATTTATACGTTAGTAAATGTTAACGATATAATTTATCACCCAACTAAAAAAATGGCCAAACAAATGTTATTTGACGAATTAAATTGTTATGTTTTAGTAGCAAGTTTTGAGGTGTGCAAAAAACTATCAGTTGAAGGATAACAACATAATTATTATCCAAACAACATTTTTGCCGCAGATAAATGTTTCAATGAGGTGTGAAAAAAACCATCTGTTAAAGGTGAACCCTTCTTGTAATAAGTTAGCCCATGTTTTGGCTCGTTCCTCTTTTTCAGATAGTTTTGGATTTTTTTTCTATCTAATGATATTTCGAATGATGTAATTTGATTTTAATGATGAATGAAAGTATGGTTGATTTAAAAAATATGGTAAGAATATGATTTATTATACAAGCTACTCTTTTGCCGAGAAAAATAATTTGTCGAACTAAATTTAATGTTGAATCTAGAGGTTTTTTTCTTTTTTTTTCTTTTTTCCGATTAAAACACACCATTAAATTAAAAATAGAAGATAGTGCATTTTACCATCCGATATATATGTCACGTCCCAATCGATAGTAAATACTAGTTTTGTCTCTAGATATTATTGATTCAACATGGATGCGCACAACTCCAATACAAATTTATTAAACACCAAATTGAAATTATTCGTACTTAGTTGATACTTGATAGTTTTGAAACTTGAGTTAGAGCAACCGTGTTTGGCATTTAGTAAGGAGGTCGGCTGTAGCATTAGCCTCCCTATAGTAGAAGCAAACTCTGATCTGAGCCACGTTGAGAAGTCGAATGATCCTTGTCACCAGATTTTCCAGCCTCCAATTCCATGGAGGTTCCTACTTCAAGATTTATGCAAGCGCCATACCTGTTTATCAGGTTGTCCAGTTCCTGGAAACACTTGTGTTGCTTGGCCAGGTCTGGGAAGTTGTATGTACACGGAAAAGAACAGTATGGGAAACGCCATCTGGGGGATTGACAATTCATAGTGTGCCATACGCTCCGTTCGCCTAACAATTCCGCTCCAACTCTCATTCTGTTTC
Organism: Plantago ovata; assembly: GCA_028274465.1. NCBI lineage: Eukaryota > Viridiplantae > Streptophyta > Magnoliopsida > Lamiales > Plantaginaceae > Plantago > Plantago ovata. Next base: position 28,904,120 of record CM051455.1, on the reverse strand, counting down.
ACAGGTATCAGAATCCACCAACTTGTGGATAGCCAGAGGAGGTGTAGCGCCACCTTATACATGATCACAACCACCGCACCACAGTATCTTTGTGCCACGATATATGAGAAGAAAAGTGGAATTTAACTAATTAACACGCCAAAATTGACTATTACTATATGGTTTTGATACAGACAAAATTCACTTCCATTTGCCGGAAAGGCAAGTCTTCTATTAAAACTATGTATCTTGAGAGGGTTATAAGCTCATATTCTTAAGAATTCATTCATAGTCCAGAGAGCTCTATGTATGATTGGTAACTTTTCCTTGCTAGAGCTCTCACCGGTGTGACAATTCAATACTCCATAGTTTATGCAATAAATCATTTTACATGCATAAAAAGGATAATATTTTCATCAATAAGACTCATCACAACAGCTCTCGAGTTGGACAGTGTATTGAGGTTCTACACATTTAAATTTAAAACTGCTAGTGTAAGTGTATGAGGCTCACTACTATTAAACCAAACCAGTCCGACCCTGATCCAACCTCTTTTTCAGTTCCGACTTTCAAACCGTAGTAGATTTCAGATATGACTCATTTACTTTCACCTTGTATGATACAGTGAAGTGTCAATTTGTACATTTCAATTGCCCAGATGAAAGCTCTTGAAGAGCAAACAAATTGACAATAACGGGTTTATTTATTTCCTTCGAAAAAGAAACAAAGGATAAAAAAGCATCACCCAATTATTTGGAGAGGCAAGAACTTACAACACTGAGTCTTACAAACCTATGTTATTCATTACATTACATATAATATAACTTAGCTCCAGAGACAACATTGACCTTCACAATGTTGGAGCTTGATATCACACATAATCAGAGTTGTAGCAACACAACAAAGTTAACCACAATAAAATACAGTCGTGGCTGCAGAAGATGTTAACCTTCTTCCACTTTAGAAATTGGCTGATGCGAACACATGAGCTTCAAATGATAAGTCGCCGAATTTAGAAGTTAGGGATCACGATTTCACCGCATTAAAAGCCGGAATGCTTCATTACTGGTTTCGACCTCATATTCATACCCAAGACTGTTAGCACGATCCTGGAACTCATTTATCTCACTAGGAGACACTTGGATACCAACCAACACGTTTGCACCGGTTTCTCCCTACAGAATCCACAAGAGATTTGTAGGTATCAAAAGCAACGATATGACGAATGACATTAAAATGGAACATGTTTGTGATAACTACCTGTCCCCGGTAATGGAACAAACTTATATTCCAACGTGGGCTCAGAGCATCCAAGAATTTCACCAAAGCACCCGGTCTTTCCGGAAAAACAAAGCGGCAGATAAGCTCGTTTTCAACATTGGACCGACCACCCATCTGTTAGATAAGGCCAAACAAATGTAATTTACTACAGAAACTACGAACAAATCAAAAGATAATACATGACCTCAAGATACATATTTATGCTTCCATGTAGTATCTCATAATAAGGCCTTGGCGTGAAGGGATTTCTTATGTACACCATAGATGTCGATATCTAAGAAGCACAAAGTAGCCATATTTAATTGTTTATAGTTCCTTCATATGAACTATCTCAAACAGCATTGAAAAGAACTTGTTCACCAGTTATGGGTTGCTTTTGTAACAATGGCTAAAGAGTTTCTTTTTAGTACTTCATATATGAGTAGTATTCTTGTGACTTCATATAATTAACGTCCTTTCATCCCTCCAAGGTAGAATACATTTCTTTATGCAAATGTCCATCATAACTCAAGTGAAAAAATAAGTCCTTGTACATGATGAAAGACAAAAGGCCATACCAGATGTCGCAGATGATCTTTGACAAGGTCATTTCCTGTTAGATTTATTGTGTGTAGCTTAGATGCTTGCAACCTCTCCAACATAGCATCGAGCTCTGCTTCTGTGTGAAGGCCAACACTGAACAAGGAGAGACATGGAAAGGCTAATGATATCAATTTTTCATTCATTATTGAAGTACCATACGAATATAAGATATGAAAAGGCACATATGTATTATTAACATACGAAGATGAATATTAGTATGTGATTGATATATTTCACCTGTATAGAACTAGAGCCTTCTCTTTCTCGGTATGAAATCTGTATTTGAATTCGGTTATATTTATAGGTCCAATCTGCAAAAAGAAAGGGTTAACTGTTATAAGGTCTCCTTGAGACTGAAGAATACAAAAAGCTAATTTTGAGAACCTACAAGTTCACAGAATTGCTTAAAGCTTCCAAGTTCCTCTGGCATGTAGGTTGCAAGCACGGCTTCTCGCCGTCTCCCAACATCCGCAAGTTCAGTTACCAATCTCAGCCTATCAAAATTCATGTTTGCTCCACTGGCGAGTGCTACTACATTTACATCCTTGAGTCCATAGTACTTGCAATAAGCTTCAGCTCCAGCCAAGGCAAGAGCACCTGCTGGTTCTAATATACTCCTTTTCTCCTCAAACATGTCCTGTTAAAAAGCAAAATCAGTGTTCCACTCTACTTATACTTATCCAGTCGTGATGTCAAGCATCATTTGCTTAGTTAAACAATCACAAACTGTGAGATTTCTCATTTATGATGATGTTTACACAGTGAATAATCAGTGTACCTATTTAATAATTTATGAAAGAGATGCTATAAGAAGTTCCTGAATTCAACACACAACACCTTTTTCAATCACTTGGTCCTTCAAGCATTAACACAAAATTGAACCTTTATGCTGTCAAGTTATCAGCAGGCATGAAGATTATGTGAAAACTCTTGCAACATGATGAATCAATATACACATGTTGTTCTGTAACAGATAATAGAATTAACTCCACAGGTAGAATATGCAATAAAAGACATCAGGGCTAAAGAACAGAGAAATCTTGAAACCGAAAACGATCAACCAGGCTGCTAACCTTTATAGAAGCACAAATGGCATCACGGCTAACAAGAACCACCCCATCTATCAGTTCCTTACAGATACGGAAAGTTTCTTCACCAACAACTTTAACCGCAACGCCATCAGCAAAACCTCCCGCTTGATCCAGCACTACTCTCTGACCATACTGCAGCGACAAAGCCATCGCATTAGCATCAAATGGTTCCACCCCTATAATTTTCACTTCCGGAGACACCCTCTTAACATAGGCCGCAATACCAGCTATAAGTCCACCCCCACCAACAGGTACAAAAATTGCTTCTATCGGGCCGTTCATTTGCCTCACAATCTCCATCCCTACCGTTCCTTGTCCTGTGATCACATCCGGATGATCAAAAGGCGGAATGAACGTTCTGCACTCCTCTACAGCCCGTTTCTTGGCGTAAGCCTGAGCTTCGTCGTAGGAGTCCCCAACAAGCACAACCGTTGCTCCTAGCCTTTCAACCGACTTCCACTGGGATCACAACAGTAAGAACTATACTCAATTAGAAGTCCATTACTAATTTGTATCCCAATTGAAGAAAAACACAAAAGTAGGTAAATGAACAACCTTAATCTCCGGTGTAGTAACGGGCATAACAATGACAGCATTACAGCCGAGTCTCTGAGCAGATAAGGCCACTCCTTGAGCATGATTTCCTGCTGATGAACATATCACCCCTTTATGAAGCTGTTCTTTTGGAAGCTTTGCCATCATGTTATATGCCCCCCGGAGCTTGAATGAAAAAACCTACAAACCAGATACCATTCACATCACTAATAGTCCAAATTAACGACAAGACAGCCAATAAAAATGAAGTATATGAAAACATAAGAATAAGAAGAGTTAATTAATTAGCAGTACATACAGGCTGCAAATCTTCTCGCTTGAGCCAAACATTTACGCCCCATCTGTGTGAAAGCTTGGTGGCAAGCTGCAATGGAGTTTCGTAGGCCACGTCATAGACTTTAGAAGAGAGGATGTTTGTCAAATAGTCCATGGCAGTCAATCCAGCGGTGTTGGGAAAATCTCCAGAAATGTGGTTGGGAATCAAATAGCCACTGGGGCATTGCAGGGAGGAGGGAGAAACCTTAGGTAAGGGCTTATCGAGGGACGGAAAAGTCAATGGAGGAGGAGATTTATCGAGGACATTAGCCGCAGCCGGTTTAGAGAGGGCGGCGGCGGCGGTGTAAATTGTACGAGAGGAGAGAGGGGTGGCGATGAGAGAAGTGGAGGAGGGTATGTTGAAGGTGGTGGGGAGTTTGGTGTGGATGAGTGGAGAATGTGGAGGAGCGAATCGGAGTGTTTCCATAATGGTGATGGTATGGTATGTTACTGTAGTATTTCACTATTTTGTTTGGACGGCGTAAACTAAAGTGAGGGAGAGAAGACAAACATACCCAGGGCTCCCACCCTACACTACTTCCCTTTATATAACGACACAAACTAAACTGTTACACCACTCTTTTTTTTTAAAAAACTTAAATCTCTGCTTTAGTTCTGTAGTAGTAGTACGACTACGAGTATATATACTCGGTGCTCACTATACATGTGGAACCTTCAATGAACAGACAGAGGGGTCTCCCCATCATCAAAGAAACCTGTTTGGATTCTAAACTCAAATTAATACTACTAATAAATTGTTATTTTCATCTCAACGTAACTCAATATATAGAACTTAACATAACTGAATTGAAATTGAAAAAAAAATGAATAAAACTAGATTGAACTAAATTTATTTATAGTATAAAATACAATATTCAGTGTTGTTCACGTAACTATACTTACACCTATATTATGTTAGTTCAAATATAAACTAGATTGAACTGAATTTATAGCTTAGTTCAAATATAAACTAGATTAGTGAAATACAATATAGTTCAATACCTATACAAGATTAATTAGACTAACATACTCAGTGTTGTTCTTCGTGTTGTTCTTCTCTGACAGAGTTTAAGTGAACCAAGAATACTTATAACTTTCTAAAAACTACCTAAGATATGCCATACTTATGATCAAAAACTCTAAAAGGTTTCTAAACTGGGGAACTCAATGGATGCAAAAGGATGGCCACTTTACTATTTACTATGTCCATTATCTTCTCAGGGAGAGGCGTGATTAGTTCCTAGACACAGAGGTCGATTAATTGATTGTAGATATGATGATATGGACAATAATTTTTCATTTTTTCAAACCCCAAAAAGATTCATAAATTAATATTATCTTCGTTATAATCATTATTTACTTTTATTTTGTTAAATTCTTAATCATGTTTGACCTCCCATAAAATCTTAAACCTAACGAAAATATAATTAATGAAATTATATTATAAAAGTAGAGAAATTATAGTTTCATAATATAATAATTCAATAATTAATTTTTCATCATGATTTATAAGTAATTGAAAGTGAAAGCGGCACAAAAAGGGTTAATAAAATAAAGGTAAAGAAATAATTTGGATTGATAAGTATAGCACTAAATTGCTTCATAGAGCTAAGCTAACGATTTTAAATTTATTCAATTTAGTCTTTTGTCATCTTCATTTCTTTCTTTTTTTTAAAAAATTTATCTCCTATCTTTAATTTAATTTAAAACGTGGTGCTGTGGCAGCATGTAAAATTTCTTTAGGAAAGAAAACGTGTTACTATGGCTCATAGATCATAGATGAGTGTACGTGCTCTCTCGGAATGTATTGAATATCTAAAGTTGTAGGCTTGGTTCGCTATCACCCGACCAGTGAAAACAAAACTAACTAGAATTGAGTCGAAAAATAAGTAACCAACAAAGTTACTCACTTGGTTTAGATTATTAGTTGTATTATAATCTAACATTGATTATACATTTATAAAATTAATATATACAGTATAATCTATATAAATTAATAACTTTGGGACCTTGAATTATTATTATCTTATTCAAATATTAACTTATGTATAAATTAATATTTTATTAATTTACATAATAGCTATTCCGTAAACGAGTAAACTTCGTTTCGATTGTTCAGAAACTTAAAAAAATAAATGAATCTTATATTAAGCAAAAATATGCAGTTATCATTTTTTAAACAATTTGCCGTTATGCGATATATTGACAAAATTTAAATAATATTCTCAATCCAAAGAAGATAAACATCTTGCAATCAATCAATCTTGTTATTTCAATGTGGACATCTGATGTTGAAAAGAATGCAATTGTTAATTGTTTTTGTCACTACAAGCTTCGGACCTCGGTTACTAAAAATTTAGAAATTACTCCATTGAACGATGGAGGCATTCAGGAGCTCAAGTCTTAATTGAATAGTTGAATTATCATAACAAAATGGATGTTGAGGAATTTTAAACTACCCGAGAGAAAGTGAAGTGACTGAGCTGCTAACCGATGAGCAACTCATTGAATATATCATGGGACATGACAAAAATGACGAAGTTGAAGATGATAGTGATGCATTGGAGCTTATTAGTCGAAAAGAAGCAATACATGCGACACTCACAATAATTTTCTACTACGACATGAACATTCTACGTCGGAGCTTTTAAATGCACTCAACAAACTTAAAAATCATGTCCACGGAGATATAATTTTCAACAAGAAACAATTAACCATGGAGTCATTTTTCAAAAACTTGTGTAATTTAGTTACATATATATTTCTTTTAATAAAATTAGTAAATTATTAAATTATGTATCATATGAGAACTATTTGATTTTGGGAAAAATTATTATCTTATAATATTAGTCAGGTTATTAATTTAGCGTGTTGGTCCCAAGTCGAGATCAGAAAAAATTGGATTAATTCAGGTTATTATTTTATCGAGGATTAATTTATGCAGGTTCTACTGTAAAAAGTTTAGCCGTTTCAAAATTAAAAATAAAAAATAAAAGAAATAAAAGAAAAGAAAAGTTATTGGGTTAATTTACTAGTACTATAGTTTGTTGGGATCTTAAGATTTACTTCAAATTATGTATTATGTTGTGATAGTTTGTTTATTTTAGTATCTACAAATTGGAGGTACTAGGGACATTAAATGTATTTTTTATTGATTAATTACATTCGAATTGTACCAGATATGAACTATTATATATAAGCTCAATAGGGGTCACCAAAGTCTCTTTATGTCTATCATTCTTTGTGTCGTATGTAGCCATGAACGTTTTGGATTTTTTTTTGTCATTTATTGACAACATATCCTTCATTTATGAGCCAACTACCGTTGGTGGACGCCCAGTTCGTAGAAATTATGTCGAATTACCTCGACGATCTATTGATAATGGCAAGATGCCCCAATAATTTTCTTTGTTGATTAAAGGATAAAATTGATCAAACCCCCTGAACTTTACTACAATTGAGACATTACCTCCTAACCTATTAAGTTTGATACTTAACCCCCTCATCTATTTAAAGTGTTACGACATACCCCCTACATAATATTTTCCCTTTAATTTAATATTTTTCATTCAATTTAATATTTTCCCTACAATTTAATATGTCAGTTTGACTCCAATTAACCCTAATTCATACTGAAAAAAAATTTAAAAATTATATTATAAAAATATAAGATTTTACTTCTATAATAGAAGTTCAAATCTTATTTTTCCAATACAATTTATATTATAAAAGTGAAAAAAATAATATTTTTATTAATTGTATCGGAAAAATAATATTTGAACTTATATTATATTATATTACAAAAGTGAAGATCGTATAGTTTCATATTATAATTTTTAAAATTAATTTTTCGGTAGGTATTATGATTAATCTGGAATGAAACGGAAATATTTAATTGAAGGGAAAATATTAAATTGAATGGAAAATATTAAATTGATAGTAAAATATTATATAGGGGGTATGTTGCAACACTTTATATAGGTAAGGGGGTTAAGTCTCAAATTTAATAGGTTAGGGGGTAATGTATCACTTGTAGTATAGATTGGGGGGTTTGATCAATTTTTTCCTTGATTAAAACCATTTAAGCAACAAAAGAAAATCGCTCTCTTTCTGTGCAAAGGCACAAGTCAAGGTACTAAACATGTCATTTAGAAAGATATTAATCCTCATTTTGAAATCTTTCAATTTAATAATTTTATTTATTTACTTTCTTTTACTTGATATGTCTTGTCTACCCTTTACATATGTTACTCGAGGGTGGTGTCTAATAAATTTGCTATTGCTCATATTAAATAAGTGTATCGTTGTATGTAAAAATGAATATGTATTTAATGTGTATTATTTTAAATAAAAACTTAACTGTAAATGTATCATACATTATAGTGTTATACAATGCATATGCATAAAGCCGGACAGCTTGTCTAGGTGTGCCAAAAGCTACGGAGGTGGGGTGCGTTTTAAGGGGTACATAGTCCGGTTCGGAGTGAACTACTTATTTCCAAATCTCCAAATCTACTTATAGTAAGCATATAATGTAGGCCATATATCCAAAATGTAATAAGTGTATAAATAACTGATTTCACTTGTGTCGATGTTTTTTTTTTACATCCGAAAAGGAAACATACTCAAATAAAAGAGTACTAAACTACAAAGACAAGGTCATCTACATCTTTATTTAAAATCTTTATAAGCATAGGACAAGCTGTCAATGTCGATAAAAACCTAGTTTTATAATAAATTTACCTTATAGATATTAAGGTCTGATATATTTATTGGATTAGTAGCAAGTGGTAGTCGAATTTTGCTCATGTTGTGATTGTCTGGATTTTCGGATCGATGTATTGTATTGTCTTATTATTATTTTGAAATAAAATTAAGGGTTCTATTTTGGTTTTTAAAAAGAAATATATCCAGTGGAAGCCGCCATCAAGTCCAATTGCGGGGTGCAAACATTAGCATTACAAGTTGTAGATAGATTATAGCTCCTACTAGTATTAGTGTTGAGCGGGATTTAATTCATTCAAATATTAGACTCCTATAGTGGCTGCTTCTTTAACACCTTTCCATTCTGTTATACGCGTCCGCATTTAAATTTCACGTTTTTCTATTTAAATAATTTCAGTTTTAATTTGTAAACATGATAGGTATAATTTTGTATTTCTCCTATGCCTACACTAATCCCAAACCACCCTATAATTCCAAATACACTCGTACCACCACCTTATGAATCCTTCGGGATTCGAACAACCAACCTCTCATGTGCTACTCCACTCGACCACCCTATCTTATAACTCCACATGAAAGATATAATTACGATTATTATGAGAGTGTTTTTGTAACGACCCGACCAATTCGGCCAGCGTGGTTACTTCTGGAGGGACCCACACACGTCCCAACAGTATGATATTGTCCGCTTTGGGTCTGAGCCGAATGAATTTGCTTTTGGAATCACCCAATAGGCCTCATACCATGTGAGAGTGGTGGTCTAACATATATACTCTTTATTCCACTCACTCTTAAGCGATGTGGGATGCGGGGCATTACAAACTACCCCCCTTAAAGCCTCGACGTCCTCGTCGAGCGCCTTAAGTGGTGGGGGTGACAAACTGGCAATAACCTTTACCAACCATCCACCGGTGCGGGCTTTGTATTGATCAAGACTCTGATACCATTTGTAACGGCCCGACCAATCCGGCCGGCGTGATACTCCTGGACGGACCCACACACGTCCCAACAGTATGATATTGTCCACTTTGGGTCTGAGCCCGCACAGATTTGCTTTTGGAATCACCCAAAATGCCGCATACCATGTGAGAGTGGTGGTCTAACATATATACTCTTTATTCCACTCACTCTTAAGCGATGTGGGATGCGGGGCATTACAGTTTTCAAGTGATTTTGTACAATATCATGACTCTAATACCACTTGTGACCCCTATGACCGACATAGTTACTATGATTAGGTCACGCACGTCCGCCGGCGCGATATTATCAATTTAGATACAGAGCTCATTTGTGTCTTATTGAACACATAATGAAGTTGACCTTATTTTTAGGCATTGTTGTCACCAAGTCTCTTTTCTATTGATCAGTTGTGTCATTAGACTTAGTCTAATTAGATCTGAGATGAATCATTGTAAAAATCCATGAGTTGATGAATTGATTTATGTTTTCAGTCGAATTTCTCTCCCCCCCCCCCTCTCTCTCTCTCTCATGAATTTATTCTTCTTCGCGTCAATCCCTGTTGGAGGATCAAACGGATTAGAAATACCCAGTTCGCGAGAGATCCCAACATATGGCCTCAAAGAAGCCATTGTTTTTTGGGTAAAAGCAAAATCAACACTGGTGCAATAGCATATGATCAACACACAGTATGATCAAACGAAAACAACAGCAAAACAAAGTAATTAAACAACTAGTAAATTTGTGGTTATAATAAAGGGACTAAAACTAATACTTTGATTAATAAACTTGGAACGACACCGTACAAAGTCCTATATCAAAGTTACGAGCCAGTCGTTGAGTTTAAACACACAAACACACGGAAAATGAAAGGAAAATCAAACCAAATACTAATCTACAAGAGTTTCTAATTGTGGTTCAAACTTGGAATGTTTGAATTATGAAAATAAACTGCCATATAAGTTTATATAAGAGAGGAAAATGGAATCGAAATTCAAAAATGGAGAAAAATGGCATAATCCGCGCCCAGGAAACCGCTCTAGCGCCAGATTTGTCTGCTAGGTAGTAGCCTGGCAGACTTGTGGCATTGCGGCGCCAATTGTTTGGCACCGCAATGCCACTATTATGGATGTCAGGAGCTATTTTTTCTTCATTTATTTTCCTATTTCTATCATCCCAAACTTATCTTTATCCAATCAAGGCCATCTAGACACCGCACTTCAAGCAACGATGTACAAAAGACTCCAAGATGCTTTCATTTCGGGCTCTTTTATGAAAATTTTGTAAAACAACATAAAAAGACAAAATCGTGAAAATGCTCTAAACAGATAAATAAGAAATGTTAAGTGATAACAAAAAGTAAGAAAAATGGACTCTAAAACATGCATTGAGGCTAGGTTGAACGATATGAATGACACTTCAGCTCGTCCACATTGAGGCTCTTACGGACTTACAAGATCACCGTTGTTCTTGCATATACGCGTGCTCATTGTTGTTTCCGATCCACGAAAGTTTTCCATGTTCCACTTTAATTTTTAATTTTGAGTGTGTGATATTAAAAGTTATTCACCTTTGAATTGGACAATTTATGTACTCTAATACTCCCTCCGTTCCATAATAAGCTTCATAAAGTTGACTTTTTTTCGAACGTTGACCGCAAATTACTCCTATATTACACATGATTAGTATATAATAGAGTTATATTTGAAAAATATACTTGATTTTCTTTCATAATTAATATAATTTTATTATATTTTGTGAGTGTGTAATGTAGGAGTAATTTGCGGTCAAAGTTCGAAATAAAGTCAACCCTAGAAAGCTTATTATGAAACAGAGGAAATACTACTTTATTTATACAAATCACTATTCACTTTATCAATTTTTTATTCATATTTTATTTAAATGTCACCTTATTTCTTGCTACTATTAGGTTACAACTTTGATATACTTACTAATAAATATATCATATAATATTACTTTAAGTTTTGTATTCTAAGTCATTTTTCTTGTGTAAATTGGGTGTATACGGAGATAGTAGACATCATAAAAGATTTAAATTATTTTAGAGCACTAGTAATGGTGGACTTATTATTGAGGCTCAATCTCCAAATAAGCGCTAAATAAGTCACAACTCACAACGGAGACTTATTTGAGGCTTCATAAATGAAGCCGAAATAAGCTCAAAACAAAAATTTTAATTTACTTTTCTTTCTCTTTCATTAATTGTGTGGTCAGGGGCGAGCCCATTCATGCTCATGATGGGCAGCAGTTGCTGCCCCTGGATTTTTACTGCAAACTAGTATTATAGCCTTGGGATTTAATTTATTAATTATAAATTATATTCTCCTAATCAAAAGCGGTACAGAGAAGCTTGGGCCTTGGGGAATGAAGTACACCCTTTTTTATTTTTATACAGTCGTTTTAGTTTGCCTTTTCAATAAATTTTGAACGCAAATTATTTTTTAAATGATAATGAAAAATATAACTAAATTCTATTTTATAACTACATCAAATATAATTTTATAATATAGTTTTATTGTATATAGCAATTGCTACCATAGAAGGAGCTTTCTCCGACATTATTAAGAATCGGCTCGATAAAATAGGTGATGATTGGTGAACGATAATTTAGTGGTTTATCTTGGAAAAAAATATATTAAGTGACATGTCAAACGAAGTTATCATTCAAAAATTCTAAACTATGATCAATTATAGAGTAGATTTTTTGATTTATTATCAGATTCTTTATATTTAGTTTTAACTTTTTTTATCAAGTTAATCTATCTATAAATCTTGCTCCCCCTGATTCAATGTTTTGCGTTCGCCCCTGTGTGGTGCATGTGTTATGTGGAACCCATAAAAAATTCCCTAATAAGTTCAAACCATTGTAACAAAAAATGAAATGGATTTATTTGGAGCTTAAGCTCCAAATTTGTAACCAACTATTGCAGTGTTGTTAGTGTTAGTAAGGTAGGTATGGGTAGAGATTAGAAACTTAGCTGCGGACTCGGATAGAAAGCCTCCTAGTAAAAAATAGATGCACTATCGAAGTTGCACACCTAATTATAATTTGTCCTTTACTACCATCATCTTCTTCCAACTGCGAACAAGTAATGAACCTCTTACGTAAACCCAAGGGGCAAGCAAGGTCAAGAGTCAATGCATTCTTTTAATCATTCAGCAAAAGGAAAAAAAAAAAGGAAAACAACTGAGATTAATTTGAGATCAAACATTCAAATCAAATTGATACTTAAAAAAATAATAAAACAAAGTGCTTTCAATTATTATGATACCGAGTTGTAACTAATTATGACCAAGTATTATTTTTTAAACTAATATTATAGTATTTCTTGTAATAGAACTCAAGATATGCAGCGCAAAAGTGGCGTCATATTTTATGTTGACGAAGAAGATTTTTGTAGTGTTGCACACTTGCACTGGCACTTGCGCAATGCGCGCGCACTGTAATAATTCTCTAAACATTTGTATACTTGATGAAGCACTTAATTTATGGTAATCCAAAGGTGTTTGAGCGTTCTGCGTGATCAGGGATAAATTCAGAGGGGCATTTATACGTTCGCCTTTCCGGCTTTCCTTCTAGAAGTTTAAAGGATTTGTTTTATAGTTAATGTTTATGAATTTTTAAGGAAGTCCAAACTCTTGAAATAATCATGAATATAGAAAATTTACAACCCCGCTAGCTTAGATTTCTGGTCCGTGCCCATATGTCGCGTGTGGATCTATTAAAAATCTAGCTCCCTTAGATTTAGCCTCTTAGAATTTAGGTGTACATAAATCGATAGAATTTTGTTTAAGATATATGCTTATGAACTTTGCTAGGTGTCCTCATCATGTGTGATATTCTTGTGTACATAATTTTTTTTGTATTGATATTTTTGCGTTTCAAGATCTTTTACTTGGCTGTGTTTGGCGCAAAGATGGTAATAATGGACCTAATCGTACATTGGTACGTATGTCAGTATGTGCCGGCAAGATGGTAATAATGAACCCTAACGTGTTTCAATTGCTCCATAATATTTCCTCTCTCGTCATTTTAGTACTACTATCCCGTTCCAAACTTCATGCTTATTTTGTTAATTTTTTTATTTGAATTCAAATTAATTTTAAATCTTACTAAAAATAATAATTAAATTTATATTATCAAAGTGTAAATCTTATAGTTTTTTAATATAATGAATTATGAATAATTAAATTAAAAAAAGTCTAAAAAATATAATAAATAAATAGAAAACTTAGTGTGCAATGGAGCAACTACAATGTTACCAGTTTGTTTGGTGAATCCAGATACTGCTGGTGAAACGTCAAACAGAACACCGATGATATATTGCCATCAATTCAAGCTAATGGAAAAATACTAACATGAAATTTCCATGTGTTAATTTTACACCTTAATCACATAGAAAATATGTACATCAGCATATCAATATGGATCAGGGCTTTTGGGCCGATATGGATTGGACCAAACCCAGTCCACAAAATAGTTCCCGCTGATCCGTTGGCTCTTGATCCACCGATCCAGATTGAATTCGGACTAAATCCATGGACTGAAACGGATTGTAAAGCATGTAGGACAAAATTCAGCATCTTCGAATAACATTACAATACCACCATTGCATAAAATTCAATTATGTTCACCAAAATTCATTTGTGTTAATCATGAGATCCACCACCCCCACCACCACATTTCTTTGCGCATACTTCAACATTGTTAATTTGTCACTCACCGTGTGCACATTAGGCTGGGGGATTTGAATCTGAAACCATGGGGTTTCAATAGAGCATCTCTAGTTTGCCGATGTTCGGTGGGAGGCATGAATGAGAAGATGATTCAAGGTAGCGTGGTTGTGAAATTGCATAAGTTAAGTTAGCAATATTTCATGATTTGGGAATTTTGGAGGTATAAAAGCTTATGGATTTTGGTTGTGTGGATCTAGTTAACTAACGAGTTTGAATGTGTACATTTAAGATCATCTTCAACGGGGGGCTTCGATGCATGGGGGTGGAGTCTAATGAGATTTTCCCTCATTGTAGACCCACATGAACAATGGGGTGTGGGGGGGGGGGGGTCTCTTCTCCCCTCCCTAAGGATCTAAAAAATTCATCTCCAGCAATAAAACCCATTAAACTCTTTTGACATGTCACGACTCACGTCAGCATGCTATTAACTCAAACTCCCATCAAACGTTTCACCTCCAATAATTATCAAACCGAAATTTATTGTTTCTTTTTTCATTTATATTTAACCACACTATTCTTTTCCCTTTGTTTTAAAAAATTCATACCTCATAAGTCATAAGTACTTCTATTATTTTAAATGTCATTCATTAATTAAAATAATATGAAATAGGAATTAAAAAGTTACAAAATTTGGGAATAAATTAATTTATAAATAAATTAAAATAAAACTAATTATAAATAAATTAAAATAAAAAAATATGAAAAGAAAATAAAAAAATAAAAGATGTTACTGAGTTTTGAGTTTGTAAAAAATAAATAAATAAAGACAATAAAAAGAATAACAGCCACCCGACATGGATTTGATCCAAATGGATTGAAATTTGGATCCATAATGGATTGGACCGGACCCAATCAATCCAATGCTGGTGTACGGCTAGTTTGGCAACTATTTAGCTGGCTACTACTTGTACTATTTATTAATTTAATTTAGGGCTCCCTTTAATTTAGTTATTTCATTCTCAATTTCAAAAGAAAAGTTTTAGATACTTGCACATTTGTTTCACTCTAAAGGCATTGCCAAAAAAAAAATTATCAAACATTCAAACATGTATTTTAAATCTAGTAAAATTTATTATTTCAAATCTTCAAACTTACTAAACTACCACTTTCAAATTAGCTGACATATAGTTTGTAGCCATTGGAATCAATTGAACAAAGGAATTGTGCAGTAAAACCCGATGAAGAAGACAGTAAATAATGGAGCTTTTTATTGATGAAAATGTTACAAGAGGAAATGAATGAAGCTGCGCGCTATTTATACAAGAGAGTTTCTTCCCTCCTAAGTCCTAAACTAATCTAAGGTTACTAAGGCTCTGTTCTCTTCGTCTGAAAAGGTCTTAACTGAACTGATCTGAACTGAACTGAACTGAAGTGAACTTATTTGTAGTACAAAATACTATTAGCCAAATCTGAACTGAACTGAATTTATTTTTATCAATTTTCAGATGAAAGAACAGAGCCTAACTGTACAAACCGGAATTAATCTAACTAATCAATAAACGCTATTTTACAAACCAAACGAATGAACAACACTCCACGCGCTTTCCATACAATGCTTTAAGCTTCCTAATTCGTCCAATGCGACGTTCTGGCTTGACGACTTTAGACTAAATTATTTCCTCATTAGCAGTTTCATGTTTTTTTTTTTTAAACGACAAATATTGTTACAATTACTCTTCCACTACCCCTACATAACTATTCTAAATCTCATTGGGACCGAACCATGTATCTTTCCCTACCCGTTCAAACTTTATACCTGTGCACAAGCTTAGTATAGGAAATATGCAATCAAAGTCCCACCTCACTAGTAAATACAAAGACAAATGAGTATATAATAAGACATACTATCCAACATGAGACAATGCCTTTTGGGGATCATACCAAAACCATTCTTGTTGGGCTTTGGGCATAGAGTGGATAATATCATATTAATGGATGGATAGTGTGTCGGCCCATGAACCAACACTTAGTGTTCGTATATCTTGTAAAACTGCATGCTGCACTTTGTGATTTACTGTATTCTCCAAAAATATGCAACAAGTTTTCAAGATATTTTTGTTATTCTGTATATAGCAATATAGCATGAGATTAATGGAGACTGAGTAAAATAACGGGGCAAACTTTGGAATACATTAATTATTTACTTTTGCGGAAACATAATTTATCAAATCAAATTAATCATTCATTAGAAAATCAACATGCTTCATGCATTCAGATTACTTTTTCCCCACAAGCGCACACCACTTTTTGTTCCACTGCAGAAGGTAGTGACTAGTGATTACTACTCTAATACAATTGTTAATTGCTTTACGTTCCACTATCACAAATTTACAAATGCACGTACAACTACTACAGTATAATACTACTACTACACGTGAGATTAACTGTTAAAATAAACAAAACTTAATTTGTTTATGCTCGTGACTGTTTCCTATAGAACGACGTCCAAAAGTGACCCATTGAATTCCATTACTGTTTTATAAAATGTGTACCTACTGACCTACTATCCTACTCAGTACTCACATGCGGCGAAAGCTCAAACGGAATGGCCAAAATTAATTAAAAAGAATACTTAAAGTAAGAACATACTAATATTAAGGTGCCGTAGCGGTTAGGTTTTGGGTTATTGAAAGGGAGGTGTAGGGTTCGATTCCCAGCGGTGGCGTAGTTATAAGGTCGGTTTAGATGTGGAGAAATAAAGTGGTTTGGGAGTAAATTTGTATAACATTAGTGTAGGAGTAGTTGTAATATTTGACGTTTAAAAAAAATATATTAATTAATACATAAATTAAAATATTCTTCTTTTATTTTATTATGTGATTAGATAATGTGTACCAGTATGATTCATGTTCGAAAATTTGAAACCAACTTAATTTTGAGCATGGATTCGTAGGTACATAGAATAGAATGTGTGATTTTACACAGTTTTCAATATCAATACCTTATTTCGTAAATTATGGATGCTTGATTGCTTGTAAAGACGGCATATAGGAGAGTAGGAGAGAGATAACCGATAAGAAGCCCAATAACAAAACATTGGCCCAAGATAAAAAAAAAAAAAGTTGGTCCAAGAGTAGAAAGTCTAAGTCTAGCTAAGTTGTTTGTCTGGATTGATTGAGAATGTGGTTGGTATTCGTCGTCCGGAACTATCTATCTATCATCCATTCACTCCTCCACCGATTTTAATTTGAAGTCTAATAAAATCTGTTTCTTCCAATCCATGTCTCAAATAATAATAACTTGATGTTCACACAACAACACACAGAAGAAGAAGAATAATGGAAATAGGTTACCTTCAGCACCCGCTCAGGCCGATCTTCTTATCTCACTCGCTCTCATCAGGTGCTCTCTCATATCTACATTTATTATTATTATTATTTAGTTTCGTGGATTTATTGATTGATTGTTTGGCGGGAGGTTTAATTTGGAGCGAATTAATTTTTGTATAGGAGGAGGCAAGTCTGGCAAGAGAGACTCCAAAAGGAAGATCAATGTACCATCATTGTTATTAGGACGAGGAGGCGGAGGAGGATGCCGATGCTCACTGCCTCGGCAGCATGAGAGTAGCAGGAGGACACTCATGGGCTGTCTCCTTGCAGCAGCAGGTTTCATTCCATTTTCTTCAATCTTCTTATTTATTGCTGCTCTTAATTTTTCCTACTCTTCACAAATTAAATATCTCATTTAATTTAATTGCTCAAATGATAGAAACTAGTACAGACTTGTTCAAGAGTCTAAACCCTTGTGCAACACCATTTTATTCGAATACCACTATACATTGTTCTTCTTAAGCTGAAGGATCCTTAATTGAGCACTTCAGCAGTAGCACGGGTATTATTATTTACTTTAAAACAGTTAGTTGCATCTGTATTCCTCTCCACTGTTTAATTTGGTTATCTGTCTGTACCCAGTAGTTAGTTTATATAAGTTTCTTTAGCTGGCAACATGATTTGTTTGAATCGTTTATCAGGTTACCGTGTCTCGTTAAATCTTGTTGCTTTTACTCCATGCCTGCATTTAATTTATAAAACTCCAACTTAGAACAACAAAGAAAAGTCCGTTCACAAATTAAATTCATCACGACCACGCCAGTTATTATTTTCTTACAAAATGCTAGTACAATTGTGGATGTCTGATGTCCTGGGCTTATTTATTTGAGTGTCAGTCTTCTTTATTCTGTGTGATACTTTACTTATGTATTGTAATAGGTCAGTTCTATATTGATAATTATCATCTATTTCTTCCATTAATCAGCTGCTGGACTTTCTTTATGCGGGGATGCTACCGCTGCAAGCACAAGCAGAAGAGCAGTATGACTTCGCACTTGACAATCGCTCAACTAGCTGCTTGAACATGTTACTCCAGTGTTGGAATGCACTCGCAAGTGCATATGCAGTAATATCTTTCCATCTGGAATTTACTGACATCCTGAATTGTATGTTTTCTGCAGTTAAGGGGAGCCAAAGTACCTGAAAGTGAATTTACAACTCTCGAAAATGGTCTAAAGTTAGTACGTGATGGAACCTCTTGATCAGTCTCTTTTTCTCTATACTTGATTTTTGAACTACTCGTTTTAAACTATACCAACTCCCATCCAAGTTTTTATTCTCATTCTCCAAATTTGCAGTCGTTTACTGATACACTGTAACCGTCTAATACATGTTCTATCAAGAAAAAATGGGAATCGATCTTGAAGCACTTCAGTGATTGCTTTTAAATATTGCTGTCTAGTGCTGTCTAGTGTGTACACAGATTACACTCAGATTCAAAAGGTTCCTTTCATTCACTGTTTTCCCTCCATATGGATAAAACTTACTTTCAATTTCGTAACTTTGAGTTCCTCTCATAGCCATTTGTTAAAATGTAGTAGTAACTGCTAACTTACAACCATCACTAATCCAATGATTAAGAGTCTGTGTTTTCCCTGTGAATCTAGCTGTGAATTCAGAAGACATTAGTATAGTTCTTAGTTTGTCTATTCAATTATTTATTTATTAGTTTATTTATATTTTCATGTCAATTTTGTACAACTTACCCATGTATGCTCACCTGGCACGTAATAAACCATGTTCTGCTAATTTATTTTTTTATGGTCTGTGTTTTCAGGTACTATGATCTGAAAGTTGGCCAGGGAGCTAAAGCTGTAAAAGGATCACGGGTGGCCGTATGACTGCCACAGTTGAAATTTAATATCTAAGTACATCGCTTTAAGTGATTTTATGTGTCCATTGTATCTATGATTCTGATGTGCAAGATACCCATTTCTCTAGCTTCTAACTCTAGGATTCTAGATACTTGTAACTAGGGACTGACTAGTGACTACTGATATGCACCTCAGAGTATTAGCCATTTGACAAAAACTTATCATAGATGCTCTAACAGTTAAACACACCTCAATATAGGAATAACTCACCACCACCTACCTGTGTTAGGTGTATTCCCCTAATTCGCACACAATCTTAGATATTAAGAACCACCAACCACCCAGGTGCTTGGTGCACTCCCCTAATTTGCAACCGTCTAATAATTAGACTGTGTATAACACGTTCTTTTCTTTACCTCCACACAGAATGTTAACTAGAAAATAATAATGTGAAAAGGATAGACAAAGCTATTTATCACGCAATAACTATTTCTGTTCAGTTGCTGAACTGAAGCGGTATTCTTTCCAATGTCAACGAACTTCTTTTGTGGCCATCTCTTCGCATGGCTGTTTATGCTGCATTTCCATGTAGAATTTGAAAGTAGATTACTTAGGTGAGGAAAAGTCTCAGTTGAAAGTAAATAAGGATGCATGTGTGTGATGTCTATTGAAATACGGATATTTAAATGCAATGGTTGCAGCAATAACCTTTTGAGTGATTAACCATATCGTGCATTTCAGGCTAATTTATTTATATATAGCATGCAGTATAGGATTTACTGAAGTCATGTTGGCAAATGCAATCTTGTTACCTGAAATTATATTTGTCCTATATTTTGCTGTAGAAGTATTCCAGTGTTTTTTTTATTCCTCGGTCATATGATACTTTCACTTGTTGCGACTTGTTAGGTTCATTATGTTGCCAAGTGGAAAGGTATCACATTTATGACAAGTAGACAAGGTCTTGGTGTTGGAGGTGGAACTGTAAGTTTGATATGCAATTGTATTTATTATAGGTTCACAAGCTTCGAAACATAGAAAGCTATGGGCATGATTAATCTTTTATCGTTTTTTCTGTGTATACAGCCCTACGGATTTGATGTTGGTCAATCTGAGAGGGGAGCAGTTCTCAAAGGATTAGACCTAGGAGTTGAAGGAATGCGTGTAGGAGGCCAGGTCAGAAATATCTTCTATATGCATGTGCTTTAGCTTAGTCGCTAAATCATATCATCGTATTATAGGGCTTAACATCACAACATTCACATTTATTTATTTATTTGCTACTACTTGCTCAATTTACTGGAAGCTTTTGTTGCAGAGGTTGCTCATTGTACCTCCTGAGCTTGCTTATGGAAATAAAGGCGTGCAGGAAATCCCTCCCAATGCTACTATTGAGGTAAGAAGTTACGAGTTCTTGGTTTAATCTTTAGTTCATGAAGTTCTTCCTTACTCTCTGAGGTCCATTAATTTTCACACAAGCACACCTTTCACGACTTTTTGAGCAAAAGTGCAAACAATATGCATGGTACCAAGGACATGAACAAGAAGATACATAGTTACATAGTTTTTTGGATGATAAAGAGTTACTTAATTTCTGCATGCAAATACAATTGTAAAGACAGATAATTGTCCAGCACTTCTTCTACCTCTCAAGTTCTAGACAATTGGTGGTCCATTAGTTGGCAATGATTTAACTGCGGTGAATGATGATGAAGCACAACTAATGTGAATGCATAACTAGATTTTGTTGGGAGATATGGTTTCCAGCTTGTATGGTCACAATTCATGACGATGTTTTCTAGTTGGCTGTTCAGTTCAAACTGTGCCCGAAAATTGTTAAACGACATAAGTCATGACATTTTATAGCAATCCTGATCACTTGATAAATTTCTTGAAACTAACTTTAGAAACAAAAATTTCAGATGGATGTTGAACTGCTGGCCATCAAACAAAGCCCATTCGGGTATGTGATTTCTATGGAGAGCTCCCCTTCATTTATGTTTGATTCTTCGTTTTCTGCCCTACTCATAGTTCATCAGTGACTGTTTAAAAGCTCCTCTATCAAGTGCTAGTAACACTTACGGAACTTGTTTTGGCGTCCTGTGCAGGTCTGCTGTTAAAGTTGTTGAAGGATAGTAGTTCTATTAAGATGATTGATAGTCCATTATTCCATTACATACACCTGCGGCCTTCACATACTTGGCATATTACATATATAGTGGAAACCGATTGAGAAGATGATATGAAGCAGCGTGTTATGCGAGTGAAAATTAAGTACTTCTCACTTCTCAGTTAACGCAAACTATATATGTATGAGGCTTAAATCTAAAATCTCTTTGCAATGCCGACGGAGGCATAAGATAAACAGTTCCTGGTGTTATGCCTTGTAACAAATATTGGCTCTGGTAAAAATCTTCTTGGAATCAAAGGATATTAGTTAGCCCTTAAAGAATTAGAGTACTAACAACTTAAGAAGTGCTCCTTCCCATCGACTGATTTGATTTCTAATTCTAATCCTACTATAATTAATATTACACCGCCAATCGGCAATTCCAATCTCTATCTCTATATATACATACATACACACATTCCGTGCTCTCTATCTCAAATCTCAAGCTTAGTTGGTGATAGTCACAAGTTCTGCGAAACAGTTACAATGGCCTCTCCGAAAACGTCTAAGACCTCTCAGAATAATTGCTGTGCTCCTTCTTCCGCCCCCGCTGCCGCCGGTACTGTTGTCCGTGAGGCCGCTTCTGCCTCCTCCTCTGTGGCGTCCCTGATCAGAACCGATCCTCCTTCCGGTACTGCAGCGGAAGGGCTACAGATTATGAGTCGAGCTCAAACAAAGCATCCATTGGATCCATTATCTCCTAATGAAATCACCATGGCTGTGGCGACAGTTAGAGCTGCTGGGGCTACCCCTGAGGTACGTATTTATTAAGCTTTATTAGTTAACAATGCCAGTTTCATTCTTTGTTATACCAGTAAAATTAAGTTTCTTGTATTGTCGCTGTAAATTGATGTTTTTGTTATTCTCATTATGATCAGGTCAGGGATAGCATGCGGTTTGTGGAAGTAGCTCTGTTAGAGCCTGAAAAGAACGTAGTGGCATTGGCAGATGCTTATTTCTTTCCTCCTTTCCAACCATCACTATTGATGACTAGAGAAGCAATTCCTAGCAAGCTGCCCCCAAGGAGAGCCCGACTCATTGTGTACAATAAAAAGTCCAATGAAACTAGTGTATGGATTGTTGAGCTGACGACTCAAATGCATGCACCTACTCGAGGAGGACATCACAAGGGGAAAGTTATTTCCTCTACTATTGTTCCTGATGTTCAACCACCAATGGTATGTTATACTTGAAATTCATGCATGTTGATTTAGTTCCTTTGTATTTACATGCTGGAACATGTTGAAATCCGAATTTGAATCAGTTTAGTCTTCATTTGAAAACATTGTGAATGAATATTATCTCTCGTGTGCCATGTTTCGAATGAAACTTGATATAGCTATTGCCATCCACTCCATTAAGTGCAACTTAATTCATGCATGTTAATTTAGTTTCTAAGTCTTTACATGCTGGAATATGTTGAAATCCAAATTTTTGTGCTTGCATGTGAATTTTATCAGTGATAAAAGCAATTTGAAGTATGCCAATAGTATAGACGGGAAGCTTATTGAACCGTACATATGCCAATAGTATAGCCAGGATATTTGACATATCAGTTTCAACAATTTCCAGATTCAGATAAATACATAAGCAGTACTCAAGGAACATGTTGAAATCCGAATTTGAATCAGTTTAATTAGTCTTCCTTTAAAAACATTGTGAATGAATATTATCTCTGGTATGCCACGTTTCGCATGAAATTTGATAAAGCTATTACCATCCACTCCATTAAGTGCAACTTGAAATTCATGCATGTTGATTTTTTAGTTTCTAAGTCTTTACATGTTGGAACATGTTGAAATCCGAATTTTAATCAGTTTAGTCGATCTTCCTTTAAAAACATTGTGAATTAATGAACATATTATCTCTGGTGTGCCACGTTTCGCATGAAATTTGATATAGCTATATATGTTTGATGTTTTATTATAACTTAATATTACATGTAACAATCAGACCATTAGCTAATTACCATCCACTGCAATAAGTGCAACTTAGAGTGAATTGCATTTTTTTTATAATTATTATGAAAGTGCAATAGCTTATATTTTGACTCATTTAAATTTGGGAAGTTACATTATTATTGTTTGAGTTTTAATTGAGAATCTTAAAGCATCACTTCCTCTTTTTTTTTCTTCTCTCCTCCCAAATTCAGGATGCTACGGAATATGCTGAATGTGAAGCTATTGTCAAGGATTATCCTCCATTCATAGAGGCAATCAGGAGGGGTATTCATGATATGGAGCTAGTCATGGTTGATCCTTGGTGTGTTGGTTATTATGGTGACGCCGATGCCCCTAGTCGTAGACTTGCTAAACCACTTATATTCTGCCGGACAGCTGAAAGTGATTGCCCTCTTGAAAACGGGTATGCCCGCCCTGTTGAAGGAATTTATGTTCTTGTAGATATCCAAAATATGGTGGTAATTGAGTTTGAAGACCGTAAGCTTGTCCCATTGCCCCCACCTGATCCACTGAGAAACTATACACCTGGTGAAACAAGAGGTGGTGTGGATAGAAGTGATTTGAAACCTCTTAAAGTTGTTCAGCCTGAAGGTCCAAGCTTCCGAATTAATGGTAATTATGTTTATTGGCAGAAGTGGAATTTTCGCATTGGTTTCACTCCAAGGGAGGGTTTGGTCATTCATTCTGTTGCCTATGTTGATGGAAGTCGAGGTAGGAGACCAATAGCCCACAGGTTGAGTTTTGTTGAGATGGTGGTGCCCTATGGGGATCCGAATGATCCACATTATAGGAAAAATGCTTTTGATGCGGGAGAAGATGGCTTGGGAAAAAATGCTCATTCCCTTAAGAAGGGATGTGATTGTTCAGGATATGTTAAATACTTTGATGCTCATTTTACAGATTTTATGGGGGGAGTTGAAACGATTGAAAATTGCGTATGTTTGCATGAAGAGGACCATGGTATCTTATGGAAACATCAAGATTGGAGAACTGGCCGCGCAGAAGTTAGAAGATCAAGGCGTTTGACTGTCTCTTTTATCTGCACTATCGCCAATTATGAATATGGTTTTTACTGGCATTTTTATCAGGATGGAAAAATAGAAGCTGAAGTTAAACTTACCGGAATTCTAAGTCTAGGAGCACTACAACCTGGTGAGTTCAGAAAGTATGGAACAACAATCGCACCAGGATTATATGCCCCGGTTCATCAGCACTTTTTTGTTGCTCGTATGGATATGGCTGTTGACTGTAAGCCTGGAGAAATGCACAATCAGGTCGTAGAGGTGAACGTGAAGGTAGAAGAACCAGGGAAGGACAATGTCCACAGCAATGCATTCTATGCTGAAGAAACTCTACTTAGATCTGAATTAGAAGCTACGCGCGATTGTGCTCCTTTGTCTGCCCGTCATTGGATTGTACGGAACACAAGAACAGTCAATCGAAGTGGACAGCTGACAGGTTACAAGTTGGCACCTGGTTCAAATTGTTTACCGTTGGCTGGTCCAGAAGCCAAGTTTATGAGAAGAGCTGCGTTTTTGAAGCATAATTTATGGGTAACACAATACGCACGGGGTGAAGATTTTCCTGGAGGAGAGTTTCCGAACCAGAATCCACGTGTTGGTGAGGGCTTGGCTTCTTGGGTGAAGCAAAACCGTTCTTTGGAAGAAACTGATGTTGTATTGTGGTATGTTTTTGGAATTACACATGTTCCACGTCTCGAAGATTGGCCCGTCATGCCAGTTGAACACATAGGATTCATGCTTCAGCCATATGGTTTCTTCAATTCCTCCCCTGCCGTTGATGTTCCACCTAGCACTTGTGAGATGGAGGTGAAAGACAGTGGTGCTGCTGCTAAGCCTGTCTTAATGCCGAAACTCTGAACCGGGACATAAATTTAGTCTATTTATTATCGCTATTTTTCTTTTCTTGTTATAAGTAGGGTCTAGTATATGCGTTTCAAACGCAAAAAACTTTGATATGTTTTATTTTTATTGGTTAGTCTTTTGTTTATTTTATGTTTTTACTATTGGTCAGTCTTTTTATTCGAACGTTTTTTTAATGTGCATATTATTTTGTTTAGTTTTAAGTCTCTCTTTAATCTTGATTGTATGCGCACAGTATTGGTTTGGATTTAACTTGAATGAACTGAAACGACTGATATCAGATTAATTTGTAATAGAGGCTAAGTATTTGTTTAGTTTTCTGTGTCTACCAAAATCCCCAATTCCCAAATAAGTTTTTCCTCTCTACCATCCATATAACAAATTCTTGAGACAAAATACTGATTTTTCAATCTTGGTCTCAGCTCCATGTAGATATAAGTTTCAAGTTTTGTTACATTATGAAAAACTTGGAAGAGGACCTCTGATTTGATATCAATGGCGGTGGGTTGAGCTTTTAGGCGTGTTTGGGTGATGTAGTGTTGGTCGCGGGAGGTGAAGACCGAGTTGACGCAGAATCCGCCACAATGGAAGTGGAGTAGGATGGGGAGTTTTTCGGTACAGAGGAGTGGTTTGCGGAGGTAGACTCTGGCGGATACGGATGGGGAAGATAATTATGTCTTTAGAAGACAATTCTCCCTTGAGGACGTGGAATTAGTGGTTGTTCAACTAGATTTAGACGTGGTATGTCATTAGTCATGTTTATGCATTCGTACTGTTGGATTGTACGTTGCAACTTTTGCACCTTGCGTTGCGATATTTATTCTCCATTCATTTCAGGTCACTACTTATAGAGAATAAAGGTTATTGATTACAAATTTCTCTTACGCGGAAATTTGTAGTAATTCATGTTTGTGCATGGACTTTAAATTGAATTTGTTAGGACTACCTGCAATTTAGAAATCAGCAATATCTCTTTCCAAATTAGCTGATATGGCCAGAGAAATCTGTAGCACAATGACTGCTATCAGGTTGTCAGACATGGAAGTCTTTTTGCTTCGATGTGTCCTTGACTCATAACCAGCCTACTACTGACAAGCGGTCATCCCATGAAAAAACCATCGAAAGGGGGATTTAGCAAGGTTCAAGCTAGGTAGAGGAAGTAGAAGAGGGAAAGGCTCGAACCTTGGCATTCTAGAGAATCCCGCTCTTTCTTCAAAGTTCTTCCTTCCAAGCAGCAGTGTTCGATTATCTGACTAGTTATTTCATACACCTCATACACCGGGAAAAGGAAGGCTTTCTAATCGACATTGGAATTGCATCTCTTTTCTCTTGCGGGCCAAGAGTAGGGTTGCTTTTCACCACCCTTCTCCACCCAAATTAAAAAATAAAATAAAATTATATTTCTATGTCTAAAAATAATTGAAACAAATAATAGTTTAAGTAGGTGTTTTTATAAGAAAATAAAAAATAGCCCTACCCAATATATATTTTGTTCATGTGCAATCTTGTTAAATGGACTAATTCCATCAACATTTGGCTAACTTTTATTTGTTTGGAAAAAAAATTTGTCGGCGTTAAAAAATGTAGCATATATTTCGATCGAGCCCCAAGTGTTCAAGAATCCTAGCTTCGCCCTGTCCGGAGGAAGCAAGTTTGTTACATCACAGTTGGCATTCTGCTGTTCCTTTATAAGCCGTGTAACTAGTCTAGATACAAGTTAGATTCATTGTCATCTTCTTCAGTTCATTCACAGAGCAGTTAGAGGAAAATACAGAGAGATTAGTTGAGAGACTCCATTAGAGAAGCTTGGCATATCTTGTAATCTGTACTCTTGTCGCTTGATTAGTGAAGTTCGTTTCTCTCCCGTGGACGTAGGCTCACCTTGAGCTGAACCACGTATATCGTGTGGATTGTTACTTTGAATTCTCTGTTAATCGATTAGCTAGGGTTCTTCGTCGATAGAACTGGGATTTCTGTGGTGGTACAGTTGTTGTTTTTGATTGATTGCGTAACAGTTGCTCTACAATGAATAAAGGTTATAAACTTCAGGAGCCTTGGTTAGGACAATAGCTGCACCGTAATGCATTCATCTCATGGAGACATTTTACTCCATTTTATCGAGGTTTTTGTGCTTATTCTAATGGTTTTCCAACAATGGATATTGAGAATTTGTTTCCTCATCGAGTACAAAATGGCGTTAACTTGGGTAGTTGGGTATAGTATCTCGGAATGAATGGGGCGAAGTCTTGGCTTGGAGAGGCGATGTTTTATGGCTTTATTCAAGATCCTGTGGAAGCATTAGCTTCTAAAGCAGGAGCAACCATCCAGTTGGGTAGAGATTTGAACATGTTCAATATTGTGCTGGAAGGAGACTGCCTAAGGGGTTATACAGCAACTTCGTGGCCATACCAATCCGTGTCATGTGCTAGGGGCATTACTGATTGGAGTCCAAGTTAAGCTTCTTTTTTTTTTTCTTAATTTTGTTTGTCGTGATTGTAATAATTTGGCACATTTTGTTAGCCCTTAATATTTTTTCACACATTTTTTGGTCATCCACTTTCCCATTCTACTTGGCTGATGTATCATAATTTTGGATGAAATATATGATTGATTTTTTTACTTGAAAAAAAACAAAGGATTTGTTTCCCCATGGTGCACGCACTCGAACTTATTCATCAGAAAAGAAGTCAAAGAACAAAAATGACTAAAGAATAAAAGGAGAATTATTTACCAAGGATGAGCAAGGGATATACATCTCTTTGTCAATTTTTAACTTAAAAAAATAAAAAAAATAAGGTACGAGCTAATATTATTACGAGTGAATTTCTAAAAAAAAAAAAGAAAAAAAATGGAAAAAAGATTTAAAAAATAAAGTAATAATAGTAAACGGGTCTATTCCGCAATATTATAGCATAACAATCATAAAAAATAAAAGAAAACAAGAATTTCCAAAATAATATGGTGTTCAACTATGAACTTGATAGACTAAGTACATAATTATGATGGTAATATATGGGTTGGACATGTAACACATTTTGATCCTTATGTGTAATGTGTTTAAGAACTAATATTCCCCGTCGAAACTCGACGGGCTATTTACTAGCCGACTGATATCGAATTAATTTGTAATTAAATCTAAAGGCTCGATTGTTCGTGAAGATTCAGATGGGAGGGAGTATTAATTAAATTAGTGAATAAATATCAAGGTCAGGGAGAAATCCAATCGTGGCCCAAAATGAGGGCCCTTTACTTCCCTGGCCCAACAATCCCATGAAAGTCAACATTTCAGTTTTGACTACTTATTGTGAGGACAAAATAACCCTTCAATAATCATCCCAAAGTCTAACCAAATGCCTAAAAATATCAACCTAAATTTGTAACAAATCCAACCAAATGGCCAAAAAAAATTCAAGCTTTATACAAATCCATATTAAAATGTTGGGAACTTTATGCGTAAAAAATAAACGAAACGCTGGATTTCGCTCCAACTCCCAATTATTTATTTTCAGGATTTGACTCCAAATTCGATTTTAAATTCTATTTTTTCTACCTACCAATTCCCTAAGAAACGGCTCCTAAGTGTCTTATTATTTTTAGGCTATGAAGTACGAAAACTTCAAATGACTCTACGTTTTCTTATGAAACGTTTCCTTTACGTTTCCTTGCCGAAAACTTATGGACTACTTTTATGGGCATTTGATAAATTTTTTTAATTATTTTTGTCTATATGTGTTATATGTTGTCTAATGCATGTGAGAGAGAGGAGTATATTTTGTTAATTACTCATATTTCACCTTATAAATACATACATATTTCAATTTATTATATTATTTTTAGTCTGATTTGACTGATTTCTCTATTAAAATATTTATTTATTTGGTTGTTAAGTATTCATACAAGTTTATTATAAGTTTATAAATATTATTTTAAAGGCTTCTGTTTCGGTGATTGCTTTTAGGAGTTGGGAGTCTTGGGACGAATCGGAAGATCGACCTTTTAGGACGGAAAGGGAGAAGAGAAACAGCATTAATCAAAACGACATCGTATCGTATAGGAATGGAACAGTGTTATACTAGTACTCTATTAGCTAGCTGACACACTACTACTACTACTACTAGTAGTTCAAAGTCGATCTGTACTTTTTTTACTTCGTTTTCTCCTCCTTTTCTTCAACCAAACAACAAATCAAATCAAATCAAATCGCCATGGCTATGGCGATTAGGGTTTTCGCGATTCTAATCCTGGTTTCGTGTTCTTCCTTTACGGCATTCTCTCTCTACGAAGACCAAGTCGGCTTGATGGACTGGTTTGTCTCTAATTACTGCCGGCATCAATCAATTATGCTCCGATTGATACTTTTTCTTCTGTGAATTTTTAATTACTGAATTGACTTGATTGATTTTGTTCAGGCATCAGCAGTACATAGGCAAAGTCAAGCACGCCGTCTTCCACACCCAGAAGGCTGCCAGGAAGCGCGTCGTTGTCTCCACCGAGGAGAACGTCGTTGCTTCCCTCGATCTTCGCCATGGAGAGATTTGTGAGCTTCCGCAGACTATTTTAATTCCTAAGTTTTGTTTTCTGTGCTAATCGATTGAGTTGTTTAATTTTTTTGTGTGGTTGTGCTGCAGTTTGGCGGCATGTTTTGGGGCCTAATGACGTTATCGATGAAATTGATATCGCCCTCGGAAAATGTAATAACTTCGCTTTATCTTTGAATGATGTTGTCATCTGTATGCTATTAGTATTTTGAAATTGGTTTGTTATCTTTGAATCTGATATGTTTCAGTTTAGGAAGTTTAAGTTTGCGAATTTATGTGATGAATACGCAGTTTTTGACTTATTTTGGGTTGAATAAATGCGTTGGTATGCAATTATAGCATCTTTTGGATATGACGTGTGGTAGTGAGGTGATTATGTTGTGTTTGTGCAGATGCCATTACTCTATCATCAGGTGGAAGCGTGTTGAGAGCTTGGAACCTTCCTGATGGACAGATGGTGTGGGAGTCTGTGCTTGGTGGTGGTAACCCATCTTCGCCGTTGTTATTAGTTCATGTGAGTGATAAGTAAAAGCTTTTGCTTAATTATGTTTTACAAATATAGTCAATGCCTCAATGGGTTGGTTTGAGGCACATTTGTGTACAGGCAATTAGAGTATCATACACACTTTTTCCTGTAAAACTGTGCTCCGCTTGTCGTTTTCACCCTTGCATCTTAATGCATTTTCATGTTTGGTACTTGCAATCTTAAAGGCATACTTTTGTCATCTAGTTTTTGCGACTGAATTTATAGTGCACCTTTGCCATATATTGATATGAATTACTTTTGCAAAATAGTTATAGTTGAGAACCACACTTAACCCTTGGTAATGGTGTTATTAATATATTACTACGTCATATCCAAGACCCGCATTTTTCTTGAGGTTTTGGTCTGTCATATGAGCACTCTTTACATGAGTCTCAATTTTTTTTCCTAAAAATCTATCCTATATCAACTCCTATACTAGTTTTAGGGAGTTTGTCTGTTTTAGTACCAACTTCAGGGTTCCTAATTACAATGTAAAATCATAAAAGTTGGTGGTGGGATCCAACAACATGCCTCTCAAAATGAATATAGAGGCATATAAGTTTAGGAATTAATTTACAAGTTCCTCAAGAATAGGAGCTCAATTGTTGTGGGCGCGTTATTTAGGAGTCCTGAAGTTTCATTGTTTTTCATCATTTTTTGAAGTTTAGTCTGAAATTTAGGTTAGGGGCTCATTTTACATTCCTACAACCATTGATCATAGATACCAGTTTGATTTCAAAAGGTTACCCATTCTTTCTAGTCATACACTCTATGTCCATATTGATAATGTAGTCATAGTATATGTATCTTCTTTTCCAGATATTTTTGTTTCAATCACAGGTATTACTATTTTCATGCTGTCTAATTCAAATTAGTCTGTTTTCCTGATACTTTCAAATACATTTTTGTTTGACACAGAAAAACTTGAAGGTTGACAAGGACAGTGTCATATTTGTTTATGGCCACGGATTTATTCATGCTATTGCAAGTATTGATGGTGAGGTTATCTGGAAGAAGGAATTAGCTTCAGAAGGGTCAGCTCTCTTTAACCTCAATCAAGTCTTTTTCTCTTTTTCTTATCAATTACTCTGGACATGAATAAGTTTCTCCTCTTGTTTTGCAGTGTTGATATCCGGAGGTTAATTTATTCAGAAGGTAGTGATGTAATATATGCAGTCGGTGTGCAAGGTGCCTCACAGTTTAAAGCTTATCAGATCAATGTCAAGACTGGTGAAATACTGAAGCAGAGCAGCAAGTCATTTCCGTCTGGTTTATCTGGGGATTTGTTATTACTGGCAGATGACACAGCTGTGGCAATGGATTCCTCTGGTACAGCTCTCGTCGTTATACGGTTTCAAGACGGAGAAATTAGCTTTCACCCAACTCATGTTTCTGAACTCATCCCGGACTCGTTAGGAGTAGCAGTTATGTATCCTTCTAAGATTCCTGGGGTGTGCACTTTGAAACTGGAAAGGTCAATTGTCTTGATTAAGGTGACAAATAATGGCGAAGTTGAAGTTATGGACAAACTTGAACATGGAGCTGCCATCAGTGACTCACTCCCATTTTCAGAAGGCCAGGAAGCTTTTGCTCTAATTCAGCATGCTTCTGGTAAGATTATTCTGACTGTAAAGAGAAATAATGACTGGACTTCAAATTTGATTGAGGATACAATTCAGATGGATACTCAGAGGGGACTTGTTCACAAAGTTTTCCTCAATACCTATGTCCGGACAGATAGGTCAAATGGGTTCAGGGTTCTTATCGTCATGGAAGACGACTCACTATTATTGTTGCAGCAAGGTGAGATTGTCTGGAGTCGGGAAGATGGGTTGGCTTCCATTGTTGATGTAACATCATCAGAATTACCTGTTGAAAAAGATGGCGTTTCAGTTGCAAAAGTAGAACACAGTCTTCTTGAATGGCTTGAGGTACGATGTTATTTTATTTATTTGTATGAATCAAGCTTCCATGGAATCCTTCACTACTAATTTTGCACTCACTTTATCTAGGTTCTCAATTTGCTATATATCATGTCCGATTGCACAGTAGTTTATATCTTGCTCTTAGCATTAGTTGAAAACGGAAAGCCCTAACATGTCTAGATGTGAATAAATGCATTATATATCTTCTGTTATCAGCAACTTTTGTTATTATTTTATATTTCCAGAAAAAGGAGTGAATTATGTTTTTCTTTGGTTAATATTCTTGCTGCTTGAGTATCGAAAATAACATGCAATCCTTCTCTAATCTGTTTATGAGGACCCAATATTTACTTTTGTTTTCTTTTAGATTTCAGTGGGGAAGTATAACTTGTATATTTTTTTTGTCCTTTTGTTTTTTTTTTTGTTTTTTTTTTTTTTTTTTTTTTTTTGGTTCTTTACTTGTGGGATAAACGCAAGTCAGTGAATCTATTACTGTATCACCATGAAAGGGAGTTGTTTTTGTGCCCATACTCCGTCTGTTTTATATAAATCTAGATGTGGATCTTCCATTCAGTGGTGCAGTTCTTTGACTTTTTGCTTGCTCTTTTCTTTTGGAAAGGGACATGTCCTGAAACTTAAAGGAACTCTTATGATAGCAACGCCCGATGATGTGGCAGCCATTCAAAAGATGAGGTTGCAAAGCTCTGAGAAAAGCAAGATGACTCGAGACCGCAATGGGTTCAGGAAGCTTCTCATAGTACTTACTCGATCTGGAAAACTCTTTGCACTGCATGCCGGAGATGGAAGAATTGTGTGGTCTCGTCTTCTGAAATCTCTTCGTAAATCCGATGTGTGTCAGGATCCTAAAGGTATGAGTTTACACCAGTGGCAGGTTCCTCATCATGCTTTGGACGAGAACCCATCAGTTTTAGTTGTTGGCAGATGCGGATTCGGTTTAGAGTCTGCTGGAGTTGTCTCTATTGTTGATGCATACACAGGGGAGGAGCGCAGTAATACAGGACCTATTCATTCCATTCAACACATTATTCCTCTGCCTTTTACTGATTCCACAGAACAACGCTTGCATTTGCTATTGGATGCAAATCAGCATGCTCATTTGTACCCGAGAACAGCTGAGGCTCTTGACATCTTACAGAGTGAATTAGGAAACATATATTGGTATTCTGCCGATTCTGAAAAAGGTATCTTAAGGGGCCATGCACTGCAAAAGGTCTGCAATCTTGAGGTAGCAGATGATTTTTGTTTCGATACAAGGGATCTATGGTCTATTGTGTTCCCTTCAGAGTCTGAAAGGATCGCTGCAACTGCAACCAGAAATTTGAATGAGGTACTCTTTTTCTGCATAAATCATGTCAAAAAGTAAATTGTGAATTTCTTTTTGGCGTATTGTAGTTTGTCTTACTTGGCATCTGTATTTCTGAACCTGACAATTTGTATGTTTGTAAACTATCAATTGACCCTCCTGGCTGAACAGAATTCACTTGCTCAAGAAATGTATACACTGTTTTCTGGAGATTATGATTTGCTCACTGTTTGTTTCTTTATGTTCCTTAGGTAGTTCATACTCAAGCAAAGGTGACAGCTGATCAAGAAGTGATGTACAAATATATATCTAAGAATCTGCTCTTTTTGGCCACTGTTTCACCTAAAGCTGTTGGTCCTATTGGATCAGTTAGCCCAGATGAATCATCTCTGGTTGTTTATGTGATTGATACTGTTGCGGGCCGTATATTACACCGCATGGCCCATCATGGCTCACAAGGCCCTGTTCAGGCAGTAAGTATTCTTTTTTCCTTTTCATACTGTTAACAAGGAACTTAGTAGTAGAACCAGTTAAAAGAGTAAAGTGTATGTTTGCCTGCATTGACTTATCATGGCGTTTCACTTTATATTTCTCTCTTCAAGGAAACCTGTGTAATTTACCCAAGCTTATGTTTCTCTGAAGGTTTTCTGTGAGAATTGGATCGTCTATCACTACTTCAACCTAAGGGCACATAGATATGAGATGTCTGTCATTGAAATCTATGACCAATCTCGTGCGGTATTTCCTTTAACTTCAGCCCCTGCAGTTTTCATTTATTGATGGCTTGAATATAACCATATTAACGTATGCAGGATAACAAAGACATCTTGAAGCTTGTCTTTGGGGCACATAATCTTACTTCACCTATAACAGCCTACTCTCGTCCTGAAGTCGTCACCAAGTCGCAGTCTTATTTTTTCACACATTCTGTGAAGACTCTGGCAGTGACATCAACAGCCAAAGGCATAACATCGAAGCAGCTTTTGCTCGGCACAATTGGTGATCAGGTCATCTTTTTTTTCTTTCTTTCTTCTTTCTAACACTACAATTTACTACCAGCTCTCATTTTATCTATGTTGCGTTTGTAACTATGCTATATTTGAAGCCTGCTTTCTTTCAGTGTGAGCAGTTTGCTCATGGACTGATATGCAGTCAGTTTTTTCTCACTATGATCTATGTTGCCATCAATAGGTTTTGGCCCTTGATAAGCGGTTTTTAGATCCCAGGAGAACAGTTAATCCCACTCAAGCTGAGAAAGAGGAAGGAATTATACCTCTGACTGATACTTTACCAATTATTCCTCAGGTGAAATCTCTTTCTGCATAAAATTGTTAGAACAAGATTCAATGGCATTGCGAATATTTTACACTGGATTGTCATTTCATTGTCGGCTTTTATAAGAATTAGGTCCCTTATTTGCCATGCATTTGTTGAATTGTGCATTGAGGATTCACCTCCATCAGACTTCAGTATTTATATGTGGACTGATCCATAGAAGTTTGCTTTCTGTTTGAATGTGAAGGATGGTTGGTAGGTGTCTATGGAGATGTGACCATAGAATAAGATAATTTTCTTGGTATATGCTATATTAACTAGGGGTTAATTGGCTTCAAGCTATATAATTTGATTAGTATAGGAAGAGAAAAGAATGATTTTTTCTTTTCTCGTACATAGTTATGTTTATGTGAATGCACTGCAGAGTTCATGAACCTCTTCTCTGAAGAACAATGAAATCCATTCTCTCATGCTAGACAGATGCCCATTTTGAACCCTTTATGAACGTTTGATTGATTGTTGAGCATAAGATTTATCCAACTTCATCATGTTACTCTCAAATCCTTTTAAATTTGATCCAGTGTTAATGCAAAACATGCTTCTTTTGTGCAGTCTTATGTAACTCACAGCCTTAAGGTGGAAGGTCTTAGAGGCATAACAACTGTTCCGGCAAAGCTGGAGTCCACCACTCTCGTTTTCGCATATGGTGTGGATCTTTTCTTCACACGACTTGCACCTTCCAAAACATATGATTCCTTAACCGAAGATTTCAGCTACGCTTTGCTGCTGCTCACGATTGTTGCCCTGCTCGGGGCAATTTTTGTCACTTGGGTTTGGTCAGAGAAAAAAGATCTTCAGGACAAGTGGAGATGAGTTTAAATGCTACAATGTTGATTTCATCATTTGTAGTTTATACACTGGATTATTGTTATCTTCGCTTCTGAAGTCAGGCCTGAGCATATCACTTGCGCAGCACACATCCGTGAGATGGCTACCAAATGTTTATTTTGTGAGGACATCAGTTTGTGTTGGATTAGCTGGTGAGGTTAACGTTAGTTCAGTAGAGATCTCGATACAATTTTTGTTTAATTTTGAAGAGAGACCAGGAACTCAGGTTTTAGATCAACTAATACAGTAGAATCAACAATTACAATGACATTGATATTGTATGTACAAGAAGATCAACTTCACACACTATTCTGACTTTCGTATTATCACACTGCAATGGTAAATGATTTTGATGTGAAAATCATTGTATACGCAATTCTGGTTTTACATAATTCACATAGAGGTCGAAAACACAACTTACAAGCTGTCTCACATATTTTACATGCAATACTTGTACTACAGCAGAAACAATCAATGATGAAGATAAACCAATCAAAGTAGATATATAATCTCTTGCTGTTATTGTGCATTCTTACATATCACTGATATCAGTAATTAAAGATTGAGCTCTCTCTCAACTGGAATCACTTTCAAGAGCTTCCGTACTGCGATTCCCACCCTCTCGCGCATGTCCATGGCATCTGGAGACTCATTAGCAGGAGGCTCCCAGTCAAAAGTGTGCATCAACTTCGCAATAGTGATGCTAACCATTTTTGGATCTCTGTGTATTCCCCAAACATTCACTAGTACCGTAGTGTTCTTTGGTATATAGTACCCCTGGATCTTCCAAAGCATTTCTTGGAAGCAATAACGGGACAGAAGGATGCAATCGCATAGTTTCCTTAACCACAGCTTGTAAGTATGGCAGGTTACTTATGTCACTCTCTTCAACATTCCTTGACCCTCCAATTACTCCATTAAGCTCATCTTTCAATTTCTTCATTGACTCGGGATTGTGTAATAACCGGTTATCCCCCATTGAATTGTGCGTTAGTAGTCTCGGTTCCAGCAAAACACATTTCCTACAGCATATACATACATAAACCTGGCTTATAACATCATAATAAACATACTAGATGAACAGGGACATGTGATTCAATTCATTACCAGAACAATTACGACTAATTTGCGCTCAGGAAGTCATCTGCTTCTTTCTGGCTGTAGTCCAAGAGTGCGTCTAAGAAGTCTCCTTGATGTTTCCCTGACATCCTAACCTGAATTCTCTCTTTCACGAATCCGGAAACAATGTTCACCAACCTTTCAAAGTACATCTCAGCGTTCCTTCTGATTCCTTGTGGATCAAACCATTTCAAGAACGGAAATGAAACCGCCAGGTTAGGTATTCCGCACCATCCCATGTATTCACCCATATTCTCGTAGAATTCATTTCCTTTCTCCCATATGCTCTACCCGAGATGTCTCTGGAGAAAATAAAATTCCCAATAAGATTAAACGTCATGATAGTAAGATATCTTTCTAGTTCGATTTCCCTGGGTGACAGTACCCCAGCATCCTCTTTGATCCACTGCATCATGATGTTTCCGACGTGTGGGGCCCCTTTGGTTGAGGTACAAAGTCATGGAAAAACCACACTTGGTTTTAGCTAAAATTCCAACAGAAGGTCCATGAATGACCGAGCTATATTTTTAGACGAATGGAAGGGGTCGAATTGTCATTTCCAACATCTGAATTTCATTGGTTTAAGAGGGAATTTTATCTACTTTGTTAACCCTTTCGGTCGGAATCTCTACCTTCCTAACGTAATTCCAATTATGTCACTCCAATTTATCATTTGTTCATTGAGTGCATGTTGGTTTAAATTCCGGGCCAGCTGGTGGATTTGAAGCCTACCTCATCTTTAAGGAGCTGTTTGGTAGGAATTTTGTACCTTTTTTTTTGGCCAAATTCAACCATCAACTTTCATTTTTTGGTTCACTTTTTCTGAGTTTCTGCTGTCCGCGTGAACAGTGCTGGTCAGGGTTGTTCGTGGCTGATAAGAGTCGGATTTTCGATTGGCATGCATGGCATGAGGAAATCCAAGAATTGAAGGTTCGAGACAGCGTGGAAGTCAATGAATTCTTTTGTTGACTAAACCCAAGAGCTTTGTGTACTATGGTAAGGAATGCAAATGTTATTTGTGAAATGTGAATATACAAGGCCCAACTTGTGATGACTGTTGTGGTCTAAGCTGAAAGCCTTCCTCAACTAAGACATTCTTCTATATCCGCCCGGGTCTTCCTCCCTAAGACTACACAAATGCCAATAGTCTCTTCTTAAAATGAGATGATTAGAGATTCATCGGAAAACAGAAAAATGAGATGATTAGAGAGATTAATCAGAAAATATCAAAATGGGATGATTAGAGAGATTCATCATAAAACATAAAAATGAGATGATTAGAGAGATTTATCAGAAAACAGAAAATGAGATGATTAGAGACGGAAAACAATACTAATGTCTTGTAGGTTTTCATGCATTCATGTCACCTTTTCTAGCCCTATGCTTATGTTTATCCATGTTAGTTTATAAATTATAGGATTAGTATTTGGAAGTAGCTGGTCATAAATTCATAATCCAATCCAAAAGAGTAGGATTGAAATTGTTCGGACCGAATTACTGATTTTAATATGGGATTTTTAGATCATTGTGATTTAAAACCCCATGCACTCCTACATGTATAAGTCGGTTGTTGAAAATTCTCATTTCAAACAGATCCCTAGTTATATATTGTACTAGTATATGAGATAAATGATGAACAACTTCTAGTCTAGTGCCAATAAACATTTATTTGGAAGAAAGAAAGTGAATAATCAGAAAAAGTACTGGTTAATAAGACTCCTAAAAATTAAGTTCGAACCACAACATTGATCATCGTCAACTAGCTAATCAAAGACCTAATTAGCTACCTAGCTAGCTAGCTAGGATTGATAATTATCACACTATCATCATCATAGATAGAACTAGGAGTAGCTTGCTAAGATTAATTAGAGTAGTTGAAAACAATTAAGCAGCTAGCTAGCTACTCGCGCGTCATCATAAATCAAATTTCGGCCAAATTAAGCTTAAGAACGTTCATGGACAAGGAGGAAGAGCTCCCCAATATGCAGCAGCAGCGGCAGGGTTCATCATCATTTGATCGTACCCGTCCATGTTCACCCCATAGTTGCAATCCGCAATCTGATGTACGTTGTTTGTCGCTCCACGTGGCTCGCCCGAGCTTGGGATCGACGTGCTTTCAACGGTTTCTTCCCCACCGGAAACTTCAGTCGATATTTGATTCTTTGCAACATGATCCTTGAGTACTGCCCTCAATGCCAATACCTTCAAAGTGTGAAATTGAAATGTTACAAAAAATAATCTTAATCAATACATTTGAATCGTATGCATGTCTATAATCTGGATGACAAATAAACAAAGTTCCAAGTGAGTGTTGGTTCTTGTTTCGTTTGGTTTACATATGAAAGTGACCCCTGTAGAATGAAAATGACGCCAGACAATATCCAAATCTATCTGTATTTTTTTCACATGATAATTTCAAATTCTTCAACATTTCACCGAGGTTTTCCTGTGAGTAAATAAAAATAGGGATTTGTCCACGGCAAAATAATCACAAATCATTTTCATGTGGAATTCAAACTCGTGACCAAAACGATGATATTGATATCTTGTAAACAACTGACCAAATCCATATGGAAAATAGTTTCTTAATTTCGTTTATATAGAACTTATATCATCATGAATAATTACCAAGAACATGATCTACATACATGAACAGGAGGCTCAAATAATTTGACATGCACAAGAATAAAGAATAAAGTAATGTTTATGACATTATGATCCATAACTCGATGGTGGGTATAGATATAAAACGTTACATGACTTCTCATAAATGGAGGTAATATTATAATCGGCCAAGTATACACATTCTAGTGTATATATATGATGATATATGAGTGACTCATTAAATACGTCCCGCGTGACAATCTTTACAAAATAGTCCAAGTAGCCTAACTCAATTGATAACCCTGAACTTCTTTTATTTATTTATTTTTTAAATTAAGAAAAGCAAAATAAATTTATTTCTAAAAGCTTTTTTTACCCTCAAAATGTTTAAAATTAGTTCCAACAATTCTATCTGGCTTGTATTAACTTGGTAATAAAATTAAGAAGTGAACTTCCTTTTTATATATATACCAACCGCAAGAACTTTAAAAAATAGATCACACCGGTCTAGTTTTTCAAGTAAACTCCTCTCGAAAAATTAAAAAGATAACCTCAACTATGTAATGTTTGGGAGTGGGTTTTAAAGGTGGATTTTTTTATTTTGAAGTGATTTTGAAATGTAAATTTACACTACAAGCTTAAAAATCCATTCTCAAAACCCACTACCAAACGTCAGGTATCTCCCCGGCCACACCAAATTCAACGACCTCAATAAATTTAAAAAACTAGTCTAGCAGACCACAGAATGCACAGCTATTAATTGTTATACGGTAAAAAAATGTTATAGTGAGAAGAGCAGAACTTTTTTACCTCTTGTTGAAGCTTTTGTTTCTCCATGGAAACAGTATCAAAATCCTGCTTGAGAGAATCGTACAAGCGCTCAAGCTGCTTTGCCTTCCAACGAGCCCTGCGGTTCTGGAACCAAACTGCGATCTGTCTAGGCTGCAGACCGAGTTCCTTGGCTAGCTTCATTTTTCTGTCAGGGTCCAGCTTAATCTCTTCCTGGAAACTGTTCTCCAGTGAGTCCAACTGCTCGGTGCTGAGCCTCTTCTTCTTGGGATCCTGCCCGAAACCACCCACGTTCATGTTCTTGTCAAGCAACGAAGGCAGCATTGTGTGGTCCTGCATTGATCCCTGCTTCATCTCCAACCCTACAAATTAAAAAAAATAAAAATCATTAGAAATATATAATACAAGATATAAGAAAAGGTTAAAGAGTTAACTGGAATTTGCTATACACATTACACAGTATATGTGTTGTTGTTTTCAGAATTTAATGCATGGAAGATAAAAAGTAAGTAATGACTTAAGATAATGGTGCTCAAATTAAGATCTCTTTCTTTTTTTCTTTCTTTAATTTCTTTTTCTTCCTGACAATATATATAGGCTATAAATGAATGAAGAAAATTACTCAGAGCTTTAATTATTTTCTACACCTCTTCTGAATTACTACGTACTACTACTTAATAGGGCAAAATATAAAGTACTTGTCTGCACAACAACTAAATTTACTATACTACTAGGGAAAAGAAAATCTACATAAATTCTATCTACACAAAACTTATCTTACTCCCTTAACATTGTTTTGTTGTAGAAAATATATTAATGTGTGGCAAAAAAGTCGTCTTCTTCTTTTCTTTTTTTTCTAAAGAAAGCGAAAAAAAAAAAAAAAAAAAAAACACTATCTAAGAATAAGGTAAGAAAATGTGTTTTGGTCACTTAAGAAGAGGAAAGTGTTGAACCTTTAAACATGTACGAGGTATGCAGTGGAAAAATTTCGAAACGTTAATTAAAGACTGCGAAAATCCCACATACTAAGAATAGAAGATGAAAAGAAATGTATGTTAAGTACCTGAAAACTGGTCATAGTTGTAGTTGTAGAGATAGCTGAAAGAGTTGTCGGGTCGAAAAGGTGGTCGTAGATTACCACTCCAGTCCATTGTAGCAAGCAAGCAAACAGGAAAGAAGAAACCCTTGCACGAATTGAAGTAACAAGCTAGTTTTGTAAGTAGTAGTAGTGTGATACTAGTATATATCAAGATACTTATATAAAAGTGATGTTGAGTTTTCAAGTAAAATTATGGACCACAAGCTAGGGTTAAGAGACAGTGAACAGGGTTATCTAGTTAACTTTTGGTGCAATAAAGTGAAAAATGATCAGAGAAGAAGAAGAAGATGAACAAGAGAAGAAATTGTGATTCTCTTTTGGAAGCTAGCTTTTTAAGAGTCACTACTTCTACTAGCGCACATTGTTGTGATACAAGATCTCATGTGACCAACTGATCATGACAAAAGAATGAACATATATATATAATAATATTGCAAGTAAGAGAAATAAAGACTTGAGGAGGTCTCTCTCTCCCTCAGTGTCTGCCTCTAATTTTAGCTGCAACTAATTAATCCTGTACTACTGCTTGTGCTGACTCATTACTTAATTATCACTCATGCCAGCAAATCAGTTGTTTGTTTCAATATTGCTTTGGGCGGGCCGGGGACATTACCAGGCATGCTAGCTACTATTCTTCTAGGCTGATCCTGGATATTAATGAGTCCTATTGAGTTGGAAATATGCCCGCCTCACTATGGGGAATTAGAGGTTCAACCCTCTAAGTTGGACGTGCCAAAGTGCTGAAAAGTGTTTTTTTTTCTATTGAGACATCAAATTTAGTTACCCTCCTATTACTTTCTAAACTAATCTCATTTACCATTTTATAACTCTAAATAAGTCTATACTATATTATGACTCCGTGGTAATTCGAACCATCGATGTCCCTTATACTACTACGTACAACACCCTTATGATTCGACCACCCTTATCCAAATTGTTGAAGAGTGAAAAAACATAGAAAGTCTTTGAGAAGCGGTAGGAATATAATGTGTTCGACCCTCAAGTCATACTAGGAAGAACATATCACTAACCTAAGGAAAGGACCTTGAGGCTGACCATCAGTTCGACCCTCTTCCTCAGATAGGACAATGTCTATTGCCAACGTATACCTGGGTCTGGGGTCAACCACCAGAAGGACCATTGGACCTTCCACGCCTTCACACTACTAAGGCCCAGTCTATTTGAGATCCATGAGCCAAAATGAATATTGCAGAGATATCTAGATTGTAGTACTGTCACAACCCGAATGTCATGTCTGTGTAGACCATCTAAATGAGGCGTGCCTTCTGGTTAGCTTGCCACAAGAGAGGTAAAGGAGACTATAGCATTAAGGCGTTGTCGACACAAATGCATCAATCTGTCCTGCCGACCCGGTTTGGTTCGGAGAGCTTGTCGCTGCTGGTCGAGGAATTGACTATGACGGGGGCCGTTGCGAGTGTGAGCACAATTGGTCGGGGGTTGTTGCCGTCTCCCTGATGAGCCCATGGCAGGCGAAATCAGTTGGCATGTGTATGTGGGATAGGCTAGTCCTGGGGTGTGCGTGGCTTCTGGACGCCGCACGGACTTCGGAACTCTCGTCTCATGAAAAATGGTATCATTGCCAGATTTCTCTCCTAGTACGGTTGGGGTCGGGGTGGTCGAGTTTTGCCGAGTCCTATGAGGGCAGGGAGTGACTCCTGTCAAGGCTTCTAGGCGGAGAACAAGAACGATTCCAATGC
Source organism: Plantago ovata (assembly GCA_028274465.1). Taxonomy (NCBI): domain Eukaryota; kingdom Viridiplantae; phylum Streptophyta; class Magnoliopsida; order Lamiales; family Plantaginaceae; genus Plantago; species Plantago ovata. Next base: position 28,860,915 of record CM051455.1, on the reverse strand, counting down.
GGAATGAGAGGCGGTCTTGGCTAGTGAGATCAGATGGTCCGGAATGGGGACACTTGTACTGCGCACTTTGGCAGCTCCACTTGCGCGAGGTTGAGGAATATGACCGGGATGTTGAGCGTGGACAATCGTAGGCCTTTGTGAGGACCTTGACATGTGGGAAATGCAGCGACTGTGGGTATGTCGTTTGATCGAGGTACTAATGCCAGCGAGCGCGTAGGGTGAAGGTTGGTGTCGATGGTGATGCCTTAGCGAACGAAACGATCATTTTGTGTGTGTGTGGCAGTACAGTGTGCGGAAAGAAGCATTCGACCCTAGCACGAGGGTGTGAAGTGATTTCGGTGGGGGAGAATGTTATGACTTGAATGTCATGTCCGTGTAGACCATCTAAATGAGACGTGTCTTCAGGTTAGCTTGCCACAAGAGGGGTAAAGGGAGCGACTATAGCATTAAGGCGTTGTCGACCCAAATGCATCGGTCTGGCCGAGTCAGGCATGCCAACCCGGTTTGGTCCGGAGAGCTTGTCGCAGGTCGAGGACTTGACTATGACGGGGCCGTTGCAAGTGTGGGCACAACTGGCCGGGGGCTGTTTCCGTCTCCCTAATGAGCCCATGGCAGGGTGAAACCACTTGGCATGCGTATGTGGGATAGGCTGGTCCTGGGGTGTGCGTGACTTCGGGGCGCTGCTCGAGCTTCGGAACTCTCGTCCGGTGACAGTACGCACACTTGAGAATCATATGAGTGCCTCCAAGATTATATATCTCCTCAACCATAAATAATGCTCCTTGGAGTCAAGACTAAAGACACAAAAGGTAGCTTCTATCTTTCTAGCAAGAATGCTCTACTCCCTACAGCCTACTCTTATCGGTAGGAAGAAATTTAGCTTGGGCAATCAACCTCTTATAATAGTCATGTAGTATTAACTACTAGCCACAAAGATTGGAGGAATTTGGGATCATGAGGATTGTGTGGCCGAGGAAAAAAACTTGGTGTATTCTAAAGATCGTTGATTCATAACATGTAATCTTATCCGGCATGCATCAGGTTCTACCAGTTTTTACATTCATGATCTCATGGAAATTGTATCGTGGCCAAAAGTAGAACTAGTTCCAGGTAAATCTACATTAGAACACGGAATAGTTCAATCGTACAATTTTAAAAATATCATATTTCCTCCAAAACAAAAACTATTTATACTCCCTCTCTCCTTTCCGCACAATTGCTATTGTCATAATCCATTTGTAAAAGTTATAGAAAAAATATAATATGTTTGACCTAAATAAATTCTAACAAAGAATTGAACAAGTATTCTTGACCTAAACAAATCAGCATTAACGGATTAATTATATATTCTAGAGTAGCAAATTGGTTGTGTGTAGGAGGGAATTCTATAAGGGCCAACCATGGTGGTCCTAATTCAAGAGTTCTCTGCCTGCCTGCCCAATACATATAATTAATTTACTATACCACTGCCAAATGCTATGACTTACTCTACCTCACGCAGTCACGCGGGCCTGCCTTACTTCCTTCACCTCATTTTATGTTTTATTTCTTTACTTTGATTTGATGATCCCTATAATTTTAACCACCAAATTTCTTTCCTATCCTTACTTTTAATATGGCAGATATGCACTGTCATACTCCTTGTCATTCAATTATCAAATATTTGGAGTGTGATAAAGACGAATCTCCACTCGCTATTCAATTTGGATCTCAAATTTGTTACCTCAGCAACTTGGCGTATTTGCATATATTCGGATGGGAGGTATGGTGTTGTGAGAGTAATGTTAAAACTCTAAAGTCCCATATTGCTCGAGAATTCTAAACTCAAACATATGGGTTGAATAGACCCTAGATCACCTTAAAACTTCTCTACCTGATGTTTTCGAGCGTTGAGCCCGTTCTGACGATTTTAGGTATTTGGAGCGCTCCGAGTTTGTGATTTAAGCTTCGCTAGGACTTACACTATTAAACCAATGACTTAATTGCTATATTTGGTAAAATATTTCAAAATCAATACTTATTCTTGAGTAAAATGATATATGTATACTTCGTATATGTTAGATTATTTGTTAACTTAACTTAATAAATAATACTAAAAGAGTGACCGAGTGGTAAGGGTGCGGGAGTGTCAATGAGAGGTCGGTGGTTAAGGAGTAGTGTAAGGAGAAGTAGTAGAGTATGATAGATTGGTCGGTAAACTATAAACACAAATGATATTATCTTATAATAAAACAATATTGTTACAAAATTCTTTAATAAAAGCATGTAGATACTACTACTATATTTTATATATATGTAATACTATGCGCTTTTAAGTCGATCGCGCTTTCATTTTTTATGTTAACTTAAACGTTTGTGTCCTTTTGATTACACTTCAATTGATTTAGATTTAGAGTAGACCCCAAAAGGTGATGATTTGTTTAATCATGATGGATTAGGATTGATGTATCTGCCGGACTGCCACCATCTAATTGTTGCTAGTGGTCATGCTATCCTACATGTGAGAGGGCATGTCAATACCTCAATTTCCAAAGTTTCACGTCGCTTGAGATGATCACGAAGACCTTTTAAGGGAAGGAGGTCTGATTCTAACATAAAACTGTAACTAACTCTTAGTAATATATGAGGGTTGTGATAATCTTGGAAAATTTCAATGGATCGTGTAGTCACTTTCCAAATAAGATAATTCGACCCTAACTTGTTGTCTGGGTTTCACGAATTCCTTGCCGGGATAATCCAAGAAGACAATCTAATTCAGGCAATATGAATTTTATCAGAAAGTAGAGAGGATGTAATAGTTTTCGTATCTGTTCAGGGGACTGATTCCTTCAATATATAGAAGTACAAAACGAAGAGGGGAGGGGCGCATCTGTTCAGAACAAACTTGTTTGTTCATGAAGGGGTGCATATATCCGAACAAACATGTTTGTTCACGAAGCGGGACCCCAGCCAGGGGCTATGCCCCTTGGACCCCAGCTAGGGGCTCTGCCCCTTGCAACCCCGTACAGGGGCTCCGCCCCTTGCAACCCCGCGAGGGGCTCTGCCCCTCGACCCCGCAAGGGGGCGCAACCCCCTTGACCCCTGCTTCGTATTCGTGGCCGATAACTCGTTAGCTCAACAAGCGTGCACTCCGCACTACCCGAACTTGTTCCGAGCCTCAACGAGAGATCGCATCAGTCTCTAGCAAATCACATTACTACTAAAATGAATTGACGACACTAAAATCACCAACACTAACTTCAATTTTGACTTTACCTTTGAGTTAAGTTAAAGTGGTTATAAAACTTATAATATAGAATGAATTGCGGGCAGCTGCCCTTATAAATCAACACAATCATTTAATTTGAAATTTGTTACAAACTTGTGAAGTATTGTTTTTACAAGTTTAAATTTTTTATTTTTAAATTATAAATGAGCTATTACATGGCTATAAATAAATTAATTTTAAATTTTATAAATCAACTTTTATCCCCGTGGTGTATCATTGATATATACCCAAACTTTAAATTTCCATGTTGGAGTAAGCTGTGTGGCAAAGAGCAATGTTCATGATGTGTGAGTTCCACGCAATATTAAACGGTATCACAGTGCTTATTACATAACTAGCTAGTGTTATGTAAGTCGAGCATTTTTTAGGGCTTGACTCAGTAAGGTTCAAACTCAGCTCATTCGATAAAGTGTTCAAACTAAATTTGATGCTCAATTTTGCTCGTTTTACTAAGGGTTCATAACTTTTAACTACCCTCTTAGCGCTTCTAATTACGAATTAATCCCCCATAGATCAACAATATCGAAAAAAGTCTTCTTACAACATTCCAATTATAAATTAGGACATTTTGAGTTGACCAAATGCAATTTTTGAAAATTTTGTTTTCATACCAAATAGCCTTAACTTTAAAAAATGAAAATTAATTAAAAAACTTTAAAATAAACTAAAAAAATCATCAGAATATTCATTAAACATTTAAAAAAAAAATTATAAATAAATAAAATTAAATTAAAAAAAAAAAAAAAAGTGGAGCTTCAGCTCCACCATTATGGCGGAGTTGAAGCTCTGCCATCATGGCGGAGCTCTCTGCTCCGCCAGATCTGGACAGAGCATAGAGCTCCGCCTATTAATGGCGGAGCTGAAGCTCTACCATCATGGCGGAGCAGAGCTCCGCCAGATCTGGGGGAGCAGAAGCTCCGCCTGTTAATGCTGGAGCAGAACCGCCAGATCGAGGCGGACTCTGCTCCGCTAGATCAATGGCGGAGCTGTGCTCCGCCACAGTGGTGGAGCTTTAGCTCCACTGTTTTCCGGTGGAGCTCCACCGGAAAGCTTGATGGAGCTTAGCTCCGCCATTAATGGTGGAGCTAAAGCTCCACCAAGTTTTTTATTTAATTTATTAATTATTTATTTTTTTAGTTTTTTTATATTTTAGCTTTTTTAAAAAAAAAGAAAACATATAAGGTTAGGGCATGTTTGGTTTGAAAATCAAAATTTCAGATTTTTGATTTGGTCAACTCAAAAATTGAATTTTATCCCGATTTGTAATTATTGATCTAAGGGGACTTAATTTGAGAATGAGTGCTCTAAGAGGGTACTAAACTGAAATTATCTATTTTACTAATGAGTTGAGCAAGATTCGGTCTAGTGATACCAACTAGGCTCAATGGGCTCATCCAAATTCATACTCATCTAGTATATCATTTATCCCAAATTAACTAGGGGTTGGCCAATTTACAACCTCAAACCCATCTTAATATATAGTTTTTCATTTTATATGGCGGAATCAATTTATATGTTGTTCAAGTTCAAGTCGAGTTGGATAATGGAGTACTAAGCTCCAATAACATCACTAAACAAAGAGCATGCAATATCTAATACATAAAAATTGAATTTTATTGACATATATACCACTGTGTGTGTCCCCAACCCCAAGTGAAAATTGTAGTGTGATGATTCATTGTGATAGGTATTGTTGTGTAGTGTCCACAAGTGTTTAAGAAAGGACAGGAGGGGAGGGGTTGATGCAAAATAAACAGTTCAAAGATGGAAAAGTAGTAGCAGTACAAACACTGCCAAACCAGTGACAGTATCAGTAAATGACAAAGTTTATGAAGCCAAAAGAATTAAAGAAAAACTAAAAATAAAAATGAACTGAGTGTGTGTCTGTTTTGTTTGTTTGTTTAATTTTTTTTACCCAAATGATCATCGAGTTTGGTTTGGTTTGGCTGATTTGCTTTTACCTTGGTGGTGGTAGTAATAGCTAGTAATATAATAGTAGCCTATTGCGGTATTGCAGATTTGCAGTGCATGCTGTGTAGTCTAAGACATGCAAAGCTGGAATCAAACTTCCCTTTCAACACCTCACTTTCTATTCCCTTTACTCTGCACCTCCATTTAATGTCTGTACCAAAGAATAGATAAATCCATTCACAAGTTCAAGTAGAACAAGTTTTTTCTAGGGATCAGAATCTTACTATTATTATCTTTTGTCAATAAGTTTTTTTTCTTTCTTTGATCAATGGACAATAAATTTTTTTTCACCTCTATATCAATTTGAAATCTTATAGAGTTGAAATTATTACATAATTTTATCACATAATTTTATTTTTAAACGGCTAAAGTTTATTAAATATTAAATCTAATATAAACAAGAATGCATAATAAATTCTTACATGGTATTGATGAGATCTTGATTTGTTCTAGTCCATCAACCACTTAGTCCGTGTGAGATAAACGGTCTCGGCTAGAGATCTGTCTTTATAACTCTTCCACGATTTTGCTAAATTTGTATATTATCTTTTAAACTCATGTTTTATTGTTTCTTTTTGGTCATCCATTAGGATTGATATATTTCCTTACTAGATAAAATCTAGCTTGTTGCATATATGGTAGAATATCTCCTACATATTCTGTAAATTTACCTGACATTATCTTTATGATTTATCTACTTTTTAATGTTTTATGAGCTATATAAGTTTCATCTTCTCCATTGTTTTTCATCATGAATCAATACACGTTGTTAGAATCCTTCTCCATCGCTCTTTTCACCATGAATACACGTATTGTTAGCTTCATTCTCCAATGGAGCTAACAGAGTCGTCGGACGCGTACATAAAGGCCAATCTACGATCAAGAGTTTTGGAACAGGCAAATGTTCAGCCGCATATCAAATAAATTGCTCAAGATCCCAACAGATGTTAAATCGCCGATACAAACTTCACACATATTAAATTTCCACTTTGAGTATGTTGAAACCTGACACTCGAGTAGTATCGTAATTGCTACCAAGCTAGCAAATCCCACATACCACACACATTCCTTAATAAATAAACAATGTAACATAAGCATTGCAAATTTGAATACACTACTATAAAATGGCTAGTGATATAGCCAGAGCTAAAATTACTAATGTCAGAGCAATTTACCTTTTATAAACAGTAATCATTCCTAAAAGTGCACAAATTGCTCTGGCATTAGTAATTTTAGCTCTGGCTATATCACTAGCCCTATAAAATAGTAATAACATGGCATGGAAAGAAGCGATCAACTTGAATACTTGGCAATCTTGCGGTGTCACATGGTCACGTAACCTCCTTCAAGTCGTGCATGTCTCATGTACGGAATACTTTAGTTAAACAATGTTACGAGCTCACCATGGGTAAAGGGGAGACAGGAATTGGGGTTAGGGGGTGAAATTATATAAATATAAATTATTTAAAGTTCCGGAGGCTAGAGAGCCAAAACTTGTAAAATCATAAAAATTAACTATAAAAAAAATTAAAAATCATAAATATTACATATTATTATTATTATTATTAAAAAAATTCAGGGGAGTCCGCCCCACGGGTAATCGGACACAAATCTCAGTATCAATTGAAGCAAATTCATCAACCATGATGATCCAAGCATATCACATCAATAAAAAGAGGATAAACAAACAAACAAAATCATACTAACAAAAGTAGCCGGAGATATAGCCGGCGGAATATACATACATATAGAGCATAGGATACTAGTCATACCAATACTAGTCATACCAATACTAGATAGACAGAGAGATAGTTATGATTACCCCTGGCTAGGTAGGATAGGCCAGCAGACAACTAAGGCTAAGCCACTCAAGTTCAATTTTGAACTGTGTTTGTTTGTTTTTTCCTAATCAAACGTTGAATTGGAACTGTTTAATAGTGGTAGTAGTAGACAAGTACTGGAGTGGACTAGATGGATCGGAGGGGACTTTTCATCGTACACAAGTTGTCATACGCATATCCACTGTGCCTAATCCTTCCTCATCCATTGTGTCTCTTGTTTGTTTTCCGTTTTCTTTGTTCAATTTTCTACGTTTCGTTTTTGTTTCCTATACTCGGATCAACCACAATCTCAACCTATATTTATTACCAGTACTATCATACTACCGATCACACAAGCGTTCACGCAAGTTTTGAATCATTTTGGATAACAAAGATTAGCACAGTTTCAATATTTAGTTTCGATAACGTGGTGAAGCGGAAAGAAGTTAGAGTGGAGAAGGGAGAGATGCGGGGTTCGATCATATAAGATGGTTTAGGTGTAGAGGTATAAGTTAACGTAGGGTATTTCATGTTTGTAAAGTAGTGTAGGAGTAGTTGTAATATTTACCATTTCCAAAAGAATATTTAGTTTCTAACGAAAAAAAAAAAAAAACTACACTCTTTCGTTTGATAATTTAGGTCATGCACCCACAACCAACTTATGTCTTCCATTATTTCAGCCATATATCTTACCGATAACGAAAACAAAAAAAAGACTTATTCACAAATACATGCAAACTGTATTTAAACCTAGATTCTAGAAGCTTCCCGGTAGAATTTTGATGCCTTCAACTTAGTCTTGTTTAGTGCGGTGAGAAATCCCAACAATATTTCCCCTTTAGATGAACCTTGTCCCCAAGGTTCTTCTTTGCACTATCCTGTCGCCGGCTTGGCTATCTACTCGGTGTTGCTTCCCACGCGTTGCACTTACGTCTTATCGTCTGGTGGCATCCATCCCTATGTCAGGTGAACCTGTTGCCCAGCTCTCTACAACCAAACATGCGACCCAATACTGTCTGTCCCGACAGCTAGTCCTCCTGCAACGTCCCAAGCCTTATGCAAAACCTCTTACGCCATGCATCCATGTCAACTGGTCATGTAATGGCCACGCACCGCACCTTGTGTCCTAGACCCCATGCATCACCTTCAAATATATAATTACCAACCCTCCTCTTGATAAACTCAGATTTTGGTACTTCACTTTGACCAACTTACTCAGTTACCTACCGCCACTAGTGGCAACCACCCCCACCTTGCATGCTTGACTTTTTCTTCAAGCCATCGACACTACATCCCATCCTCTGATGAGCGGCACCATTTCCGAACTCACCCGCATGCTTTAGACCACCAACTCCAACAACTAAGCCATGCACATTCACATCACCAGTGAACGCTTCAACAATAGAATCTAACGGTATGAGCCTCTTACCAGCACCAACCATACCTACAGCTCCCAACTCAACCATGGAACCATGCACAAACACTCCAAACATTATTATTAATATAATAATTAAAAGCAACGTCTGTCACTTGAGATAAATTTGTAGCAAGTTCGCTCGTCGGCTTCCTCTTCTCGTCCATGAAATCCTCATGTGTGTCAGTATCGGGCTTTTCAAGGTTCACAAGTGTCGTAGAAGTGTTCAAAGCACGATCATATGCCGTCGAATCCTCACCACGTGTCATTATACCTTTACAAAGCGTCTCATGCGTGTTCAAGAGCACTTTCTTAATTCTTCCGTGTAGACATTCTTCCGTGTAGACCTCCGATCGAACCTCAACCTCAAACCTTTGTTTTCAATCCAATCCTTCTCGAGTATTATATCAATCACAAATTTTTAAAAGAGCCAATCCGCCTATTGAGTCATCAACAATCATTGTTGAAGTTCTAACCTCCAAATCAAGATAATTTCAATCCACAATCAGTACATTTGGTACATTTTGGATGTGCACTTAACAAGTCACATGGATTAATTCACGCAATATCTTGCAAACCATGCGAACCAAATTAAATCACATAAATGAAACGTGCTCTAACTTCGAAATGACATAAAATACTCATTCTTTGTGGAATTTAAACACCTAATTGAAATGAAAATACTCCACTTTTTAATTAACTCATCATGTACAAGTGTACAACCTTGTGGTCGCACTCTCACATCAAGATGTATAATACAGCTACAGTGGGTGGATATATATGCATATAATGTACGTACACGATTTGGACGGTCACAATTAATAATTTCCACAAATTAATTAGAGCATGTCATGTCACGTATTTGAATGCAACAGTGCGACACGCCGTCTATCCAAATATAGATGGATATATACCACTTATTATCAAATAGAAGTAACCAATAATTTTAAATTTGTGTCTAATTAAAATATATGATGTGATATGATATGGTATGGTATAAGTAGCAATCAAATAAGTTGTAGGTGGTAAATAAATAGAATTCATTGTCACACGCACGTACGCTATATACATCTCTACGTGCTGATTTAGATAGATATATAAATGAATCTAATTATGATGATGAATTGATGATGATACAACACGTAGTACAAGTTACAGCCCAGACAGCTAGTTGGTCTAACATGGACCTTGGTATAAAATAATGAAGCCATTGCGAACTACAGACTTTTTGAACTACATGACAATATTGTTTTGGAGCTTGTTGCTAAAAAACAATCAATACAGATCACAATTCTATTACGACACGAGAATTCAATGACGGAATGCCTAAACGTACTTGGAAAAACTTACGGTTCATCTCCGAAAACGCACATAAACTCAACTAAAAAAATTAACAATAAAGTTGTTCTCTGAAATAAAATTAAATTTTTTTTAAAACGGAGAAATAAAATATAATAATAATCGACAATGAAGCGTAACTAAGTTGGTAAGTTACTTCAGCTCCAACCAATAAGTTGGAAGTTCAAAGGGGGCAAAGGGCGGAACCAGAATTATAGTTATGGGGGACGAACTTACATGTACATCACTTTTTCAACGTTTGGGGGGCCACAAGTTAAAAAATTGTATAAAATTACCTTTAAAAAAATTTTTAAAAATCATAAATTTTTCCAAAAAAATTTTTAAAAATCATAAATTTTTCCAAAAAAATTTTTTTTGGGGCTGCGAAGGTCCCAGCCGACCCCCCTTGGTTCTGCCCCACCACATGATAAATGGGAAACCATTATTAATCCTCACTTTACCGGTTAAAGAAAATAATAATAATAACCGCGCAATTGAGATGCATACTTTGTTCATTTTTCCATGCATGTAGTGAAATTATAAATTTATATAATACGAGTATAATATTTTTTTTAAACGGCAAATATTACAACTACTTTTACACTACTATTATACAATACAAGTATCCTAAAGCACCTTATTTATCAACACCTATACCAACCTTATAACTCCGTCACCGCCATGGATCAAAGCGTGCACCTATACTTTCACCGATCCAGCTCCTTACCGTTGCACCAACTTATGACTCCCACCCTATAAGAGCCTATAAGAGTATAGTAAATCCTAACATCCCTAGGACCATCTCCCGTTCAGACCCATCCCCTTACTTTTTGTGTTTCTCTAATTCAGGTACTCGAATAATACATACACATACAAAACATGATACAATCATACAACTATGACTTCCATCTGCTTAAAGATATGACCATTGCCCCAAACAACTTTCCAAGCAACTCTGCCTCAAAATAAACAAACAGAATTTTCTTTGGAAACATAACATAACATAAATTAACAATAAACTGCCTAGCTAGGAATACCTACAAATTTAAGCTTCTATACTAGTAATAATACTCGAGTACTCAACACAATCCACTGAGAATTTCAATGTTTATTGACTATTCAATCCGATCAACACCACCATTCACAACCCCAATCAACAAATATGCAATAAAAGTATGGTTATCATCCTCACTGATCATGATTTTCACTACATGTACTAGGAGGAACTAGTACTTCCTCTTAGGCCGCCAGAGCAACGGTAGCACCAGCTATGAAGGGATATAGAAACAGGGCCATAAAAAGGATTTATTGTGTAATCACTCCAATGAAAGTACTTGTTTCAAACTCAACCACCAACAACTATACTCTCTGCTTTGATGCAGATAGCCAGAATCATCAAACTCAGTAACTCACCATCAATGCCAGACCCGTTTGCCATTCACTTCTAACTTTCTGCTCTTACCTGATATTCATTTCATATCATAATGTTCTTGGACCAAAACAGGTCCAGGAATCCTTGTAACTATGGCACACGCGGACACGCTAATTTACAGACTGTAATATTCTTAGGAAGCACTGCAGATATGGACATATCCACCTTTTCAAACATGCTATTTAAAAGCATAACAAGAGGTACATGAGATCAATCACTGATCCACAAGAGCAGAAACTATAACATTACAAACTAATAGCTATTTATAACAGAAAATATGAAGGGAAACTTGTTTACAGCACAATGATCAACCTGAGAGGACTAGAAACATCATGACTATTACATAGGAAAAAGAACAAAAAAAATTCAAAAATCAGTGAACACGAAACAAGTGGTGAAACCTGTAATCTCTGGTTTACTCATGCTACCAATACTTGCATCACTATCAGCTTTTCCATAAGAGGAAACCACACATGTGCAAGCATGTCTAGCAAAAATATAAATGTCACAACTCACTAGCTCAAACTGGCAAGTAACTCTAATTAGCATGGATAATGATAAATGACAAGCAACTAGCAGACTGCACATTACAGCCACATTGCTCCAAATCTTTCAACTGTAGGCACTAGTGATACCTGGTAACTCTCAGACACAATTTAATTATGGGCCTTCCACTAATTAATCAGATTATACTGTTACTTTATTAAATTGATCTCAAACAGGGAAAATTGCAATTTCAAAGAACCTGGCTAACAATACAGTTATATAGCTCTACAGTGAACTGAGCCATTCAATACTGGAGACAGCACATAATTTTACTTGTTTGTTCCTACATAAATGTCGGTTATCCTCATTCTCAAGCAGTATATACAGAAAAACAGCCCTTGCTAATACTATTACCACAAGAGTTAATTAAGGCATACAAGACCAAGAAAGAAAGAAAAGAAGAATACCAGTAACTTTCCAAGATCACCAGGTGAAACTTTACATAATGTAACAACAGGTGAAGAGTGCATTTACATTTGCATATTATCTTTCATGGTCTCTTCTTTGTTTGGAGGGAGAGCAGGGTTTCATACTGAACATTATCAAGAAGGTTGAATAACAATGTTAGGCTCAAACAATCAAGAGCTAAAGCTAGTGGAAAGTTATTTCGCTAAAGGAACAGACATCAACATACAAGATCTTGAAGCAGATTGCGTGAACTTCCATACAATCAATATTAAGCATGCATATGATGACAACACACCTTACAATAACAAAGAAAATGACACTAATACAATCCAATTAATAAAATTTACAATTTGATCAAACAAACAACAATCAACAAAAAGGAAATAATAAAAAATTAAACAACCCAATTCAGTGAATATATTTTCACATTCATATTTTTAGGAATGATAGCACGTCAGTTTAGTTCAGCCAAGTATAAAAGAGCACCTCACTTGAGAAACAACATACTCAAATGTATTTCGTGGTAGTAAAAGGAAAATGTTACGATACGCATATTTCTGAATCTGAAGCAAAAACACGTGGGACAAAACTGGATCAATTACAAAACCATACAATTACATAGTAGTGGACACATACCTATTAAAAAAACCATTTAGATGACATCCACCAAATATAAATGCTTTTCAGAAGTATGAGGCGCATAGCAAACCCTTAAGCAAACCAACATAACAATCGTTACTCCTACTTCAATACCCCTTTTCTTCTGTGCTCTTTCAACTCACTGGGAATAATAGATACAGAATCAACACAAAGCCCCCCTTTGGAATGTGTGCAGTCAATTTGCTTCATCGAGAATCTAACTTCGATTTCAGGATCTGACTCACTCACTATGAATTCACCAACCTTGCAATCTAACCAACCACCACGTTTAGAACTTCCATTAGCATCTTCTTGATGTGTATCATCTAAGAAGCACTCACTTGATGCTTGCTGGCCATCGGAAGTTGACAATTCAAACCTTACTGGGGTGATATCCCAACCATGAGTCTGATCGAAATTACAAACGCGGCGTCCAAGTCTTTTATTAAATCTTCCAAGGTGGATCCTAAATGACAGTGTATATACATCAGGTGGAAAGGGGAACTTTATAATACCATCAACTTCAAACCACCATATTTGCTGCAAATAAGCTACAACTTGGAACCTGCAAGAAAATGAACATGACAGTTGTGTTACAAACCCTATACGAGCTTCGATATGATCAGGTTGGAACAATAAAAGAACAAAAGCAAGCTTGTTAAAACTGGTTTTACATTCTAACGAGAACTCCCTACACAAGCATTGACAAACTGTGCAATCCCATTGCATTGAAAAGCTTCAAATTTTCTGGTACTCCATAGACCAACAACCAATAACTTCATCTAGATCAATAAAGCACCATTTGCGCATAAGGAAGACGCATTCATGTGGGTTACTGAGTTTACAGGAAACCAGTAACTATATGCAACAATTTTGTATAATACACAGACATAAAACGATAAATAATAGAAAAACATTCCATAACATATAGAGGACCAAGCCAAGGTGGCTAGGTTTATCACCATCTTGATTTTTCAGGAGCTCATGTTACCAGGTATGAGAGAGGACAATATTTCTTTCATAAATCAAAAACTTCGATTCAGAGATGAAAAAGACTGAAGAACAAATTGTGGTTTGGTGCCAAAGTTATCAATCCCCGATAGTGGCAAGTAGTGGCCGACTAAAAGTTTGAGATAGCTGGTCGGCTAAGATAATGAAATCTTACACAATCATATAATTTACAGAATGGACATATAACATCAGCCACTACAGGGTGGGTTCTGATATCTGGCTTTCACAGGCCATAACACTGAACTGGCCCACTACAGGGGTTTCTGTAGCTGCCTACAAAAAAATTAGGATGCTATTTAAATATAGCGGAAGATCCTAGGGGGATAAATAACACTGCTTAATGCACATTGACAAATACTGAAGAAATGCTACGGAACTGCTCGTGATAATATATCAAGAAATGCTACGGCATTGCACAATTTGTGAGTAAAATTTCAGCACTAGAATTTAGAAGTACACTTATCCCTTGATCCACCATTAGTCAACCACCTAATTTATTAGCATGTGTCTCACCCTGTGCAATGTTGAGGAACCTCATACGACATCATATTTGCATCTAGTGCTCATATTTCTAGATCATTGGCTTCGGTTGATAAGATTAGGACCAGTAAATTTTAAATGCACTACAGAAGCCCCACCACTGTAAAATTGATTAAGTTCAGCTAACAGTTCTGCATATTATGACCCATGTAATAATAAAATCATTTAAGTTGCTGCTCTCAACCAAAGGCGATTACAAATTTTGAGAGTGGGAAGTTTTATCAGAACACTGCTACAAGTGTGCCAAACCATAATAAACTTAATTGAACGAGTTAATGCTTCTAACCTATGATAATTTACACTTGCTGAGCCACCCAAATTAAAACAAACCTAATTGAAGCCGTTACTACTTCTAACTATGATCAATGACACTTGTTGAGTCCAGGAAATTTTATCAGAACACTGTTTCCATCATGCCCAAATCATAAGAAATCAATCTAAAGTAGTTGCGGCTTTGAATTTATGGTGAAGTACTTATTTTCAGAAAATTTAACCAGGATCAGAAACCTGCAGCATGCTCAAACCATGAGAAGCCTAATTGAAGCAATTGATGCTTTCAACTTATGGCGAATTACATACTTTTTTAGTCTGGAAAATGCTGCCAGCGTGCTCATACCCATGAGAGGCGTAATCGAAGCAGTTTTTCCTTTGAACTTATGGTGAATTACATTTTTAGTAGTCTAGAGAATGCTGCAGCATGCTCAGACCATGAGAAGCTTAATTCAAGCAATTTATGCTTTCAACCTATAGTGAATTATATATTTGTAGCATGGACACTGCTTCCAGCTTGGCCAAACCATGAGACCTAAACAAAGTGGTTGTTTCATGAGCACAAGGTTTAGATTCCATATCAATGAGGTTCCTCTAGGGTCATGGGAGTGTATTTTGTCCTAACATTATCCACCAAAACCAATGAACTACAAAGTGAAAATGCATTCAAGAATCAAGAACTTGTTTGAGCAACTGTATCTGTCTCCTTTGAAAGCATAAAGAAAGAGTGACAACTGACATCTCCACCTTCCTATAGGATAGGATATGCCTCCAAATCCTCAAAAACTAACTGATAACACCAGTTCTTAAGTATAATTCATGAAATTATCTAATTAGACTACACAAAACATGAAAAGAGCAATAAATAAATAAATACATATTCACTTGATAATGAACAAAGATCCTCAAGAAGCAGGTTGCAGAAGGCAGAATAGGGAAAGCCGAAAACGAACCTAGATTCCTCAGTTGGAAGCCAATTCCAATACCTCCTGTCCTCAATTCCCGTAATGGCCAAGGCCTTAGCTGCCATTGACATGCAAACTCTCCCGGTAACTCTGTCCACCCATACCACCTGCAATTCCCTATGTAGAATGACAAAAGAATAGAGCAAAACAACTATAGACCAAAACTGCAAAATCTATTCTCCTAATTATTTTTTTCCAAACAAAAAAATCCACAGATTCAAACTTATATAGCTCCGCTGTTGGGCATTTATACTCATCCAAATCAATCGATTACTAACTTAATTTATAACTCAATCAGACTAAAATGAATTAATAATAACAAAGGTAGGGAGAGAGAGATAAACATGCCTTGTTGGCGTCTTCTTCAATAGGAAGAGGGCGAGATAGGAGGGCAAAAATGTCTTTCTTACGGAGGTGATCGGTATTGGCGTCGGGGGAGGAAAGGAGGTTGAGGAGGTTGTGGTAATTAGGGGGAAGCTTAGACTCCCAAACGGCGTCGGATGAAGCAGCGCTACGGAAGGAGCGATTGAGGCGAGCCAAGTTGCAAATCTCCGGCGGGGTGAGGTATAGGAAAACGCAGGCCACGCAGCTTTCCGGTATGTCGCCGAGACCCGGCCCGCCCTCGCCCGACCCGTTTTCGGTCAAATTGGACAAGGATGCGCCCATTCAGAACAAACACACACAGAAAAATATTCGGTGTTTTGTAACTCGCCGATTGTTTTGGTGGTGGTGAAGCGGAGGAGCGAGAGCGAGTGAGTAGAGAGAGAGAGAGAGGCAGCAGCAAAGGGAAAGTGAATTTTGTTAGCTTTTGGTTGTTTCTCAAAACGACATAATGATGATAATCATCATATTAAAATCAACGAAACGAAACGAAATGAAATAATAAAACATCAGCGTCGGATTAATAGGCTACCCCCACTAAATCATTAAATAGGACATTCAAGTATGATTAACGCTTTTTTTTTTCCTTTTTTTTAATCAATCAATTCATTTCGATTTAAATTTGATTAATGTAGTCCCGTTACGCGAGCTAAGCCAAGCCTTTAGTGAGTAATCCTGTTACGCGAGCATTAAATTGTACTTCTATTATGCGAGCTTAGACTTATCGAGTACTTGGCTAGATTCGTTAAGGCTTCAGCCCGGTTGGCCTGATAACATTTCGAATCGAGTTCGAGTCTAAATTTAAGCTTTTTTTGTTAACGAGTCGAGCTCGGATTGATAAACGTTCAGCTCGTTAGGCTCGTTATGCCTTCATAACCGCTCGGATCGATAAACGTTCAGCTCGTTAGGCTCGTTATGCCTTCATAACCTTCTGACTATAGTCAACATTTTTAAGCCCATCACTTCATCTTGAATTGTTTATGTTTACCTTTTTTTAGACTTTGATAATTTAATTATTTAGAATGTTGATTTGTAATGTGAATTCTTAAATTTTTTAATTTTACTATTTTACTAGCATCTTATTTCATAATTTTTCGCTTTTAAAAAAAAAATTATCACGAGTTTGGCTTGAGCTCGTTAAGACTCGGGTCGGCTCAACTATAAATATTATGGCTTGAGCTCGAGCTTAAATTTTTGCTCGTTTTATTATCGAGTTGAGCCTAATTTAGTTCAAAAGTTATTCGAGTTAAGCTCAATTTACCTCGGCTCGGCTCGGATTTACAAATATTATATGTACATATGTACCCAAAATCTGACGAAATTTCACAAGTACCAGTTTAATGTTTTAATGTATTGTGTTTTTAGCCCTCGAAAATTGTGGAACTCTAGTAGTATAGTAAATTTTCAAAATTGGAGTGATAGAAAATCCAACTTACGAGTTACGATGTATCACTAGATCTAAGTTTCAAATGATCAATGTAATATTTCGACCTTGTTGTAAATTGTAATAGTTCATACTTCGGAGGGAGTACATATAATAACAAGTGAGAAATGTAATTTACCTATCCACGCCAGACACACGACTCGTGAAATGAAACTACACTACATAGAAACAACGAGACACACACACACCCACATATTTTTTCTTCTACTCGTAATAGACATAGATTTGATTGACAGCGTCAAATGCTCAAATGCGACCAATCAAAGCCTTGTTTAATTATTGAGAACTTTATGATTTGCTGCCAAAACTATTTCATAGCTAATTAGTTAGTTGGTAGTGCGTGATAATCTTGTTCGAAATTGATTGACAGGTGATAGTTGTAGATAATAATAGTACAAATTAATTGTTTGGACTTGTAGTTGTTTATTAAGTTCATCTGTTAGAATTGGAACATACAGAAACTAATATTTTAGATTTTGCTTAATTGAGTTAGGTGTAATATTTTATTAAGGCTTCTTAATCCTAGCTGACTCAATTAGGCAGGTATTCATAACTTAATTGTGATTTACTGATTTCATAACTCAATGAGGTGTAATATTTTATTAATAAGAATTTAATTCATCAATATCATTTTTTCCTTTAACCTTTTATTTTTCTCTTCAAGTAAGCATATAATATTCGGAGTTTTGTTCCGTGTATTTCTGTTGATTTGTTTTGAAACATTTCTAATGCTCTTTAAATTAATAAAAAAAATTGTCATTTCAAAAAAGAGCATATCATATCTGATTAGGGTCACACTTAATCTAAAATTTATTCTATTTTCGAAAAAATTTATTGAGATATTAGTTGTAAAATATGTTCTTATATTTTGTAGGTGCACAAGTCTTACATCTAACAAATTTTTTTTTTATTTTTTTTTTTACAGTCGGATTCACAGTTTCTACTATCGTGCCTTAACAAGAAGGAAGTTGCCAGTGTCCGCCAACAAATCCTACTTGATGATGCGCAGAAAGTAATTGACAGATTAGGGAATGTGACTTGGCATTTTGTCTATAGGGAAGGTAATCAGATTGCCAATAAATTAGTTAATGAGGTCAGTCATCGAACTTTTGGTGGTAGACGTGCGTTGGCTTCTAATAATTGTATACTACTTACTCCATTTCATTAATAACTTTCTAGATTTCTATTTTGGGCGTTCTCTTACAAACTTCATAACCCAAATATGAAAAGTTTTTCAACCCATTTACCAATTTTTTATTATTTCTCTCACCTTCTTTATAACAACTTTTTCAATCTCTATCATACTTTATCACCCTTTCATAATTAAATACTCATACAAATCAATTATTTAATATTATTCCTTAAAATTTATAATTTTTACCAGTATCTAAAAAAATGGAAGAAGTATATTTTATGTGGGATGAAGTATTTGGGCATTATCCTATTTTAAATTTGGACTCTATTAGTTTTGTAGTTTTGTGAGACATGTACATGTAATTATTTTGTCATCGTAATACAATTAATTAATGTTTCTCTGTAAAAACAAAACAGTATTTTATTTTTGCGTGTCAGGATTTACTAAATCCTGTCAGATGATTATGCTTGACATTTAGTCAAATGTTATTTCCTTTAATTTCTTCAAACCATTTGCTCAATTGTTTGATTATCTGAGATGACTTCTCGAGCAAATTACTAATATTAATGATTTGATTGTGTTTTAACATTAAAGTAGGGACAAACCACTGAAAGTGTCTTTGAGGAAGCATACACGTTTTATCATCAATTTACTTTGTCATTGTCATCATACTGATCGTTTATTTGGTATACAGAATTACAGTAACTTGCATAGTTCTCTCTCTTCTTAAACGTAAAAATTTACACTAATCCTATTATATCCGTTACATCATGAATCATGTATGAAATATCAATTTACATTTAACTAATTTGATGAAAATGAATCATTTGCCAAAGTGGGTAAAATTAGGGGTGGGCGCGGGGAAAAATAATCGGGTACCTGCAATTTTAGGTTTTATTTTTTACATCCCAATACCCGACCCTATGTTAATATGTTAATATCGGGATAGGATCGGGTATCGGGAATTTATTATAATTATATTTTACATAAGGAAAAATCGTGATTCATTTCCGTATGTACTATACAACTAATTAGACTGTTAATTTGTTATAGTTGCTGCATAATTACATTTAGCAGTAACTTCACATCATCCATGAACATAATTATCTTGATTCCTTGAACATAATTATGACAATAATTACGTTAGACCATATGATACTTTATTTTAATATTAAATAATTAGACCATTAACCCTCAAAATGGCTCCATCGACACTCTCACCGTAGAAAAAAATTATAATATACTCGAATATGTATGCATATATGTAAATAGAAAATATAATATATAAATAATATCGGGTTTCCGTGTCAAATTTTAATTCCCAAACCTGACCCGTATACACAATAAAAGTTTCGAAAATTTATATTTCGGATATCCATTCCCTAAATACCTAACCGGCTGACCCAATCGGGGTATTTTTGATAGAGTCGGGACAGGATCGGGATTACCCGAACCCTACTCCCACGGTCCCACCCCTAGGTAATGTTAGTGATAATACTATTAATTCAAAGATATAACAATACAAAGTCAGAAACAGAAACAGATTTAAATCAAACCGCCTTTTGGTAACAAAATCGAGGCATGTGCTTGCACAGTTTCCTTAAAGCAATTACGCCCTCTCACCTATGGTGCTTAGAGACGTCGAGCGCTTGCCTCCCAGGATACAACGATTAACTAAAACTACTAGCCGCACAAGCTAGCAGTTTTCGACGAACTGGAACTGGTGCTCGGTTTATGCAGAGAAGGGATGGAGGAAGAACAGTGAGAAGAAGGCTCTTGGTCTTTTTCTTCTCACTGATTCAGAGACCATTTATAGATGAGGAATTATGTGTAACAGCTCAGGGAATTGAAAATTTGTAACCGTTAGCCACTAATGCTAAATTTGATTAGTTTCCGGCGAACTGGAACTGGTGCTCGGTTTATGCAGAGAAGGGATGGAGGAAGAACAGTGAGAAGAAGGCTCTTGGTATTTTTCTTCTCACTGATTCAGAGACCATTTATAGATGAGGAATTATGTGTAACAGCTCAGGGAATTGAAAATTTGTAACCGTTAGCCACTAATGCTAGATTTGATTACAAAATCAAATCTGCAATAATGCAGCAACAAATTCTCTGTAACTCCTTGTCAGTTACAAAATTTGAATTTGAACTCAAAAGTTTATGGAAGGGTCTACTGGACCGGTTGCATAACGAAGCTCGCGCAAGCCGAGCGGTTTTAGTTCAAACCAGTCCGACATTCGCGTCTCACGTCGTGTACGAATCTGGTCAGGATTTGCACCCCCCTCGCACCCGCGTAGAGAGTTCTCGAGACATCTAACTATCCAACTTGAACATCAAGTGTAAGCTCTTATCTTATATACTAGTGAAACCTTTTGCATTTTTTCAATGTGGGACAAACCCACTAAAGCTTCCAACTTTGAGCAATTCTTCCTCACTAACCTAAGGTCCGTTTTGGGCATACAATATATCAATTCGAAGCTCTCATTTCATAGCTTTCGACTATATGTCTACTTTTCTCAATTAACAAGTAATTAAGAAATGGTCTCTATGTAAATATGTCTCTCTAGACATTATTAATTACTTCATTGTTTTCTTCAATATTTTCCAACAGGTAAAAATGAGGCGCAACAAGAAAGGGCCATTTGCAGCGTTCATTCTACCTAAAATGTCACGTTCACCCCTGAATTTCTATTTTTGGATTTGTTTTAAACCGCAAAATTAGGTTAGCATCTTGTAAAACCTTCTGATGGTTTTACTTGCCATCTTTTTTTAGTAGAAAAAACAACAATAGCATACCATATGCTCAAAGTTTTACTGAAAAAAAAATGGCAGGCATCGAATTATAAGGATGTACTTATTATGTGTATGATAAAAATGTTAAAACTTTGATAAGTACAACACAACTCAATATATTTGCTACTACAAAGTGAATGAACTCCACTCAAATTAAGAGGTGTCACCAAACAAACAACTCTATCATACGACTAATTTTATTTAACTTTTCATATTTCAATTTTAATATAAAGTTGATCAAATTTAGACAAAAATACAAGGGAATAAAACAAATTAAAAGGATATGGTTGTTTAGTTTCACATGAAACAAACCTGGTTGCCTTATGCCTGGACGTATGTATATGACCCTATTTTGTTGCGGATATACATGTGTCCTCAAACCACATGATTTTTCAAATTGAATCAGAAATATCAGAAAATGGGACCTTTTAGTCATTAGGGTGTCACGTTTCTTCTAAACGTAGAGGCATTAAAATCTGATAAAAAGAAGAGAAAATGGGGAGACATATATCAATATCACATATTCAAATTCACACTCTTTTTTCCATTGACCATTTGTGGAACAATGTTCTCCCTTATAACTTGATTGATTTCTTCTTTTCATTATATACATAAAAAATATCATTTGAAATAATAAGGTGGTAAAAATATAGGGAGTAGGGTAGTTAAATATCCTGTTTTAAAAAAATACATTAAAGTTTTTCTTGTCACTCAAAAAATTAGTACACCTCACAAAGGAAATTAAATTACATTAGAAGCTAGAAACTATTATCTGTGTATATTTTAATTTAACACATTGTTTTAATGAAATTTTAAATATAAACCTCAAATTATTTCCAATTTATAACTCAAAAGATAACTCAAAAGGTAAGTAGAAACTACTTTATATTATCAAATTACAAATATATGTTTTAGCAACAAAATGTTTTAAAGTAATTGAAAGTTAAGAAGATAATCTTAAATATATTTAACAAAATAAAATGTTGTTTTTCCTTCGGAAACAAATCAACCTCATTGGATAATACAAGTTTTTACATGCCAAAATGAAACTACATGGTCTAGCTTAAGTACATCTAGAAGCGGTGGCGGATGGACGATGGACTGAGGTCACTGGACCCCCCTAACTTGGCATTTCTTATTAAAAAACAATTACTTAATTTTGCATTTTAACCCCCCTAAAAATTATAATATTACATTATTGACGCCTAAATATTGAAAAAATTATTATTTTATTAATTTTTATTTTATTAAATAGTGATTAGTTACATTACTATCTCGGTGAAAATCGCCACTCTCTAGAAGTCAATGATTGCAACTATCTTAAATATACAAAATAAAATGTTAAATATATATTGAAAGTATACGGTATATATCGAATGGTGAAGAGTCTGAAGACCCGTTCACGACACGTTGTGGGGAAGAACGTCTTCTTCACATGCTAAGAATGATGGGAGGATCATTATCTTCGTGAATTTTGATCATTATTAAATTACTTAATACTTTAACTAATTAAGGGGCTAACCTTATCCCTTGTAGTCAATTAGATTTTTTGTAGTCAACTAGATTTAGATGAAGTATCAATGTCTCTGATTTGACTACATGTATTTTATTGCATATTACTTCACACTAAAGTGCACACAATATCCCAACGCCGTCGAAATTTAAAAAGAGGGAAAGATTTGGGGTTTTACTATTGGTTTCATAGTCCAATGTTTTTTTTAAAATGGTGACTTGAGAAAGAACTTTTAAGCAAAAAAAAAGTTTCAAAATTGCATCTCATCTTTAACATCAACATGAACGAGCTAGTAATGTTGAGTCTGTCATGCACCTCTACACTAAGTAATACTTATTGTTTATTATGTGAAGTACTTGAGAATGTTTTAAAGTGCAAAGTTTGAACTATGTTTGAATATTGATCTTGTGATGCTACGAAGTGATGAGAGTTTTATAAGCTTCTTGTTGTGCATGTGTATATGTGGTATATGTGCTTATCAGCTTATGTGCCTAAAATAAGTTTGGATGGTTGGGTTGGTGCTACTAATGATATATTGTTGTTATCCCATGTCAGTCGAGGAAGGATTTCTTAGTTTTCGGGAGGAGATTGGTGTTGGCTCGCTTGTTTGTGGCTTCCTTGTTTGGTTTATATTCAGGTTACCTTCTTTTTAATTTGGAAAATGTAGCTTGAGGTTCATACGACACATTCTAAGGGACTAACAGTTCTGGTGGTTAATTTTCAATCACAATGACTTGCTACGATGGAGTTTAATCGCCTTGTCCTCTGATTTATCATTCGAAGGGGTTGGATGCTCTTAGTTCTGGTCTGTCTGTACGGGCGTAGGACCTAAGTTAGCGTAGATTTCCATTTCAAAAAGAGGTGTAGCTTGTGGTATATTTTCTTAAGGTTTCTTTGATGGACCTTGACTTGGTTTCGGATCTCAGTTTGTGTCCTCCATAATTTGAAGTTGTTGGGTATGGAAGATGTTGATGTTATGAACATTATTTCTGGTAATATTGATAGTCCATTGGTACTGTTGTGTTTGAAGTCTCGATGGTAGCAAGTGCTAGTCATTACTCTTATTGGCGTGGTCTTCTTATTATACTCTCCATGATTTTATTGCCAATCATTGCTGTTGAGCCATGAGGTTTGGAGCACCTTGAATGTTGGTGTCCTTCGTGATGATATTTTGACTTGTTTTGTTTTGTAAATCTAAAGCATTGATCCGGAGATTTGTTTCGAGTATGTCGGTCGTAATGTTGTTGGAGCATCTCTTGTGTTCTCTGTTTATTAATAAAAAAAAAGTTTTTTTGCCGTTTAAAAAAAAAATGGTTGCTTATACGAAGTATGTTTCTATTTGATATTTTGGTTCATGCAAGTTGTGAGGACGAAACTTTTTGTAAATTTGGTAGATTGTGACGATCTGAAAATTTGGTATTCGAATTTAAGTGTTTAGCAGCACGAGATCACATTTAATAGATCTCGTAAATTGTTCTCTTGGCCCAATTAGTTTACGCTTCTTTTAAGTCCATTTTAATATTTTATTGTTCTAAAGATAAGAAAATCAGTCCAACTATGTATTAAAAAGTACAAATGCAAGTCAGCAAGAAAAACGGCAAAGTATATATTCACGTATATTATAAGAAAAAATTGAAAACTTTATCATCGTGTATTCACCATTTCACAAGTAAAATTATTTACAACCAACATAATGTGGGTTCATTTATTCTTCTTTTAAAAATAGAAAGAAACTCCATACTCTTATTTATATTAAGAAACTAACCAAGAAATATTGAAAATATTAAATTTGTTATATGTTGCAGATCTAACAAATAAACTAATATTATATAGGAGATAATGTTGGTGTTTCAAGAAGTACGTTTTGGCATGCGACGTTATGGCACCTTTGGGTGGCAAGGAACCAACTTGTTTTCCAAGGTGTCAAGGTGTCTATATGGGAGGTGGTAGAAAAGATAAATGTGAATAGTTGGTGGTGGCTCAAAGGGAAAGGGGAGTTGGGAGCATACGATAATGTGCATGATTGGGTGTTGGAGCCAAGACGTTGCTTGAATTTATAGGACTCTTGGGGGAGGAAGTGGAGAGGTGAAGCTTGGGGCTTTTCCATGGAGTGGACCGTGGAAAGGAGGGAGTTGCTAGGCGAGTTCTTTTTTCCTAATAGCTAACGGTGCTTTTTTCTTGTGTCTTGTTTTCTTAGGGTGTAGGTGGGTCTCGCTTTGCTATCTCGGTGCTTTTGATGTATGGTGCGTGGGTGCGGTGGAGATAGATTCATCTTCCACGTGGTGAGTTAAGTTCTCCTCTGAGCTCGTATCTTTTGTGTTGGTGTGGCTTTAAATTTCTTGCCACTTGTGGGTGTGTGTACTTAAGAGGAGGGATAGGGTAAACATACTCGTAGTTATCCCGCATTAACAAGGATGGATCTTGGCGTTTGATGAAACCTTCGTATGTTCCTATCTTAAAATTGCTCGTTTTAAGTACACTATCTTACATAGGGTGTAGGAGCGTGACCGCATGAAAGATACGGGTCGGCCCTTGGTATTGTTTTGGTTCGTTTCTATTTTGGACCAAGGATGTGTCTAGCATGGTTGCTTCCTTGCGGTTTGGACCGAACAGAGAGTTTGGAGGCTGCTATTACTTTGTTTATGATTTGACTTGGTTAGGTTTGTCTCTTTTTACATTTGCTTTGAGCTATGGGAGCGAGCTCACTGATCGGCAACCTTGAATTTCTTTTGGTTATTTTTGGATCTAGTTTGGTTGTGAGGAGCTAGCGTGATCATCTTTTATTCCGTGATTGAATCGCCAACCAAAAGGGAAAATCATCTTTCGGGGAAGGCTAAGTCCTCTAGACTTGCATTCGAAAGATATGTCTCCCTTTTTTGGACTTGACCATGGGTTGGTGGTACAACTTGCAATCCCCCCGGATCTTGGCCTCTTGCTAGTAAGATGGACATACTAAACGAGGGGGGGGCAAGAATGTGGCGGTCATAACAGATGTAGGGATGGAACTCGTTTGGTCTCTATACTCTATAGGTTTCGGGTGTATTTTTCTTGAGGAGAGGAGTGCATTTCTTATGCATTTCCTTTTTGTACTTGTAAACTTTTTCGAGTGTTATGAAATTATTAGCCGTTTCAGAAAAAGAAAAAAAAGTAGTCACACATCTATCAAGCAGACCCTGCTCTCCTTTAATTCGTATCAAGTGCAACACGTTTGTAGAAAATGCCAATTAGCTTGCTCATAATCCGTGCCACAACTTTACATTGGATGCTTTGAGTTACACAGTCTTACCCTTTGATTTTACTGAACCGAGTTAGATGTTAGATTAGCCTGTTTGTAGTTGTTTTCTTTAATTTTTTGTTATGTTTTGTTGGTCTCTTGACCCTCAAATTATAGGCTTTTGGATGCTTTAGGTTGGTTTTTGTTTTTTCGTTACTGGTTTTATCTGATTGAGTTGATGATAGCTCGTTTTCTTTGAGTGATGAATATTATCACTTTCTTTCAAAAAAAAAAAAAGAGGAGAAGATGAGTTTCCATGTTGATTTACTAAGACAATTTGTGGAGAGATAATATAGGGAGTCTAGGCATAATTAAGGATGAAAAATATGAGCCTATGTTTAAAAACCCACGGCCCGACCGGTTGAACCGATAGCCGGCACAGAAAGCGGGGTGGAAAACCCAAAAAACGTCACCTGATGGTTGAACCGGTCAAAACCCGGAAAATCCATATGCAAGGAAAAAAAAGATGAAGATGATTTTTGACTTTGGACATATTGAATTATGAATGAACTTTTGAATCGGTGGTTAAAACTTGATATGTGTAAAATCGTATATACTACATATAATTTTTTTTGGGGGCCCTTGGTCCCACCCTATTTTTTAAAATTCCGGTCAAACCGGCCAGACCGTGAACCGGAGTGTGTCCGGCTCGTTGTGCCACATAAAACCGGGGTTAGGCCGGAGGGCCCAGAACCGTTCAAAGCCGCTCGAAACCGGGTTGAACCGGTAAGCCGGAGCCGGACTGAGCCGGTGGTTTTTACGATTTAATGATAAAATTGGGTAAGATTGTCAATAGTAAGGATTGAACCCAGGTCAAATACATGACATACAATCATACTAACCACTTGAACTAAAGATTGTGCTGTACTTTGTGATATCAAGTAATATATATATATATATATATATATATATATATATATATATATATATATATATATATATATATATATATATATATATATATATATATATATATATATATATATATATATATATATATATATATATATATATATATATATATATATATATATATATACATATACAACATTTCTTGAAAATGAATTTATATAAAGTAATCATTGTTCTATTGTATTTTTTATTAAATAAATATATTTGACACACATTAAAATAGTAAATGAAATATTAAAAATAATGATTATCAAAATATATAAAATATTAATGTATAATTTTGTCCTTTTCTTTTTAAACAAAGAATAATAATTATGATATTTTTAGTAATTTTGTAAAATATTTTTTTCAAAAATATAATCGAACAATTTGGTGACTTAATTGACCTAATGAAAAGATTACGGATTGAAAAATTAAAAATAAGTTAATTCAATAATATGGTGATAATGTTTATATTTATATAAGAAGAATATATTTACTTTATGTGTTCATATATGTAATGAGCCATAATATTTGTATATATACGTATACCGGCTCAATACGGCTTGATACTGCTGAAGCAGTCCGACCCCGGTCTAACCTTTTTTAAGGGGTGGCCGGCTCGACTTCCGGTTCCGGCTTTTAAAACATAGGTTCCACCCATGTTTGCGGCATCAAAGTTGCTCATGTATCAACACCCAAAGTTGTGAAAAATTATTCCATTGGAGATACCTCTTTCGAAATGACCATTATCAAAACTATAGAATTGTCGTTGCCTTATATTTTTATCGACGATGTTTCTTTATATAATTCATATTGTTTGAATATAATAGTTTTATTGGACGGTAAAACATGATGGCCAATATTGCACACATGTCGAAATATTTTTGAATTACTAATAAATTATTAATTTATCAATTAAATAATACTCGCTAAATTAATAATATCTCTTACTCCCAATATTATTAATTTATTAGATGTTTTAGTATACTTTATTATCCAGCCTCCACTAATTGGAACTACTCAACTTGAAATGTACAGTATAGGTGATAGATTAATGTGAACTTTTATTGCGTCTTTTTTTTTCTTTTTTACTTTGTAGGATTTCTAATGGAAGTGTTTGTGCCGTTGAAATATTTGGTAAACCTCTAAATTTCTAATAGAAGTTTTTAATGTTTCTTCAACAATAAAACATGTTAGTAATAATTACGAGCTACACATTTGGAGAGGTATACCAATTCTAGTTTAAAATAGTTTGAAAATTCATGTTCACTTCATCTCAAACTGTGAATTGAAAAATCGAAACGTTTTGAAACTTTTTAGTTGTTGTTTTAACTTCATTCCCAGAATAGATTGCCAACATTACATCATGTAGGAAAAATCCAATACATTCAAAAAAAGGCATGGTGGAGGAAGGAGCATTGAATTGAAACAGAAAGTACAACTAGTTAGACTACTACTGTTTTCTACAAACCTGTGGACTCTTTCCCTCTCTCTACCTAATGGGCAAACTACAATACCACCAAAAAAAAACCCTCGTTCTTTCAGTTGAAGAAAACCACCAATAAACCATGGGCAATGGCTTATTCACTTGTAAAACCACCAAATGCACTTCCCCTGTATTCTTCTCTGCTCTCATATATCTCCCTTTTTCTTCTCCTTCCTCCTTTAATTCAATCCAACTATTTCGCCTCTCCCAATTCTACATTTTCTGATACTAATGCACTTCCCCAATTTCACTAATTTAATTCTTACTCTGCTGGTTTAATTCTCATTATTTAGGGATTTCATTAATTTAGTTTAGTTCTGTGTGTTGTGAATCTGTGTGTTGAATTGGGCATTTTACTTTTAGAGTTAATTAATTATTTTTGAATTTTGGTAGCTTTATGGAACCAAATGCAGGTGGAATGTATTCAAAGGTACAACAACAATCAGCAGGTATGTTAGGGTTAGAAATGTCTCTTCAGCACAATATACCACCACCACCGCCACCACAAACATCACAACAACAACAACAAGCCCACATGCCGCCGCATCACCACCCTATGGCGGTGGGTTTTGGGCCTCTAGACGGCGGAGATTACCGCCCACATCACACACAGCAGCAGCAGCCAATCAAACCCCAGCCCTACCCAGTTGCTGCGAAATCCAAGATTCAAAGCTTGACACTGAGTGATGATGACGACAACAGCGGTGATGATGGGAAGAAAAAGATGATGTCTTCTCCTTGGCATAGGATGAAGTGGACTGATAACATGGTGAGGCTGTTGATTATGGTAGTGTTTTATATTGGTGATGAAGCTGGCTCTGAAGGGAATAATAATAATAATGATCCCAAGAAGAAGGCTACTGCTGGTGGTGGTGCTGTGTTGCAGAAGAAGGGGAAATGGAAGTCGGTTTCGAGGGCGATGATGGAGAGAGGGTTCTATGTTTCTCCTCAGCAGTGTGAGGATAAGTTCAATGACTTGAACAAGAGGTATAAGAGAGTCAATGACATTCTTGGGAAAGGTACTGCTTGTCGAGTCGTGGAGAATCAGAGCTTGCTGGAAGGGATGGATCACATTACGCCCAAGATGAAGGATGAAGTCAAGAAGCTCTTGAATTCCAAGCATTTGTTCTTTAGGGAAATGTGTGCTTATCATAACAGTTGTGGTCATGGTGGCCCCAGTGGGGCGGCGCATCATTCGCCTCCTGACGTAGTGCCTGTGCCTGAAACATCGAATCGGCCTAATGTTAATAATAAGCAGCCCCCGCAGCAGCAGCAGAGCTGTTTGCATTCGACTGCTGATGCTAATAAGTTAGCAGCGAAGGCTGCGGTGGTTAGTAGTGAGGAGGATGGGGATGAGGAGGAGGATGATGACGACGAGGATGAGGATGATGAGGTGGTTGGTGGAGGGGGTTCGGGAGTTATTATTCATCAGGATGAGTTTAATTCGACGGATGGGAGAGGGAGGAAGAGAGTGAAGAGAGGGGTGAGTTCGCCTGTGGTTGAGCAATTGGATGGGGAGTTGGCGAGTGTAATGCAGGATGAGAGCAAGAGTTTGGTGGAGAAGAGGAGATGGATGAAGATGAAGATGATGCAGTTGGAGGAGAGTAAGGTGGGGATATTAACGCAGGCGTTTGAGATTGAGAAGCAGAGGTTGAAGTGGCTCAAGTTTAGTAGTAAGAAGGAGAGGGAGATGGAGAAGGAGAAGCTTACAAATGAGCGGTTGAAGCTGGAGAATGAGAGGATGGTTCTCCTTCTCAAGCAGAAGGAGATGGATTGCATGGATCACCACCAGCAGGGTAATGTAATTAGATAATTAGCTGTAGTAGAGCAGCACCATGATTTTGGTTCTTGAATCTTTTGTACTAGTACTAGTTTAGTTACTGGTTAGTTTTGACTATTTAGGTTAAATCTTTTGTAAAATCTCCAAAGCTGGTTGGTTTGCCTTTTGTAATAAAGATTCAGAGAGCTTAGAGCTACTAGCAATTTGTAATGTGATGGAATTGAATGATCATGGATGGAGAAAAGTTAAGTAGAAATTAGCATTTCAATGGCAACTAATACTTCTTGCGTAGTTTCAATCCCATCAATATTCACCTCTTGATTTGCTTCTAAGCCACAAAATTGCAGCAGCTCTGTGGCTCTTACTCGCGTCTCTCAGTCCCTTCTCACTACTCCGGTAAGAAGAGAGAAACCCTTGTCCACTGAGAAAGATGAGAGAATGTGGAACAGGAATAAGGGTTCAACTAGGGTGGAGCTGAAAATGAAGATGAAAGTGGAGAGACTGGAGGGTTTGTAGAATCGTCTGAGGAAGCAAGATTTACGTCGGAAATTTGTCATATCATGTTGAGAATGAGCAATTGGCTGGGCTTGTCCAGGAAGCTGGTGAAGTTGAGATTGTTGCGATTGTATACAACAGGGAGACTGGAGGCTGAGAAGGCTGTGGAAATGTTCCATCCTTATGAACCGAATGGTAGAATGCTAACAGTTAATAAATCTTCACCAAGTTGATCCCGCCGACCTAACAATCTCCTCGAACATTTGATGCTACCCCCAGAATATATGTTGGTAACTTGCCATGGTGTGTGTCTGATGAACATGTTTTCAGTGAGCATGGTAAGTTTGTCAGCGTTCGAGTGATTTTTGACAGGGAGATCGGAAGGTCACGTGGTTTTGGATTTGTAGTTATGTCATCCGAGTCTGAAATGAACGACTTCATTGCTAGCCTTGCTGAAAGAGAGTTGCCTATATATAGCTAATGTGGGTATTTGGGAGTTGTTTATGGTGAGATTTGGTCATTTTGTTCCATTCTTCTGTGTTAATCAAGTAGTAACACACAGTAGGGAAAGAAAAGAGTAAAAATACTATCCATTCTAGCCCCAAATGATGCAGTTCGACAATCCATCTAAAAGGAGCTTCCCTGTGTTAGGATAAAAAATAAAAAAAGATCACGCCCAGTGGGACTCGAACCCACAATCGCCTGATTAGAAGTCAGACGCCTTATCCATTAGGCCATGGGCGCTTGCGATCAACTTTATGCTTTACTTGTATTTAAATATAGATTGTAAATGAAGTAATGAACACCAGACGCTTAAGACGCATTAAACCTGTTAAGTATATTCGATCAATGGTGTGTTTAGAAACCGAAATTATCATTGTGATTAACATCATACTGATTCGATGTTATATTACACTAGATTATTTTCAAATTACCATTTGATCTATGTTACATAATTACATTAAGTTTGTTCATTTTAGATTTTACCATTTTTTTTTTAGAATCTCAATATTACATGAGTCATATATCGTCAACTTATACATGATTCTATTATAGATCGAACCATTACCATTTCACAATTAGTACAAAACAACCATTACAAATCTAGTAATAAATTAGAAATAATCACGCATTTGGCGAGAATTGAACCCATGACCTCTAGAGTCATGGCACATAGTGAGCTAGATCTCATTGGCTAGATTTTACCATTTTGATTACTATATAAATGTGCTACATGATTATATAATAATCAGTCACATCTAGTAATTTACTAGTTCATTTGTTTTTACATTTTATGTTGCGGAAATCTAGTAGTTTACTAAACATTTTCACAAAAATCTAAGTAATTTATCAGCTCTCGATTTCACGGCATAATCAACAGGTACCAACTACGTTATCAATATTAGTGGTGATAAAAGATGGGCAACCAAGCATCAGTTGCATCGCAGGCTCCTTGCGGATATAAGATGTTTGGCGCAACAGATTGAGGAATGTACATGGTCTCTAGTAGTTAGACAAACTAATCGGGTTGCAGATGCGTTAGCAACATATGGAAGTGAATAACTGGCCACTGATTTTCAGCTTTAGTTGTCAGGAAATATCAACTAGTAATATGCTTCAGCATAGTCCTTTTGAACTAGGTTATGTTAGTAATTCTAGAATTTGGGATATATGCACCTCCTGGCTGAACCCATTGTAAGAAAGTCTGAACCCATTGTAAGAAAGTGTGGAAAGTAGATTTTGTACATCATTCGGCTAATTAATACTAAATTTTCTATAAAAAAAAACCACTAACATTTTACAAAATCAACCAACATATCAAAATCTCGAGTAAGGACATAATCAACTAGTTCAAGTTTAGATATAGGCTGAAGAGTGAAGACTGCCCAAGGCTCATTGGTTTTCTTTTTTTTTTCAAGGGCCCTTCAGAATATGTTCACTCTGAACAGTAGTGTGCAAAGTTAAGGGTTGACAGATAATAACTTCTCTACCGACTCCGAGAATAGATCACCACCTGGAGAGGGTTTCTACGACAAAAAAAACTCAAAAGCAACAACATAATGATTTCGAACTTGCCTCATTCTGATCATGCAGAATGCAGATACAAAGCAATTTTGAGTCAGAATAAAGAATGGACGTAAGCTAATTAACACTCTGGATGTAAATGGATAGCGAGAAGCACTTATTATTTGGAACTTCCAATGTTGCAAAAATTGTCTCCAGTTACATGCATGGTTGGAAACCATATTCAAAGGCTAAATAATACTTCCATTTGTGCATCAAATGGCAGATTATCATGAAACAGCAACACCCAGGACGAACATCATCTATGTTTAACAGGTGAGTCTGTCAAAGCTATGCAACTGTGTCATGAAAAATCGCCATTTGCGCATCAAATGGAAGATTATCATGAAAAATTACCATTTCTGCATCAAATGGCAGAGAGATTGTCATACTTTTCACAGAAATTGTGTGACACAGAAATTGTGTGATACAACTCAAAATCATATTGGCCCGGGCTTAAGCTCAATCTTCAAGCTCAATGATCTTTACTACGGATGCATCTCCTACTTTTTGACACACCACAACACGGTCATGTGACTTGACGACTCCTGACATTTTTCCATGATCAAGAGCAACCTTCAAGACTGACTCGTTGCTTGCATTTGTGGATTCGGCCTGCAAATAATCAGACAATAAATGGATTAGCAGGCAAGCAACTATATGTTCTAGAAACCATCCTCAAGCTGGAAGGATAGCTTGGAAATAACAGATATAAATACCCACGCCACCCTTGAAGTATAACCCTACAACAGAATGACCCACACTCTACATCAGAAAGACCTACAGCTTGTACAGTCAGGGATTTGTTGTGTTTCTTAAGGTACAAGGTATTTGGAAACACTATATGTAGCTGAATAGATCCGATAAACAGATGGTGTCTAGATGGTGTCTAAATTCATCCAATGAGTAATTTGCATAAACTTGGGATTCATTCATGTAAATGGACAAAACTACCAAAATATTAAACGCTCGTTTTTCCAATTATGCAATAATATTAATATATGACATGCAATCCAGAAGTAGAATGAACTTACCGGATGTCTAGGATCAGCAAGCAATGGGAAAAGACCTCGAACTATAAGTGATTGCCTTGCCTGATCATACCAAAAAAAGAGAAAATAATCAGCTTTCGGAGGAAATAAAATATTTATGAATAGAGTTGTCAGCATGAAGCCAAGTAATAGAAGTATAGAAGAAAGTAGATGTTTTGTATGTTATAAATCCGTATAATACATGATATATCACAATGCATCCGTATGATTAAATTGTACTCAAAATCAGAATGTAATACAAGGACATCATTTAAAATGCATCCTTCTTTTGATTAAAATGCATCCTTCTGGTGCCTTACATTAACAAACAGAGCATCTTTCATGCCATGATCATATGATATCACTTTAAATTGTGTCATAGAATTTACCTCAAATGCACCACTGAAGCTCCATTTTAATTGATTAGTCTTGAGTCGAGGGATGACAACAGATAACACAGGCATCGTTGGCCTATACTTTGCAATCAATCTGATTTCGCAGGACAAATCACCCAGAATCAGTATATATGATAATACAAATTCCAATCCGTACAAGAAACATAACCATAAATAGTGACACTTACCTCGCAGCCCTACCAGATGAGGTAAAACATATGATAACAGATGCCTTCACTTTAATAGCTGCTCTAACCTGGAAATAAAGTGTAGAAAATAATGATTAGTTGGAAAGAATATTTTAGTCAAACCAGCTGTTTACAATGATTTTTCATTTTCTAGTCCTTTGTTTCTTAATAAAAAGTAAAAAAAAAAAAAAAAAAAAAACTACCGCAGAAGAAGCAATGGATTCCAAATGTGTCATGGGCTCGCCAACAAATTTTACAGTCCTCTTGAAGAATTGTTCTTGATTGAAAACTTTCTCTGCCTGCATAACATGGAAGTGGGAAATGCTGATGCTATGTTGTTGTGTATCAAACAAATAAAAGTTTGGAATGCATTTTTGAGTTATAAGAGGAATGAATCGCTAAAAAACTAATGTCATGCATTGCAATTATCCAGAATGCAATGACATGCTTATCTATAACTATACAGCTATCATCAGGTTAATGATGGCTCATGATACAGGATAAATCATGCAAGGCAACAGGTAAGGCAATTTTCAAGCACGGGCCTCTTATGGTTTTAGAAAACCGCCTTTTGTGAATCTGACTAGGACCTAATCATACATTGGTGATAAAGTTAAGAGAACACGCAATAACATGAACCACCAAGGATCAGTTATAACTTAAGAGAACTTGGTCTCATAAAGATCCCTATTCGGCTATTCCTAGAACCCTGCCTAGAGAGAATATAAGAAAAGAAAAGAGGCGCAAAAAAAGAGTACATCTGAACAGAACAAGTATAAAGCCAAAGTTATTTGCAAAATGAATGAAACAGACGGAGCTTGTTCAGATGACCAAAACCAATAAAATGACACACATAATATAGAAAACTTTACAATTACCAACAACTCGAATAATTGATTTCAACTACAGGATACTGTATATTCTTACCTCAGCACAAATTTTCCCAACAATAGAAATAGTATCAACTGGGTATAATCCACGTAAGGTCTCAGCCCCAAGAAGAATAGCATCACATCCTGAAATCAATAAGGTAACAATCAATACATTTGGAAATCATATGGTGCAAATACAAGCTATTGACACAAGATATACATTGGAACACAAATACTGCTAAAAGATTAAGTGCACCAAATTGCAAATTATACAAACTGTTTTCAGGAATAGTCACTAACCATCCAATACAGCATTAGCGACATCAGTTGCCTCAGCACGAGTAGGCCTCAGGTTGTCAGTCATGCTATCAACAACACGAGTTACAACTGCTGGCTTTCCCGCCATGTTACATTTGTAAACAGCAGATTTCTGAAACAAAAACACCTGTAGTAGAGAAGAAAGATTGTCAGAAATCTGAAAGACTGATACCAACCATATGGAACTAAAAACCAGTATATGGAAGATCTAAAGGTCAATTACATGTTAAAGTGAAAATGATATCATCTTATTCATGCAGTTGTCTATAGAACTTAATTTTAGTATGACCTTAGGAAATCTTAATAGGTTCATGATGTAATCAAGAAGTCTCAGTTAATACAACCTTCTCAGGTGGGAGATCAATCCCAAGGTTTCCACGAGAAAGGATGATGCCATCTGCCTCTTGTAGGATCTCATCGAAATGAGTTAAACCCTGCAAAATGGAAAGGAAAATAAATGAGCTGTGCCAACTGATTAATCATAAATATGAGTCTTATCCCAGTCTGTATGGAAATGCTTGCTCTAAAGTTCACCTCCACATTTTCAATCTTAGCAAATATTTGGGTCTGACTCAGATCGCCAAGCTTGGCTAGGTATTCACGGGCCTGCATTTAGAAAAATCACCAGTATAAAGATGCAGAAATGAATTTGGCACTTAGAAGGCCTTGCTTTCCTCGCAATTTTACCTCACGAACATCCTCTGCGCTGCGCGTATAAGACAATGATAGGAAATCAATTTTATTCTTAACTCCCCATGAGCTGATAACCTGCAAAGGAATTTTAATTATCATCTAATCTGTAAAGGTATAGACTTATGAAGGATAATTATCATCTAATCTGGAACGGTTCTCAAGTTAACAAGCTTATAAAGCTTGTGTTGAAGTTGTTTAAAGATAGACCATGACTACCAATGGATGACTAACATAGGAAGAGTGAGACACCATTTAGCAGTGAAGAACGCCTTGAGCATTTACCAAAATAACACATGCAAACGATGATAAGAGTATTATCAACCTAACAAACGCTAATAATAGATTGCTTCATGCCAAAAATGATTTATCATCAAATATCCAGTGTTGGCTAGTTCTGATGTGCAGGTTTTTGCAATTTAAACTGAGATCCTTGTACCGAGACAGCACATCACTCACCTGCTTGTCTGCATCAGATAAAGTAGGTAGATCAATCCGGATTTGTGAAGCATGCAACGTGAACAATGATCCAGCCAAGGTTGCAGAATTCTTGCAAATGCAAACCACATCATCACCTTTGACTTCATCTACCTGGCAGAACAATGATATAAACAAACAACATGGTTAAAAATGTGTATGCACCAATCAGCACTTAAGTAGAATGCAAATAGTTAGTGAGAATCCAAATAGTCAGTGCATTCATGTTCAGGTAATTTTCATCTGATTCATCATTCATGTATAGGAACTTTTATCTGATTCATTATTCATTAAGATAACAGGAGGGATAGGAAGAGCATGAACAAACAAAAGTTTAACTAAATGACATGTTTGGAATAGTAAAACAACTGGCTTTGCTTGTTCAGGAACTCTGATCAGGGAAATGTCCAAAGATGACAGAGGGGATGGGCGCAAACATGGTAAAAGATAAAAAAAAAAAAAAAAAAAAACCGCAAACATATTACATTTTTCGGAGAAATTTGGCATAGTAAAACAAACAGTTTGCTCACAACTTAAAGAATCTGAAGAAATTATGCATGCAAAGCAGAGGAATTTTAAAGGTTTGCTAATTGAGCAAGCTTTCTATTTCTATATTATAATAAGATATAAATAAGAGAAGATGGTCACTGGTGTGCACTCACAATTTTTACATGCCAACCAGTACATTTACAAGATTCAATTATTAACAAATACAGTAAAGACTAAAGAGCAAGGGAAAAAAATGGAGAAAGAAGAACACAGTGAACACGCCTATTTAATCTCATACCTCTAGCCAAACTGAAGTAGTTTCACTTCCTGTAAAGAGGTATTGGCCGATAAAAATAGTATCTCCCTTCTTCACAGCCTGAAATAAAACAGTGAATGTTAAGACATTGAAAGTTGAAACCACGAAAAGGGTGAGTTTTAGAAATTGAAACCAGAAAAAGTTGTTGAAACTAAATCTAGAATGACATTCTAGTTCTGTTTCATCAACAAATGACTTCCAATCTGCAAATGAGTACAGTGACACTTGATATTGCTAACAAGTTAAAACCATTAATTTATTTCTCTCTAAAAAATATGTTGAGTTCGAAATATTCACTTAAAAACCAAAATACAACGATTCGGTACAAACGTAACAAAGTAAGGACAACATAAACCAAAATAAGGAGGGTAGAACCTTGGCCAGTCCAGCAAAGTTGATGGGCAAAACTTCAGATGACGCTTCTTGGCCTTGATCAGGAGTGAGGATAACCTTTTCGTCTTCCTTGAGCGTTATGGACGTCATCTTTTGTTAATAACTTGTAACTCAGGGCCAACTGTATCAAGCATCACCTGCAAAATGACAAATTACCAGCGTTTGAGATTTAAAATACCATACACTAAGGCCAAAATAAAAACATTCTCAATTTCATAGATTCATACATTAAACTGTCCCTATCCTAATTACAAGGACCAACTCTTCCCAACTAGCTCCAAAACAAGCTCAGTAAACTCAAAAACACACATACAACATACACATGAGTAAAAGTAATCATCAAGTGGATATACTTACAGCACAAAGCTTCTGGGTGGCCTTAATAGCTGTCTTCAAATTCGCCAGAGTCTCCTGGTGAGAATCCGCATTACCCCATGAAAAATCGAACCTCGCAACTGTCAAACATTCCAAAACCAATAAAATTAAGCCTCAAATTTGCAAAACCAATAAAAATTCCAATCAAATAAACCATAGACTATCAACAGTTGAACGAATTGAGTTAAATTACCAGACATCCCAGTTTTGAGGCATGCAGAAATGACCTCGACTGATCGAGAGCTAGGACCAAGTGTTCCAACTATTTTCGTCATCGCAGGGAAGAAGCCCTATAACCAAACAAATCGAAACGAAATCAACATAGATCTAATGTAATATACAAATCGAGAAAATTCATGAATGGATGGAATGGAAT
Organism: Plantago ovata; assembly: GCA_028274465.1. Taxonomy (NCBI): domain Eukaryota; kingdom Viridiplantae; phylum Streptophyta; class Magnoliopsida; order Lamiales; family Plantaginaceae; genus Plantago; species Plantago ovata. Next base: position 28,822,114 of record CM051455.1, on the reverse strand, counting down.
CTCACTGCTTTAGATGGCTCGAGGATGGAAGCCATGCGAATTGGCTCTTCGAGCAGTAGGTGATTCGAATGCATCTTTACTTTCTTCTCCGGTGAAAGTGAATTCGGGTGTGGTGGATTTGCTGTGGATTGGAGAGACTTGGAGGAGAAGGAGACTTGGACAGCTACTTGATTTGCAAAATTTGTTGTTTTGCTGCTGCTGGGTTTGTTTATCTTTTTTACTACTACTAGGTTTTTGTTTAATAGTAGTGGGAAGGAGGAAAACAGCGGTAGTGGTGCTTGCTTGCTTCAAAAGGCGTTGAAACGAATCGGTTTCCTACAAAAGATATTCTCTTCTTCGAGATGGTTTTTGCTGTGGCCTGTGGGCCGAGGAGGACTAATTGCACTTTCCTCCTTTGATATTTTCAGACTACTTTTTTTAATATTACATTTTCACAACTTTTTTTTTCCAATTCTATGAACCCAAACCTAGGCCTGGCAACGGGTGGGTAATACCCAACTCAACCCACTAATACCCAATATTGCATTTAAGTTCAGGGTTGGGCTGGGTAATTTACCCGAGCCCAACTAAAATTCGAGTCGGTTCAATCCCATAAAACCCGACCTGGCCGGATCGTGTTGGGTCGGTTTTTAAATTTTTTGACTATTTTTTGGTGGTACCCCACCCACCCATTGCCAGGCCTACCCAAACCTACTACTCCGAGATTAAAATTCAGACAGAGTGATAATATGATAGATATAAATGATCTATTATTGATCCTCGCTTTGTTGCTTTTAAAAAAAAATGATAGATATAAATGATATAAAATATAATTTGTACTAGCTTGATATTTGATAGGTCACATTATTAAAAAAAAAAAAAAAAAAAAACTAATAGTTTTTCAGATCGATCATATTATTGGACTTCATCAAAAAGATTTATCATATAGTCAAACGGTTAAATAAGGTGAAATTACAATATAAGAAGGTCAATGCGCCAAGCACACACTACATTTAGGGAAATGCTTGTGTAGATGGGGTCATGTAGGACTGAGCATAATGGGTCCGGACCCCGGGTCATGCTTTTTTTCCAAACTCCAGGTTCGGGTCCAAATTCAAAAATTTCCGAGTTTGACCCGGATTACCCGACGTTTTTTTTATTATTTTTTTAATATTCATACTAGTTACTCATTTTATTGATAGTGATGGAATTTGCATAAAAGAATTATTAATTTATGTCCTATCATTAGTCATAAAGGTGAAGATATAGGCAAAGGCATTGAAGATTGTTTAATATCTTGGGGGATTGATTCTAAGCTTTTTACAGTGACGGTTGATAATGCTGCTCCTAACAATACTGCTTGTGATTATTTGCAAAAAATGGTTGAGGGTTTGGGAGGTATTATGAGAAAACATATTTACTTGAGGTGCATTGCACACATTAAAAATCTGATACTTTGGGATGGTATTAGAGAAGAAAAAATATCAATCAATAGAATTAAAAAATGTTGTGAAGTTTATTAGAAATACTCCTGCAGGGTTTCAAAGGTTTAAAGAGCTTGTTTCGAGGGTGAAAATAGATACAAAGGCATTGATATCTCAGGATTGTCCTACTCGTTGGAATTCAACGTATAAAATGTTGCAAATTGCATATATGTTGAGACGTTGTATTGATGGTTGTCGCTTGCCTACTAGTAATATTGTAGATGAATAACCTCCTACTAAAAGTGATTGCATAAAAATGGGGTCTTTGGTGGTGTTTTTGGAAGGTTTCCATACGTCGACAAGAAAGATTTCTGAATCTTTGTATACGACAAGTAATATAGCCCTTATAGATATCTCTTGTTGTGTTACTATGCTGAATGATTGGAAAGCAGATGTTGATCCAAAGCTGAGATCGATGGTTGTTAAGATGGGAGAGGAATATGAAAGGTACTGGGGAGATTTGAAGAAATGAACATGATGGTTTTTATGGTTGTGGTTCTTGATCCAAGCTCCAAGCTTGACATAGTCGAATAGACTCTAACATATATGTTTGGGGAGGAAGCAGGCAAGGCATTAGTAATTGAAGTCAAGAAATGTGACGTTGAATTGTTTGGGGAGTATAAAGCTGTCTACTCTCCTCCACGTGAGAAAAATGATGATCCCGTAGTCATTGTTGCTGAATCTGTTGCTGAACCTTTGACCTATCATGATCAACTCAAGAAACGAGTTAAAAGAAGGAAGGGAGTCCATGGTGTCAATGCAAACATCGAATTTGATAGGTACTGTAATATTATTCTTTTTATTTGTTTATTTGTTGAAGATCATGCCTTTTTCATTTGTTTATCTTTTGATGTTGTGAATTATCTTTTTACAACCACTGATACTTTAGTTGTGAATACTTAAATAGTAGTTTGTTGGTAACATGTCATTAGATCTTATACAAAGCAACATTATAATATATACAGATGAACTGAACCAATTAATAAATTAATATGCATCAGGTCCTACTACAAACTATATATCTTATGTGCTGTTGAAAATTAGTATTTTTGTTGTTGCATATTACTCCCTCTTTTTTTTACCGTGTAACATGTACTTGGATGAAGATATATCACATGAGGATGAGACTTTTGACACACTAGATTGGTGGAAACAAAAATGAGCATGTTCATCCTATTGTTTCACGGATGGCGCGTGATGTTCTTGCTATTCCTTTGTCTACCGTGGCATCTGAATCTGCTTTTAGTGCGGGACGTGACCAAGTCGATCAATTTAGAAGCTCTTTGAATCCAATGGTATTTATTTTAACTCAATCAATAGTGTTTTTATTTTAAATTTAATTGTGGCCTTTCATTCATTTATCTACTTCACATTGTTAGACCGTTCAAGCTTTGATATGTACTCAAGATTGGATAAGAGCTAGGAAACATAAAGAAATACGTGACATGGAACAAAACTTGAAGGATCTAGAACAATTGGAAGAAATTGAAGAAGGTATGATTGATATATCTGTTTTTGCTGCTTTATAAAGAGTTCGCTATTATTTGAGCTACTCTTAGGTTGAGATTTAATCTGACAAGTCAAATTTGTTTTTTTCTTTTTCAATTATTACAAAAATGAAGGAGCAACTCTCTCTCGATGAGAATGATAATGTGATCTACATCGTGGAAGAATGAGGATGTGGGTGGAATGTTAGCTTATGAACAACTTTTGATGATTTTTTACGACACTTAGTAGTCTTTATTTATCTTGGAGAATTGTAGTTTGCTTAGTTTTGTTGCCGAATTATTTCATGGTTGGAGACTTGTACTTAATTTGCTTAATTTTGTTGGACTATTTTCACTTGTTGGAGACATATAGTTTGCTTAATTATGTTGCTGAAATATCTTCTTTTTCTTGTATACTATTGTGTTAGACAGTTTTGCTTTTTGTTTTTTTTATATGTTGGTTGTTGTGTAGACTGTGTGAGGTATTTGATGTTGCTGGCCACTTTCTTTGGTTGTAGTAGTAGTACGTAGAAGAAGTGCATATGACACATTATGTAATATTTTCTACTGTAATTTTAATATTTTTTAGACTTTTTTTTTCAGTAATTTAGTTTTTTTTTTACTAGCTAGTAAAAAAGTGTTTTTTTACTAGCTAGTAAAAAAGGTGTCTCCGGTACTCAGGTGATTTATTTTCATTTCTGTATTTTTTATTATTATCTATGTTGTTATAATTTTATTTTATGTGAAAAAGTCTTTGGTACTAAGAAGTTGTATGGTCTACGGCATGTTTATAACATTACAGTGTGCCAAAATGGAATCTCAAATAAACAACGACGATTTGGCACTCTGCAATAGTAACATGATGCTAGGAATAAATAAAATCATTTTAAAAACAGGTTTTTCTTTTTAGTTAATAATCATTTACTCCAAATAGTTTTAAGGAATGAGCTAAAGTGTGTTTAGGGGGTACATTTTTTAGTTAAAAGAAAAAAAATCAAGAAACTTATGTAAATAATGCTCTAACGTCAAATTTATGGTCAAGTATGTAATCTTATTCGCCATGTATGTGCAATCTTATTTCGCCAGATAAAGGAGTCGGCTACCGATCAACAATTTAATAAATCCGCTACAACCTAAGTTAGAATTATCTTGGTTGAGGAGCAAATTTATGGGTATCGACATCAAATTTTGTCCTTGTTGTTCAGAACCAATAGTTGTCCATCAACCTACAAAGTAGCATAAATTACATTTAAGGTATTAATTGTCAGTCTAATAACAATAATACTATATCTTCATAAAAAAAAAAAAAACTAAATATGTTTATAAGACTTCTTCAACTTCTGTGGTGACATTGAATAAGTAGAAGTACAACTCGCAAGGCAAGCCCTGGCTATTGCTAGAGATGATAACAATGCGTTGCTATATCCTACAATAACAGCAATATACCATCAACTATGGTTATACATCGGTTGGGTTGAATAACCAAAGAGTCTTTTAGAAAGTAAGAATAACATAAACTTATCGTAACTATAACTAACTTAATAACATGGAATTCATAATCAAAATAGAGTATGAATTTGACACCAGTGCCTGTTTTGCTTCTTTTTACGACCAATCACATGTTCTATTTCTTTAATTCCGCATTGAAAAATAATGGGTTAGTATGTTAGAGTAAATAAAATATTATTATCAATCAATAAAAGTACAAATAAACGTCGTGTGTTTCATTTGTGGACAGTTGAGAAAATCTGTAAGCACCCCTAAAAAAATGACATCATAATATTATATATAATTAACTAATAATATTAACAAATTCATACATAATGGCACGACGTGACAAGTGAAATGAAGTATTGAAAGATTACATACTGAAACTTTTTAATATTTCTTTTAATACGGTATAGGTTGTGGTGATCAACTAAGCTATCCTGAAATATTGTACTATACAGAGTCATCCTCGACACTCCTATGCTATTACCGGTTGGTATATATACCATGTAATACATTAGCAACATAGGAGTTTCAACGATGACTCAGTAATAAGTGATGGATGGAGATCAGGAGATGTCTGCTCGTTGGGAGTTGGTGGCGGTGGTCAGACGGTGGTGATGGTGGGTGGAAGAAGGTGTGAGATTTTATTTAATTATATATATCAAATTATTAATAAAAGATTAAATTAATAAATTATTTTTTAGGAAAATGTTAATGTAAGTCAAAACTAATTTAATTTGTTAAAAAATATTTATAAATGAATTTTAAATTAAAATTTATGACACGTGTCAAATTTTATACGGTGTATACTGATATTAGTGCAAACCCATATACAGTATATAACTTTGTTCATCTTGTGAAGTTGTGATGAGTAAGATTAAAGAGATTTTATTAATTTCATTTATTTATTAATGGAATCTTGTTTGCAGTAATAATTGATCTACAAAGATTGATCTAAACAAAAGTTAATTAATGTAACGTAAAAAGAGGGGTCCCAGTCACGTGAGGCTAGAGCACCACGTGCCTACCTAACGGACTCTGTGATGAACGTAACGCCTCTCTCCTAACCCTGTAAGGCCTAAACTAAACCAGCTCCCTTTCCAAAATTGCAGATCTACTGCTATACTATTGTTATCGTCTCGGCCAAACAAACGCCTTTAACGGCACCGTTTCCATTTCACGTCCGTCTCCGTTTCCGTCAACTTGACGCCGTCTTCCATGGCCTCTTGTGACGACGAATTCCCCCTCCTTGACACCACCTCCTCTCAACCCTCCACCATCGCCCAAACTCCGTCTTACCAGATCCACCCCTACGACTCCGACCCCTTTGACTCCGATCCCGACCGGAACCCTATCACCGCCAAACGCTCCGTCGACCGGGATGACTTCCACAGCAACAACAACAGCAACAGCACCACGTCGAAGAGGACCAGAACCACCTCGTCCTCCGGGGATTACAGGAAGGACAGGGAGGAGTGGAGCGACGCGGCGATTGCGTGCTTGCTGGAAGTGTACAGCGACAAGTTTGTGCAGCTCAATAGGGGGAATTTGAGGGGGAGAGATTGGGAGGAGGTGGCGGCTACTGTGAGTGAGAGGTGCGAGAAGCAGACTAAGAGTGTGGAGCAGTGTAAGAATAAGGTGGATAATTTGAAGAAGAGGTATAAGCTGGAGAAGCATCGGTTGACTAATGGTGGTGCCTTGTCCAGTCACTGGCCCTGGTTTAAGCAGATGGAGGATATTGTTGGTAACTCACTTGCTGCTAAAGCTGTTGCTGCTGTGGAGGACGACAAGTCTTCTGGTGGCGGCGGAAGCGGATCTTCTTACGGGAACAAGCAATCCAAGAGGTATAAATAAAATAAGGTTTAGTTGCCAGAGTAGAAATAACATTTTGCTCTGTTAATATTATGTTCAAATTGTGCACAATGCATGTTAACTACTAGATTAAACATTTGCTAACTTAGGCGTTTCTGAATTAATTCTATAGTGATATCTTATGTTTGAACTTAGAAGCTAATTTAGCAGATTAAGCTTTCCGTTGGGTAGGAATTAAGTCATATTCTTTGATAATGAGCTTGTTGTTTGGCAGCAGAGTTGGAATGGCGATCTCGAGTCCTGGTGTCCCAGTTAATAGTTTGAAGAAACCATCCCCAAATTTTAGGTGGCGAAGAGTAGTATTCAAAATTAGCGGCAGTGCTTTGGCGGGAGGTACTCCGAACAATATTGATCCAGAGGTTTACACGCTAACTCCACATCTACCTTTTTGACAAATCAAATCCTGACAGCACACACCTTATAATTTATTGGCTCTTCGGTTTTATCAGTAAATAAGAAATGAATGGTTATTGTAAGCTGCTGTTAGGACGTGATAGTCGAGCCTTTTTATCCTCTCCCCCCTTGTTACGTCATGAGAGTACTCTTTGTATCTGGAAGTTGAAGTTTAGATAATATAGAGAAGCTGTCTGTTTCTGGGGTGCTGTAAGTTGGGATTGACTAGTGTCATTCATTTATTATAGGTTGCGTTGCTGATAGCAAGAGAAGTTTCAATAGCTTGCCGCGTTGGTGTCGAGGTAACTAGATGAGCATCTCTCTATATGTGGAGTGCTGTTTTTGTCGAGTTCCAGTAGTAAAGCATTAATTTGTCTGTTTCTTGCTTAAGGTTGCCATAGTTCTTGGTGGCCGCAACTTTTTCTGCGGAGACACATGGGTTACATCAACTGGGTTGGATAGGTGCACCGCATACCAGATTGGGTAAGTCCGTCACTTTCACATTATCCAACCTGTTTTGAATGCTTTTCCATGCCATTGTTAATGTTCTACATATTTTGAGCAGTGAAATGTAATAATTTGACGTTGCACCACGTCTAATTTAACTCAACTGATGGGTGCTTCACACATGAATTTTAAATTTCAACTTTCATTTAATGTCTCGTCTTCGTTGTGTTCATTATGGTAAGTCACTCTTACCTGGACACGAATCATTCAGCCATACAATAAATGGACAATTGGACATATCATAACCCTTAGCCTAGATGGGCAGCATTAGAGTGTTTTCCTCTTTGACCATAATGCTTTTCCTATTTTCCGTCAATGTTTATGAAGCAGAATTAATTTATAAAACAGGATTTAAATATTATGACTGTTCTTTTATCCTCGTAAGATTACCAATTTCAATTGATGTAATTTTGTGAGGTTGCCAATCATATTAGGAATGTCCATCAGGTATCATGTGTTTCCACTTTCCACGAATAGTTACTTCGGTAGTCAATTGCAAGTTCTTTTACCATGTTATTGAATTGGATTATATACTTCAATGATTGTTATATTTACCTATTACGCTTCTTAGTTATTCAGAAAACAATTTCACTAGTTTGTGTGATTAAAGTACTGCAAAAGTCAAAACTTGTTTTGCACAGAAGTTAGCAAATTGCCTAGCCTGGCCTGTCCAGCAACGTATATCTGTATCATGTATAGTAATATTATAAACGCTCAATTTCTGCGCACCGGAAGACAATTGTTTAGTGTATTTTGCTTGTTTTCCTTTGTAATTTTTTGAATCGAGGAACAAATCCTATATTCAAAACTCATTTCAGTACAAAGCTGGCCTCAGTCAAGGTAACTAAAGAACCTATAAGGCTTTAACATGCTACTTCCTAACCCATTAGGGAAGTGTATATAATGTCTGTGCATGTTGGAAATTAAGTACTTCGATGTACCACAGTTTGGATGATCTGTTGTCCAATTTCAGGTCCATTGGTCTTGTAAGTATACATGTCTGAGTTGGTAACAACTGGATCATGAGGTTGTTAGATAAAGAAAAATTGTGTATGATCTGCCTAGCATAGCTGTGCAAACTTCATAGAATTTCACTCTTGAGTGGTACAGCCTCTCATATATATATTTCTCCAAAGATCAGAGTCTGGCATGAAGTAATAAGGTATATTGATCGTTGGTTCCACACATCCTGATTATGTAGACTTTCGTAAAAATTCATGCCTGTCCAATTCTGAGTGTAAGGTCCTCTTTGTATGTATGTGAAACACCAATTAAATGATGAGACATTTCTCGCTTTTCTCTAAAATTTAGTCTTGTTTTAGTCCGGTGGCACTTCTAGCAAGAACAAATAAATACCTATTTGATGTGCTGTATATCTAGTGTAATCAACTGTTATATCAGACGTTGGTGCAAGTTTGCTCATGCAATGGCTGATAAGGAATGATATTCATTTGTTATCAGAATGATGGCAACTGTGATGAATTCCATACTACTGCAGTCAGCTCTGGAGAAATATGGTGTTCAAACACGAGTTCAGAGTGCATTCTCCATGCCAGAGGTTGCCGAACCTTATAGTAGACAGAGAGCCATTCGACATCTTGAAAAGGGAAGAGTTGTAATATTCGGTGGTATTGGAGCTGGCACTGGAAACCCACTCTTTTCTACAGATACAGCGGCAGCTCTTAGAGCATCAGAGAGTAAGATCTTTGATTTAAACTTGCACAACATTCGATTTCGTGTTGCAATTTACAGGAGTAATTAAAACTGTTTGAATTTTCCAGTTCATGCTAATGCTGTACTGAAAGGAACCAATGTGGATGGTGTCAATATTTGTGACTCTAGAAATAACAACGCTGCTGTGGAGCACATTTCCTTTAGGGACTTGGCTTCTAGAGGTGCTTCTCCCATGGACATGATGGCTGTGACATTTTGTGAGGAAAACGTGATACCAGGTCTTTAAAATTGCTTCCACGTCTCTAATTTAAATAATGCGTAACCATTGTAACTAATCCTATGTCATTTGCTGGCAGTTGTTGTGTTCAACCTTCTGGAGCCTGGAAATATCTCCAAGGCATTGTGCGGAGAACAGGTTGGTACACTTATTGATCAAACTGGAGTTGCAAGTTAACCTAGTAATATTTGCATGTGCCCTCGAGAGGCATTGGCAATTGGAACCTCCCCAAGTTTCCTCCTAATCAAGTCTGAGTTTTCAAAGAGGCTTTCTAGGAGACAAATCCCACTAAAATATCAATATGCTGCTTGTAGTGTATGTATAGAAGTTTCTGTATGAATAAATGCTTTAATCTTATTAGACGAACCATTTAAGTTAGCTTCGTGGTGATTTTAGAATTACATGTCTCCAGTTAAAAAGTATGTTGTATGAATTTGTATGAGGTTAAGCTAGAGGGTTAGTTTACACTTATATGTATGTGTTGTATGATCATGTTCTAAACTTGTAGGTGATCTTAGTCTTAGATATCCCTATATATGAATCCTTAACGTCTCTACGTTTTCATTTTTTTATGTCATATTCATATATCCATATGTTTCCATTTGGTCTATAGCTACTATAATTTTGCTCCCGTTCCAATCTCAAACACATAATATAACATAAAACGATAACATGATGCTTAATAATGTTGGGAAGATTATTTAAGATTAGATTATTTATTTTATTACTACCGAGGTATTGTATGCAACCTGGTGGTCATGTCAGTGTGCAACCTGGTGGTCATGTCAGGGCTAGGGAGGTTCTGTTGGATATGTTGATCCATGTATAGGGAGGGGTTCAGAGTAGAGACAATAACGATGACCGAGTTACCAGTGTTAAAGACTGCTGCTGCTATCTAATCAGACCTGAAATCACGGTAGTGTAGTGTGAGCAGTCAAAAGTCTATTCATCTAATAGAGACAGTTGGCAGCAACAATGAAGATTACCTTTGCTTTAACTCACTCAGAACATTGTCGGGTAATTATGAAAAAGTAAACATTAATCATGACCAAGTTGGTGAAGCTTTTGTCAACAGACAACTCTCCATGTAGAAGCTACACGCAGGGCGGGGGGGCCTGTTGAGTTGAGATAACTTACTTGCATGTACATACTGGTCATACATATACTACCCGAGTCGAGTTTTAGAGTACTTTCGCACTAGGTTTTTTTTTATGTTACCTTCTGTACATACTTGAGCAAGCAGAGTCTGATTCCAGTATTCTCATGATATCTTTACAACACGGTCATTAAACCAATAGTACATAGCAAGCCACTGTGGCCATATATCCCAAATATTCATACTAATCCTAGAGGGATACAAAACATTTAGGGGAGGGAAAAGCCTGAATGTATCAAACCAATTCCAAGATTTGCCAAATAATCTGCAGTTTGTTGCTTTCCCCGTAAACAAACGTTAGCTTCCAAGTATTTAATTGATGCAGCCCTGTTTTGCACTAGGTTTACTCAGATTTGAAATATTCCTAGTAATTGTGCTAAAACTCAAGTCAGTCTTGTTTTTGCAAATATTTGATCACCCTAAATTCCCTAATTACTGCCACTTGAAAATCTGTAGTCTAATTTTCGTGGCCGAACACAGCAGAGATGTGATTTTTATTTTCAAGAGAAACAACAGTTCACTAAGTTTGCTGTTACATCCGATCCTGGAACTAAGTGACATGTGATGGTTCAATTAAACTGTAAATTATTTGTGAAATTGGTTTTCAATTGTCAAACGCATTTAATGGTGTGCTGGCCACTGGGAATCAAAATTAGCTCAAGTCTACCTACATAGATGTATCAATTCAAAAGTGGTTCTCATATCTGGTGAATTCGAAAGTATTTCTACTACTATTGCTTCTCACTTTGAGCTGGATACCATAAACTTTCAGGTAAACAATTTGACTTTTCAGAAGGCAAAAGAAAAGAAAATCCCCAAAGAAAATGTATAAACAACATGAGACGTGGACAATGACATCTCAAATTTGAATCTTTCTGGCGTCAAAACAGCCAAGCTTCTGTTCACAATTGACAATTGTATTGAGAAAAGAACCAAATTCTAGCAAAGGGTAAAATGTGGGGATAGCACTTAGCAGAGGGTAAATTGCATTCAAAGCTGCTATGGTACAATATAGCATCTCAAGAGAAACTGCTTAACTAAGGATTCGTTACAAGTAGGCAGAAAACCTACCCTATAAATTAGTACAATGCCAGAAAAAAAAAAAAAAAAAACACCACTAATTACTAATTAATTGACTCTACAAACAGGAAATAACTACAGAGATAAAATCAATGAAACAGTTTGCAACAACATCAACAATTTGAAGCAAGAAACTTCAAATTCAACTTAGACTTATTAAGCCAATGCGTCTTCAGTAGTAGCAAGCGAAGGCGAGAGCGAGCTGCGTGATTCATCGTAATCGTCTCCTAACGGGGACTGCTCGACCCTGATCTCCTCTATCATCTTAACCACTTCATTCATCATAGGCCTGTTCTCCGGCTGTATCACCACACAAGCCATTGCCACATGCAACATTGACACCAACTCCTCCTCAATGTTCTTATACCTCAACAATTCTTGATCAAACACTTCAGCTGTCCACTCATCCCTCACCACTGACTGCACCCACTTAGGCAAGTCCACTGCCTGTTCCTCCTCCACAACCCGACCCCGGATGGGTGAAGCATGTCGTGAGGGAGCCCGGCCAGTTAGAACCTCGAGCAACACTACTCCGAAGCTGTACACATCCGCCATCTGCGAGAGCCTCTTGATTTCACTCTGTTCCGGTGCCTTGTAACCTCCCAATCTTGCTATGGCATGAGAAGGGTTCAAAAGCAGGGCCATCCCGAAATCCGCAATGCAGGCGTTTCCGTTCTTGTCAAGTAAAACATTGGATGATTTCACATTGCCATGAGGGATTCTTGAAGATGCATACTCTTTATGGATTCTTGCTAACCCCCGAGCCGCCCCGAGTACCAAGCTGATCCTTGTAGTCCAATCCAGTGGGATTCTTCCAGGTCCCCTGTTCCCTGTAATCAGCAACAAAATCCTCAAATCAAAACCATCACATTAAATCTTCTGCCTCAAAATTTATTTACACAAGTTAAAACAATAAATGCATGTAGCAAAAAGATTCTCTTTTGCCATTCTTGTAACTCATGAATTCTGGCCTACTTTAAGAAAAATCTAACAGAATAACAGACAGAAAATTAATAATCCATATACCATGTAAAAGTGAATGCAAGCTGCCATTAGGAAGATAATCATAGACAAGCAGCTTCTCTTCCCTGGCATAATAGTAAGCTCTAAACCTGACAACATTAGGATGCTTAAGCTTCCCAATAACATCCATGTACTGCTCAAACTCCTTTCTGGGACATGGATTAGCATCCTTAAGCCTCTTAACAGCCACGGTAGAGCCATCATCAAGAACAGCCTTGTAAACAGTCCCTAAGCTCCCTTTCCCAAGCATCTCCGCCGAAGCGCGCAACAAATCCTCAAGCTCAAACTGCTTCTTCCTGTCGAAAAACACGAGCTTACTCTTGTCAGTAGCATTAGTCCCGTCACTCTCTCCGTTACTCGCGTAAATTCGTCTCTCTCCCGAGTAGCTGCTGCTCCTTCGCTTCCCACTCTCGCTCCCGATGGAATTCGACTCAGACGCGTACCTCCTGCAGTAGTACGCTAACGAAAATGACGCTGTTACGAGTAGAATTACGGAACTAGCCACTGCGATGGCGACAATTGCGCCTTTGCTGAGTTTGTTGTGATGCGGGTTGGTTGGAATTTCGAGCGTGTCTGATGATGAGGAAGGAAATGAGCTAGGATTCGACGGAACGGTCTGTGAATTGTTAGGCCTGCCAGTGAAGGAACATTTCGGGAACGGGGTGTCTCCGCATAGTCCTTCATTGCCTGAAAATGAAGTGTAACCAAATTTCGAAACGAAGATTTTCGGAACGTTGCCGTAAAGCTCATTGTTGGAGATGTTTAGCTCTTTTAGCTCTGGCAGAGAGTCGAGAGAGAACGGAACGGTTCCGGAGAGTTCGTTGTTCTGGAGCCGGAGAGTGAGGATGCGGGTGAGGTTGGAGAGTTGCGGAGGGATTGGGCCGCGGAGGTTATTGTTGGAGAGGTCGAGGCGGAGGAGGCGGTGGAGGGAGGAGATTTCGGGTGGGATTTGGGCGGAGAAGTCGTTGCCAGAGAGGTAAACTAGTTTGAGGTTGTGGCATGTGGAGAGGGGAGTTAATGTGCCGTTGAGGCGGTTGTTACGGAGGTCGAGGAAACGGAGCTGGTCGAGGGAGGAGAGGGCGGAGATAGGGCCGCGGAGGTTGAGGGCAGGGAGGGAGATGGCGGTGACACGGTTGTTAGTGCAGTTTATGCCTAGCCAGTTTGCGGAGCAGGCATCGGAGGTGGTCCAGTTGGAGCGGAGGGTGCCGTGGAGATCAGTGGTAGAGCGGAACGTGGAGAGTGCGTCGGTGTCGGTGGCGGAGGTGGTGGTGAGGAGGAGGAGGAGGAGGCAGAGGAGGGAGTGGTGAAGGTTCATTTTTAGGGGGAGTATGGAAGAAAGGAGAGGTGTGTGTGCATGGGAATAAGTTGGTTTTTGAGTTTTTAAAAGTGCAGTGTGTGAGTGTGACAAAAGAAAAGAAAAAGATACTACAAAAATGGGAATTGGGAAATGAATTAGTAGTAGTAAATGTTGTTGGTGTAGATTTGCGGGAGATGAGACAAAAGTTTAGTTGAGCGGTTGAATTCAGTGGCTGTTTGGTGGATGGAGTCAATTTTTCAAGATCGATGTAAACAAAATAGGCTGGCTAACAATCGATTTTTGCTACAAAATTCGATAATTGATCTTCAAAATAAAATAGAGTACTAGTACTCGACAACGAATGAACATTTCCTCACTTAGGTCTCATCGAAACTGAATATAATTGAACAAAAATAAATAAAATTGATCGAAATGAACTTATTTTTGTAAGTATAAATAACAAACAATTGAACAAAACTAAAATTAATAAGTTTTACCCTTACTACTACTAATCTACTACACAACTATGATCACATTTTATTGTATCCAAATTATTGATGATTCATGAACGTTAAGAGGATGCTCCGGAGTGATTAGTGATCATAAACTATTAATAACTCATAATCATTACGCATAGAGTGGCAAGAAAGAAGAAGAGGAGATGAGTAGATGACCCATGCCATCTGTATAAAAATTGACACCCCAAAAAGTGGATGAGTTCAAAATATACCGGTACTAGTAGTATAGTACCAGTGTACCGCTGCATGCCAAGGTGGGTAAACGACACCAATAGCACGGGTTAAAATCAATCTCAGTCTCATATTCTTAAAAAATAGAGATGTTTTGATATTTTTAATAACCTGTGAAATGATAAATTCGTTTTGAGTATTTAAAATACTTTTAAATTTTATATTCATTTCATTTTGATGAGTTAAACAATTGACATATTTTACAACTAGTTTTGGTTCACAGTATAAAGGGTGTGTATTGTTAATACTTAATTGTTAATGTAGGATAGGTATGACTTTTAGTGATTGAACAGCAGTGAAGAGAGGAAATGATTAAAGGCGAATGTAGAGGAAGCATGAGCAATTGGAGTTAGTTGTGTGAATGATTGTTGTTCTCCACTCCACTCTCTTCCTTCCTTTTTCTTCATCCTTTGGAATTGCAATCGTCGATTCAATGCAGTACTACTACTAGGAATATAAGATTAACAAAAGAAAAAGTTTAGCATCGTGAAATAGGAAAGTAACATGCCAGAGTCATCAACAAATATTCATTTAGTATATTTCTTTATCTTTCTTTTTAATATACTATTAATTGTTAATTGTTATTTTTTGTTAAAATAAATATCAAGTATTGTATTTTTATTCTCTAATATTGCAAATTTTCCATTTCAAATATTATAATTGTCATTACCATCTATCTATCGTAAATTTTATTCTAAAATATTATCATTTTTCAAAAAAGTATTCTTTTTATTTTAATTAACTAAAGACATTTAATATAATACTGAGGTATGAAGTTTTAAAAGAATTGAAAAATTAATAATGTGAATAATAAGAAATGAGAAAAGAGAAGATAAATTTGGGTTTAATATAGTTTTATTGTTGGAGTTGAAGAGTTTGAAATGAGTGAGTTAGTGGAATGTTGACATGGCGGAGTTGAAAATTTTAAGACGGTCTCACTGTTGTAGATGGTCTTAGTTTTATGGGCGATATTTGGGTATTAAAAATTTACGGACCCTTATAAGTTAGTTAAAGCGATAGATAGCTACGCTATGTGTCATACATCGACATCCTAAAAGACGCTAATCTAAACTTGTATTCTATTTTTATACTTGATTTTAGTAGGTTGAGAGATTAACCAGATATCACTTTCCAATTTGCGGGTGGTGTCAAGAGTGCACCTTGGATAGTGCCACACATATTAGTTAAAGCCTATGGACCTTTAGTGGGCTTGGCCCAACAAGCTTAATGGACCTTGCAGGCACATTTGCAGAAAACACCCATTTAGAATAATTTTTTTTAGAGAGCGATTATGGTGCTATCTGAATAGTTTTTATTTATTTATGCATATTTTTAAATGGATATCGGGCTAAAAGAAATGCGTCTAAGCGAGTCTTCCCTTTACCAATTTTTTTTTAAACGACAAATATTACGATTACTCCTATACTACATATTATTATACAAACATCATAAACCACCTTATTTCTCCATACCTACACCAACCTTATGACTCTATCACCGCCATGGATCGAACCATGCACCTATTTTATTAATGTTCTAACTACTTACCACTGCACTACTTAATTTATATTTTTATATTTTACAAGTAGTGGACCTAACCTCTGTGGGTATTACTCGTATGTGATAGCATTGGGCTTACTTCTCTAGTTCCATAGGCGAATGTGCCTGCCTTGTGTATATGTTGGACAAGCAACTCATGGGTGGGCTTAATGGCTTCTTTGTGAGATGAGTATGGATTGGACCATAATGTTGACCTCGGTTGGCCGAATCTTGTCCATATCTTCTTTAGTCGCTCAGCCTTTTACCTATTGATAAGTTGGTGGAGCCGGTGCGGGGGTGCCGGACCCATGATGGTTCGATTTTGCTTCTAATTATGCGACCATTTTGTTGGGTGCGGGTGGTATAGTACGAATAGGAATACATCAGATTGAAAAAGAACAAGAAAATTCTGCAAAGTCGATGATAGTCCTCTCTCCTTAATACTTTATTCGTCCTGCACTCGGTAGTCGGTACTTACAAAATCTGACAAACAGTCTTCCAGGATACAACTGCAGTTGAGATCGTATTATAAATACATAAAAATACGAACTCAGATCGGACTGCTTCAATATGGTAAGTAAAGTTTTCTGGAGAATATAAGAGAAGAAGGAAGATTGCAGATTACGGTGTATGTTCTGCACTGCTGAAGGGTGTATTTGTAGGAGCGAAGTGGTGCAAAAGAACGGACATAAGTGAAAACGAGCGACGAAAATACACAACTTTTCGTCAAACATCACACCTGTTCGCCTTTTAATTTTACTGAACGAGATAGAATTTTTCAAGTAGGAAAATCTATATGTTAGTAACTAGACCGACTCAGTTGGGACTTTCTAATTGGACCCAAAAAACTAAAACTAGTATTTGGCCCAAAAAGATTATATCTATTATCCACCATTAGTTAGTCCAAAGCCCACGGACCCTCGACCCAAGGCCTGGCTCGCTTGGACGAACCGAGAAGCCATCTAACTCCTGCCCCCTTCCAAAAGCATGGGTACCCCAAAGGATTCTACCCCTAAGCAAACCATGTTTTCTTATTTAGATTATTCCTTCTCAATTTTAGCCATGTGAGATATCTCCCAACACAACCTTTGGTATTTCATACAATGTATCAACCAACATAATCTGATCTTCAATTACTCTTTCACCAGAAAAAGAATTTTAGTAAAAAAAATTCTCAATTGTCTTCTAGCTACTACTATAGTAGATTCATACATAATCGAGAAACCTCCGTTTCCCACGTGTGGGAAACCTTTGGTTGGGGTACAAAGTCATGGCCGGACAAACCGCATTTGGCTTAGCTAAAATTCCAACAACATTGTATGATATATACCCTTTGGCGATCTCTAACGATACAACTCTATAAAAATCCGTCTCTTGTGCCACATCGATTTTCCACTCAATAAAATCCAACACAATCCTCTTCATCAATAAAACTCTGTCATATACAACCCACATTTATCATTTCTTCTTATAATACTCTATACAACCCAACAATAAAGTCACAAAAACAACATTAGAAAATAACGAGAAAAGAAAATTAAAATATGATGAATGAAATCAGTTATATTATACAACCCATGAACCCAATAAAACTTAATTTGTTGGAATTTCGCTTGAATTTTATTGGAACAAATGAACCCAAATGAAACTTTTGTTGGGATGCGCTTAGCATCTATATACTTCTAACTTCTTCCGTTTTTTTTTTCTAATATCTTTCTAAGTAGTAAAAAAATACGCAGTTTTTAAAACAGCTGAAGTATTTGGCATGAACATTGAAGTAAAGGAAACATGATATGCTATTCATCATTCAATACAACTCTATTAGATCTTGGCCGGTTATGCAGAAGTATTTGTGATACAATGTCATTGATTTGACGTTTCCACTATTTTTCGTTTTGACATAAAATAATTCTAAGACGGCTACATTTTAAAATTGATCCTCCAGGCTCCAGCCAGATTCGATCATTATTAACCTTATCGATCGACTATTAAAAATTATGAAGTAGTACTAAAAATTGCAGTGTTTGGTTTCACTTAGAAACACTCATCATGCTCTATATAATCTTCGGGTTTTTATTCACCCATGCACTATCATTGAATACGATTTTAACTTTATACGGGGATATGTTACAGGTTAATGATGCAAAGAAGGGTTTTGGTAAATCAAGACCTAGATCGAACTATTAAATATACTGAAGTAGAACATTACAACACGCTACGCGTGCTGCTACGTGATATTAATATAGTTCCCTAAGTTTTTTAAGGGCATGTCTGTTTGCAAGGAATTGAGAGTGGGATTACAAGTCAATCAACATTCAACGCTATAAGTATATTTGTAATTGTGGATCGAAACTGGATTTATTAGAAAATTGGTCATTTGGTAAGGGTCCAAATGTATTAATAAGGGTCATTTGTGCCACGGATTCACCTTTTAACGGTCCATTATTTCATTAAATCGATGATGCTTAGGCGCTTGTTTCTAAAATCCTACAAAAATTATATCTAAGTGTTGCTGGGATCAAGATCAAAAAATTAATGGGAGTAGTTCATCTCTTAAAGAATTGTTGAAGATGGTATGATGAAAAATCAATTTGGGGAAAAAAGTGGAGAGAAAGTTTGGTAACCTAAGAAACAAGAGTTCGAAGATGGACAAAATAGATAGATAGAACGAGAGAATTGAGGATGAAAAGATATTGTACTATACCAGGTAAAATTGAAATAAAAATGGATGAATTTAATCATTTCTGCACGCGTCCACGCGCGAGCTTGTTGGGTTATATACTAGTTACAACTTGAATTAATTATTAAGTTTGATATGTATGGAGATTTATTAATCAGGAGATTCTGTACCGGATCCCACACGTAAATTTACTTTCGAACTATTGATATGTTGAAATAGGCATAATTAGAATTAGATTTGCCATTATTATTATTATTATTATTATTTTTTTTTTTTTGTAAACAAGTAAATAACTAATGAATGACTTTTTAGTTTTTACACACCTATAGCTGTCATAATTAAAACTGTTTGTCTTTCCAGATCTGGAATAGATTTGTTATCAAATATACCCATGAAATGTTAGAAAAAGACAAAGCTAACTAATCTTGGCCGTTTATGCAGATGAAACAACGAATGGCAAAAGATTAATTGTCACACTGATTTGATTTGATGTTTCATCTATCTTTCCTTAAATTGATCCTCCAGTCTCCAGTCATAGTGTTGATTGTTGAATACTATATCCTCAACACTATCGACAAAACTTCCTGTAGATAGGATCCACAATTGGTAGTTTACCTTATGATTCCCCCAAAAAATATTGCATTAAACAAATCGCAATTAACACTCTAATCCAGTTTTATATAACCACTAACTTTCCTTCTCTCCCTCTGGAAAAGCTCCAAAATCAACTCCTTTTTGCATTAAACAATAAACAACCATGGAACTCACAATACTTCTCCTATGTTGCATTGCCATTTTCTTACCGGCTGTGTTCCTCTTTCACCGCCGGAAGCCTTCTCCCCAGCTGCCACCCGGCCCGCCTGGGTGGCCAGTTTTCGGGAACATGTTCAGCCTCGGTTCCATGCCTCATAGAACCATAGCAGGGCTAAAGAAACAATACGGCCCTGTTGTTTGGCTTCGAATCGGGTCGATGAACACCATGTCAATTCTCACTGGCAAGTCAGCTACCGAGCTGTTCAAGAACCACGATTCAAACTTCTGCGAACGGTCCATCACCGAGTCGATGAGAGCTCTCGATTTCGACAAAGCAGCCATTTCATTGGCTCCTTATGGCTCGTACTGGAGGATAATGAAGCGGATAATGACCGTGGAGATGCTGGTCCAGAAGAAGATCACCGAGACGGAGTTTATCAGAAGGAAGAGTATTGACAACATGGTCAAGTGGCTGAACGAATCGATTGAGGCCGACAGTAATAAACCGGTTGACGTGGCGTGGTTCGTGTTCTTGGCGGCTTTCAACATGCTGGGGAACCTGATGCTGTCGAGGGATTTGATTAGTCCATATACGGATGAGGGGTCCGAGTTTTTCACCGCTATGATTGATATGCTGGAATGGTCGGGTCACCCGAATGTTGCTGACTTGTTTCCGTGGCTTAAGCGGCTGGATCCTCAGGGGTTGAAGAGACGAATGGCTCAGGGTATGGGGAAGACGTTCAAGATTGTTGAAGGGTTTGTTGCGGAACGGTTGAAGGAACGGGAAATGGATGGTGCGAGGAAGAAGGATTTGCTTGAAGTGTTGCTCGAAAATGGACGAGATGGGAAGGACGAAAAGGATCAAATCTCGGTTCGTGATGTGAATTTCGTCATCATGGTAAGTACATTTGTTCAATCACATATATACGAATTCTATTTTATCGGTTGAAAGAATTCAATCTCATCTAAAAGGCCGTATTGCAGGAGGTGTTCATAGCGGGTACAGAGACGACGACAGGCAGCATGGAGTGGGCTATGGTTGAACTACTCAACCACCCGGATGCAATGAGGAAAGTCAAAGACGAGCTAGCGAACATTGTAGGGAAAGGCAACAAGTTCGAAGAGAAACACATCGACGAGATGCCTTATCTACAAGCGGTTGTGAAGGAAACATTGCGACTGCATCCTCCAATTCCATTGCTCGTTCCACGAAGGGCAATCGAGGCTACAACGTTCATGGGGTACCACATCCCAAAAGACACGCAGTTATTTGTGAACGTATGGGCTATTGGGAGGGATCCTGATTGCTATGAGGATCCACTATTGTTCAAACCGGAGAGGTTTTTGGACTTGAAAGTGGACTATAGAGGGCAGAGTTACGAACTACTCCCGTTCGGGGCAGGGAGAAGGATTTGTGCAGGGATACCGTTAGCCCACCGGATGCTGAATCTTGTGCTGGGATCGTTGGTTCACGAATTCGATTGGTCGGTTGACGAGGCTGGGAGGAAATCGCTGATGGATGATAGGGAGAGGATGGGTGTAACAGTCAGGAAACTTCTCCCGCTGAAAGCAATACCGAAAAGGTCGTCTCAGATACGGACATGAGGCCTGATTGGATTGAATGAATGATACAAATATAGTTTCTGTTTGTTTCCTTTTTACTCGTATATGTATATTACGCACTGATCCGTGATTAAATGTCATACTTTTTCATTACTTTTCATTTTCATCGAAATTTCTATGGAAACTATTCATCACGAACTTTGAACTTTGATAATGTATAACTTCTAAATTAGATTAGAGAAAAATATCATAAAATTATATTATGAAATTAAATGGAGTATATTTTCGTAATCAACTTTTAATTTATATTGATACAATTTAGTTTAATTTAAAAGCTTTATGTTGTCAAAGGTCGCGATCAATAGTTCTCTCAGAACGACTTTGTAAAGAAATGGGGGAAGTATTTATTTTATACACAAAAACTAGTACTAGTATGAATGGACTAAGTCTAGGATATCAGGAACATTAAATTTACGATTAAAAAAATGTGATTAGATTTATATTGAAAGGTATAGAAATGGAATATGTGAAATTTGATAATATATTAGATAACAACTTTTAAGAGGTTTGATTCTATTTTAGCCAAAACGTTTTATAGCGCCTAAAACGTTAGGCTGTTTGTATCTCTTTTAATGTCTTGGGTTTTACTGTTCACGTTTTAAGAATTTTACTCTTTTTTTATTCAATCCATTTCTCCCTCTAGCCTATAATCCAATAAAATCTCCACCCTTCATTTTTTACACATCCTCCATATCCATATCATCTATACCCTCCATTCTCCTCAATTTCCGTATCTGGTACCAAACAAAAAACATTCTTTTTTAATCATTATTGTTACCCTACCCTATACATCTATTTTCTTCTAAAAATTCATCCAAATATAATTTTTCTCCACTCTAAAATGAATCAATATTCATGTTTTAAAGGTTTTACTCTAAAATGAATTCTAAAGAGACCCAAACAGCCTAAGTATCTTGTTGTTAATGAATAGAAACTGTCTTCGTGTGCGTGTTTTCGTTGATTTAGTAAAAAGGTGGAGACATAATGATAGGGATGCGAATGCCAGATCTTCTCTGGCTCTAATATAAAATCAAAAATTCGTTTTCGTTTTATCTCTTTGGTGGATGCACAGTTGAAGTCGGTAGGTATTAGTAGTATACTCCCTCTCCATCGGTATAAATTATCCAGTTTTATTTTTTTCGATCAAGAGCCATTAATTTTGATTTTCAATTACTCTTAAATTTAAATAATAAAATATTTAATAAAACTATATTATGAATATTTAGATTTTATATTTTTATAATATGATTTCGTCAAATACTATATCATTATACTTTAAAAGTAATCGAGATTTAAAGTTGAAAAATGTTGAAAAAAATTTTAAAGTGGATAATTTACCCTGGACGGGAGGGAGGAAGTATATTTTATGGTACTGAGAGGAATTTTAGCAGCTTGAAACATGTGAAGTTGAGAATTTTTAACTTACACTCACAAAGTTCCTTCTCAAATTGGTGTATCATGTGAGTTAATAATTATGTTTTGGAATGATGTATCCTTATTTGTGTTTCAATCTAGTATCTCGACAAATTTTGTTTGGGACAATATTTCGAATTTAATAGGTATTCAAGAATGAAGATAAACATGCATTCCAATAGAAAATCTTCTAATTAACATTATTACAACTGACATGGTAAAGGAGAAGTGCAAAATTTTATTATATAATAAGACAGTTTAGACGTGAAAATATAAGATGTTATATAATAGCAGTGTAAAAGTAATTATAATATTATATTGACGTTTAAAAAATTATTACAATTATATTCCAATCTCTAGCATCATTATACACAAGTCGATTGTATTTTGAGTTTACGAGAAAGATGGCATGTTCCCAGACCCCAGTGACCTCACGAGAAAAAATTAAACCACTGGTGGAAAGTTAAAAGTCAACAAAAAAATTTTGTTGTTGAAAATTAAATTGAGCATTTCTATGTTAACCATGTTGAAGCTCTTCCATTTCATGAACCGAACGTGTCTGGATTAGGTAAATTCATTACTTAATCAACAAACAACAATTTAATCATTGTACGTTTGGAGTTAAAAGTTGGTGCACGTTGTGGAAAAGAGTTGGATGTTGAAGCAAATGTTCATGGTTCAATATCTGAGGAGACATATAGGACGGTTTAGGTGTGGAGATATAATGTGATATAAGATGTTTGTATAGGAGTAGTGTATGAGTAGTTGTAGTATTTAATCATCCAGACGTTTTATTTATATTCCCTCCTAACACTCGTAGATTATTAATTGAGCTTTTAATTTCGTAATGTTCTTGGTTGTTTCATCGAATATTCGTTTGCAAAACAACATGGTAGATGGTAGCACAAGAGCAGGCCTGAATGCCGGAGGAATTGGTGGTTTACTTCGGAATGAAAGAGGATTTGGGGTTCCAGCGAATCCATTCTCACACCAACAATTGATGAGGCAGAAATTCGAGCTCTTCTTTATGGGCTGGATTATGCCGGAGAAAGGAAACTGAATAAAATTGAAGTGGAGGTGGATTCTTCGAACATATGAGATATGGTGAATGGAACTGTTGTTGTTCCCGATCAGCTGAGACACTTGGTTTTGAGATGCCAAGAATTGTTACATATACCTTGGAAGGTTAATTTTCGCAAGGTGCATAGAGTAGAAATCACTAGACGTGTATCATTTTCCTCTAAGGATATTTGCTTGAATTTGCCCCGTTCCTGTTCGAACCTCAGCATCAACAATTTTATTTTAATGTGGAAGTTTTTAACACACCATTTATTTCCAGCGTTCAGGTGAGTTCTAAAATATGTTCGACATGACTATATCATCCATGTAATAATGGCGGAAATTATCTACTATCTGATATATGAAGAAGGAAGGCCATATAAGAGAGGAAATTATCTATCTGATGCACCTAAATAAATTATATGAACTCTATTACATCACTCGTGTCTCAAAGTCATAGTGTGATGTTTGACAAAACTTATATCCTTGGTTGAGCAGATTCATCCAACAATAGTGATCACGTATAATAAATGCATGGGACTCAAATAATGAGCATCTCCTTTTGTTTTTGAATGTTAACATGTACAATTATAGGTATGGTATATAGAGGTAATAATGTATTGGTGGAAGGTGTAGACTCAATCTATTAAGCAGATATGACAAGGAGTACTCAGAAAAGAGCTGCTGCACATTCTACATCTCTAGAGTCTATTCAACTAATCAAATCAGTATATATGCTCAAAAACAATAATCTATACTGGTCCAAAGATCATGCGACGTTGTAGCTAACCATACCATCCCTCCAGAAACAGATTAACAGAACCAGGTGATCCGTGTTCACTAATCTCTCCCAACAAGTTAGCCAAAGTGCAAACAACGTTAAACCTTCAGACAAATTATTTTACATTGGTCCCAAATGATAAACGACTTCTTCGATCTTTTAACACATAAAATGAAAGACTAAATCAACTACGTTTAGGTGTATGCACAAAAAATACCTGAATAACAGCGCACCTTACGATCTTGTTCAACGTCACAGACAAGCCAGTGGAAATGAAGCTTCCTGATCAAGAGCTCAGAAAAAAAAGAATCTGAATTCAACTCGCACACGATGATCAATTTCAAAACAACACTAGTAGGCTGGTATGAGTCAGGGACACATCGAAGCAAAAAGACTTCCATGTCTGACAACCTGATAGCAGTCATTGTGCTACAGATTTCTCTGGCCATATCAGCTAATTTGGAAAGAGATATTGCTGATTTCTAAATTGCAGGTAGTCCTAACAAATTCAATTTAAAGTCCATGCACAAACATGAATTACTACAAATTTCCGCGTAAGAGAAATTTGTAATCAATAACCTTTATTCTCTATAAGTAGACCTGAAATGAATGGAGAATAAATATCGCAACGCAAGGTGCAAAAGTTGCAACGTACAATCCAACAGTACGAATGCATAAACATGACTAATGACATACCACGTCTAAATCTAGTTGAACAACCACTAATTCCACGTCCTCAAGGGAGAATTGTCTTCTAAAGACATAATTATCTCCCCCATCCATATCCGCCAGAGTCTACCTCCGCAAACCACTCATCTGTACCGAAAAACTCCCCATCCTACTCCACTTCCATTGTGGCGGATTCTGCGTCAACTCGGTCTTCACCTCCCGCGACCAACACTACATCACCCAAACACGCCTAAAAGCTCAACCCACCGCCATTGATATCAAATCAGAGGTCCTCTTCCAAGTTTTTCATAATCTAACAAAACTTAAAACTTATATCTACATGGAGCTGAGACCAAGATTGAAAAATCAGTATTTTGTCTCAAGAATTTGTTATATGGATGGTAGAGAGGAAAAACTTATTTGGGAATTGGGGATTTTGGTAGACACAGAAAACTAAACAAATACTTAGCATCTATTACAAATTAATCTGATATCAGTCGTTTCAGTTCATTCAAGTTAAATCCAAACCAATACTGTGCGCATACAATCAAGATTAAAGAGAGACTTAAAACTAAACAAAATAATATGCACATTAAAAAAACGTTCGAATAAAAAGACTAACCAATAGTCAAAAAATAAAAATAAACAAAAGAATAACCAATAAAACTAAAACATATCAAAGTTTTTTGCGTTTGAAACGCATATACTAGACCCTACTTATAACAAGAAAAGAAAAATAGCGATAATAAATAGACTAAATTTATGTCCCGGTTCAGAGTTTCGGCATTAAGACAGGCTTAGCAGCAGCACCACTGTCTTTCACCTCCATCTCACAAGTGCTAGGTGGAACATCAACGGCAGGGGAGGAATTGAAGAAACCATATGGCTGAAGCATGAATCCTATGTGTTCAACTGGCATGACGGGCCAATCTTCGAGACGTGGAACATGTGTAATTCCAAAAACATACCACAATACAACATCAGTTTCTTCCAAAGAACGGTTTTGCTTCACCCAAGAAGCCAAGCCCTCACCAACACGTGGATTCTGGTTCGGAAACTCTCCTCCAGGAAAATCTTCACCCCGTGCGTATTGTGTTACCCATAAATTATGCTTCAAAAACGCAGCTCTTCTCATAAACTTGGCTTCTGGACCAGCCAACGGTAAACAATTTGAACCAGGTGCCAACTTGTAACCTGTCAGCTGTCCACTTCGATTGACTGTTCTTGTGTTCCGTACAATCCAATGACGGGCAGACAAAGGAGCACAATCGCGCGTAGCTTCTAATTCAGATCTAAGTAGAGTTTCTTCAGCATAGAATGCATTGTTGTGGACATTGTCCTTCCCTGGTTCTTCTACCTTCACGTTCACCTCTACGACCTGATTGTGCATTTCTCCAGGCTTACAGTCAACAGCCATATCCATACGAGCAACAAAAAAGTGTTGATGAACCGGGGCATATAATCCTGGTGCGATTGTTGTTCCATACTTTCTGAACTCACCAGGTTGTAGTGCTCCTAGACTTAGAATTCCGGTAAGTTTAACTTCAGCTTCTATTTTTCCATCCTGATAAAAATGCCAGTAAAAACCATATTCATAATTGGCGATAGTGCAGATAAAAGAGACAGTCAAACGCCTTGATCTTCTAACTTCTGCGCGGCCAGTTCTCCAATCTTGATGTTTCCATAAGATACCATGATCCTCTTCATGCAAACATACGCAATTTTCAATCGTTTCAACTCCCCCCATAAAATCTGTAAAATGAGCATCAAAGTATTTAACATATCCTGAACAATCACATCCCTTCCTAAGGGAATGAGCATTTTTTCCCAAGCCATCTTCACCCGCATCAAAAGCATTTTTCCTATAATGTGGATCATTCGGATCCCCATAGGGCACCACCATCTCAACAAAACTCAACCTGTGGGCTATTGGTCTCCTACCTCGACTTCCATCAACATAGGCAACAGAATGAATGACCAAACCCTCCCTTGGAGTGAAACCAATGCGAAAATTCCACTTCTGCCAATAAACATAATTACCATTAATTCGGAAGCTTGGACCTTCAGGCTGAACAACTTTAAGAGGTTTCAAATCACTTCTATCCACACCACCTCTTGTTTCACCAGGTGTATAGTTTCTCAGTGGATCTGGTGGGGGCAATGGGACAAGCTTACGGTCTTCAAACTCAATTACCACCATATTTTGGATATCTACAAGAACATAAATTCCTTCAACAGGGCGGGCATACCCGTTTTCAAGAGGGCAATCACTTTCAGCTGTCCGGCAGAATATAAGTGGTTTAGCAAGTCTACGACTAGGGGCATCGGCGTCACCATAATAACCAACACACCAAGGATCAACCATGACTAGCTCCATATCATGAATACCCCTCCTTCTCATTGCCTCTATGAATGGAGGATAATCCTTGACAATAGCTTCACATTCAGCATATTCCGTAGCATCCTGAATTTGGGAGGAGAGAAAAAAAAAGTAAGTCATGCTTAAGATTCTCAATTAAAACTAAAACAATAATAATAATGTAACTTCCCAAATTTAAATGAGTCAAAATATAAGCTGTTGCACTTTCATAATAATTTAAAAAAATGCAATTCACTCTAAGTTGCACTTATTGCAGTGGATGGTAATTAGCTAATGGTCTGATTGTTAAATGTAATATTAAGTTATAATAAAACATCAAACATATATAGCTATATCAAATTTCATGCGAAACGTGGCACACCAGAGATAATATGTTCATTAATTCACAATGTTTTTAAAGGAAGATCGACTAAACTGATTAAAATTCGGATTTCAACATGTTCCAGCATGTAAAGAGTTAGAAACTAAAAAATCAACATGCATGAATTTCAAGTTGCACTTAATGGAGTGGATGGTAATAGTTTTATCAAATTTCATGCGAAACGTGGCATACCAGAGATAATATTCATTCACAATGTTTTTAAAGGAAGACTAATTAAACTGATTCAAATTCGGATTTCAACATGTTCCTTGAGTACTGCTTATGTATTTATCTGAATCTGGAAATTGTTGAAACTGATATGTCAAATATCCCGTCTATACTATTGGCATATGTACGGTTCAATAAGTTTCCCGTCTATACTATTGGCATACTTCAAATTGCTTTTATCACTGATAAAAAATTCACATGCAAGCACAAAAAATTGGATTTCAACATATTCCAGCATGTAAAGACTTAGAAACTAAATTAACATGCATGAATTTGAAGTTGCACTTAATGGAGTGGATGGTAATAGCTATATCAAATTTCATTTGAAACATGGCACACGACAGATAATATTCATTCACAATGTTTTTAAATGAAGACTAAACTGATTCAAAATCGGATTTCAACATGTTACAGCATGTAAATATAAAGAAACTAAATCAACATGCATAAATTTCAAGTATAACATACCATTGGTGGCTGAACATCAGGAACAATAGTAGAGGAAATAACTTTCCCCTTGTGATGTCCTCCTCGAGTAGGTGCATGCATTTGAGTCGTCAGCTCAACAATCCATACACTAGTTTCATTGGACTTTTTATTGTACACAATGAGTCGGGCTCTCCTTGGAGGCAGCTTGCTATGAATTGCTTCTCTAGTCATCAATAGTGATGGTTGGAAAGGAGGAAAGAAATAAGCATCTGCCAATGCCACTACGTTCTTTTCAGGCTCTAACAGAGCTACTTCCACAAACCGCATGCTATCCCTGACCTGATCATAATGAGAATAACAAAAATATCAATTTACAGCGACAATATTTTGCAAAAATATGTATAGGTTTGAATTGAAACCTTATGTAATTAGGAAATATATTGTGACCAGAGTTAGATAAAATAATTGAAGTATGGAGTACTTATTTGAAAACTTGTATTTATTGGGGGTACTCTACATGTAATAAACTTTTCCAATACTGTATACAGTTTCGTCAATAAAATTAGTGTCTTGAACAAAAAGAAATCTAGTCTAGTATCGCTCCCATAAACGAAAGCTTCTTCCCCCAGATTTAACTCATCAACACACTCTCCGACAGATAACTGATCAACTCCGATGACGAAACAAGCCGCCAATTGGTCTCCCTATGACAACAACGGAGGGTAATTTCCGATTCTCCTTCTTTATCGTCACCTGTTTATGCCTAATTTTGAGCTTTTTTATTTTTGTTTGGGCATAGAACCGCATTCTCGTAAATAAACCCTATCAATTTTTTTTTCCGTGTAAACTTAATTTTACTGGTATAACAAAGAATGAAACTGGCATTGTTAACTAATAAAGCTTAATAAATACGTACCTCAGGGGTAGCCCCAGCAGCTCTAACTGTCGCCACAGCCATGGTGATTTCATTAGGAGATAATGGATCCAATGGATGCTTTGTTTGAGCTCGACTCATAATCTGTAGCCCTTCCGCTGCAGTACCGGAAGGAGGATCGGTTCTGATCAGGGACGCCACAGAGGAGGAGGCAGAAGCGGCCTCACGGACAACAGTACCGGCGGCAGCGGGGGCGGAAGAAGGAGCACAGCAATTATTCTGAGAGGTCTTAGACGTTTTCGGAGAGGCCATTGTAACTGTTTCGCAGAACTTGTGACTATCACCAACTAAGCTTGAGATTTGAGATAGAGAGCACGGAATGTGTGTATGTATGTATATATAGAGATAGAGATTGGAATTGCCGATTGGCGGTGTAATATTAATTATAGTAGGATTAGAATTAGAAATCAAATCAGTCGATGGGAAGGAGCACTTCTTAAGTTGTTAGTACTCTAATTCTTTAAGGGCTAACTAATAGCCTTTGATTCCAAGAAGATTTTTACCAGAGCCAATATTTGTTACAAGGCATAACACCAGGAACTGTTTATCTTATGCCTCCGTCGGCATTGCAAAGAGATTTTAGATTTAAGCCTCATACATATATAGTTTGCGTTAACTGAGAAGTGAGAAGTACTTAATTTTCACTCGCATAACACGCTGCTTCATATCATCTTCTCAATCGGTTTCCACTATATATGTAATATGCCAAGTATGTGAAGGCCGCAGGTGTATGTAATGGAATAATGGACTATCAATCATCTTAATAGAACTACTATCCTTCAACAACTTTAACAGCAGACCTGCACAGGACGCCAAAACAAGTTCCGTAAGTGTTACTAGCACTTGATAGAGGAGCTTTTAAACAGTCACTGATGAACTATGAGTAGGGCAGAAAACGAAGAATCAAACATAAATGAAGGGGAGCTCTCCATAGAAATCACATACCCGAATGGGCTTTGTTTGATGGCCAGCAGTTCAACATCCATCTGAAATTTTTGTTTCTAAAGTTAGTTTCAAGAAATTTATCAAGTGATCAGGATTGCTATAAAATGTTCAAGCAGCTAGTTGAGAGATTGTCAAGTGCGAAGTCATACTGCTCTTCTGCTTGTGCTTGCAGCGGTAGCATCCCCGCATAAAGAAAGTCCAGCAGCTGATTAATGGAAGAAATAGATGATAGTTATCAATATGGAACTGACCTATTACAATACATAAGTGAAGTATCACACAGATTAAAGAAGACTGACACTCAAATAAATAAGCCCAGGACATCAGACATCCACAATTGTACTAGCATTTTGTAAGAAAATAATAACTGGCGTGGTCGTGATGAATTTAATTTGTGAACGGTCTTTTCTTTGTTGTTCTAAGTTGGAGTTTTATAAATGCACGCATGGAGTAAAAGCAACAAGATTTAACAAGACACGGTAACCTGATAAAGGATTCAAACAAATCATGTTGCCAGCTAAAGAAACTTGTATAAACTAACTACTGGGTACAGACAGATAACCAAATTAAACAGTGGAGAGGAATACAGATGCAACTAACTGTTTTAAAGTAAATAATAATACCCGTGCTACTGCTGAAGTGCTCAATTAAGGATCCTTCAGCTTAAGAAGAACAATGTATAGTGGTATTCGAATAAAATGGTGTTGCACAAGGGTTTAGACTCTTGAACAAGTCTGTACTAGTTTCTATCATTTGAGCAATTAAATTAAATGAGATATTTAATTTGTGAAGAGTAGGAAAAATTAAGAGCAGCAATAAATAAGAAGATTGAAGAAAATGGAATGAAACCTGCTGCTGCAAGGAGACAGCCCATGAGTGTCCTCCTGCTACTCTCCTGCTGCTGACGCAGTGAGCATCGGCATCCTCCTCCTCTTCCTCGTCCTAATAAGTCTAATTCGGGTAAACTTTAGAAATCTAGACTTAAGTGTAAGTATAGTAGGATTAGAATTAGAAATCAGTGAGGGAGGAGGTGTGTAGAGGGATAAAAAGTCTAATTCGGGTAAACTTTAGAAATCTAAACTTTAAAAAGTCTAATTTTTTGGAACTTGAGAAGTCTAGACTTTTTTCTCGATCTCCACACGTTCAATTCGGGTCAACTTTAGAAATCAGTGAGGGAGGAGGAGATGTGTGGAGCGATAAAAAAAGACTTCTCAAGTTGTACCAACTCCTGTCCAAGATAAATTCGGTTAAGCCCATGTCGATTTAATTATCGATCCATACAAAATATATACCATTAATAAAATTCTGCACTTTAACCCGAGTCCATAAAAATAAATTCTAGCTGTCAACTTCAGTCCACTCCAAATAAATTATTATAAGTTCATATAAAAGCCATGCAAATAAACACCTTCCTTAAAATAAGTTTTGTTTTCGAAACTTACTCCAAATATATACTTTGATGCGCCACTCCAATAATTTATAAAAATTTGACATTATATAATGTTCGGAGTTTTACATTCCCGGACACGGATTGGGCCGGGCTGCAGAGGTATGGCCCATATTGAGACTGCATATGTTATAACAAGGGGTGTGCGGGGTCGGACTAAGTAAATAGGCCGGTGTAGGCTGATTTTTAGGCGAGTCAGATTGTTATATGACCGACTTAGTTAGCACCTCTAAATTTACCCGAATTGAACGTGTCGAGTATTTAAATTGCAACCATACCATATCTAAAGTACCAAAATATATTTTACACGAAAACAAAACCATGAAAAGTTATGCTAAGGTGAACAAGCTGAGCTCGATCCATGTTAGCTTAGTGGTTTGCATGATAAAATGTAATTGGATTTTAAAATTCAATAGATTATATTAGTTCACGTAAACTCAAATAAATTTATTAAATTAATTTTATTTATTGATAAGATGGGTAAAATAAAATTTTATTAATTTTTTTGTAATTTCTATTTTAGTGTATATTATCTTATAAGTAATTGGAATTCATTATATTTTTTAATTAAATATTTAAATTAGTAAGTAAGTATAGGAAAAAAAATTATTTTTGGAACTAAAAACTAATTCTCAATATTTAGTTAGTAATAGTATAAAATACATTTATAAATTAAATAATTAATCTAAAAATAGACATAGAAAGGCTTAGAGAGCTTAATTTATCGAGGTGGATTATTTTAAAACAAGCTCTTCATATAGCTCCAGTTCGACGTGATTAATTTATCACACGAGCGGATTTTAACGATCGAGTCTGGTGCTCATTAAGGATCAACTATCATAGTTGTAGACTTGTAGCGCGCGCATACAATCACCATTGTGCGAATAATTTCGTTGAGCACTATTGCGCTATTTTTTAAAGAGGTGAATCTCCGAACAGCTTTTTAAACATTCACAAAGTTAAAATTAAAAAATTTATTCGAGTGAACTCAAGTCCTTTTATCTCCGGATGCAACAATTGTCGGTACACCATCTTCATTGCTCTATGAAGAGAAAACTAATGAGTGCTCTCAAAGGCCTAAAAAGTCTAAATCCATGCTTGGCGATGTGAATTCGCAGGTACCAAATTCGATGCCAGATCTAAAATTGGATCTCTTGAGATTTACACCAAATGAATGGAACTACAAGCTACTACAGATCTATGCTAGCTATATATAATTCTTCAAGTTTCTTGCAAACAGTATGAATTAGCAAACTAGAAAGATGAACTGGTCTTCATTTCCTTATGGACCTTATCCAACCATCTTTTTGCTACCAACACTTATGTTCATAGTAACAATTGTTCTCCTACAAAAATCTAATTCCAATGCTCGCTCCCCACCAGGTCCGCCAGGATGGCCTGTGTTCGGCCATATGTTCAGCCTCGGAAACGTGCCGCACCGAACCATAGCTGACCTCCGGTCCAAGTATGGTCCGGTGGTGTGGCTCAGGTTAGGTTCCATCAACACTATGGCCGTTCTCACTGCAAAATCCGCAGCTGAATTATTCAAGAACCACGACCTTTCCTTTGTCGATCGCACCATTGTCGAAACCATGACCACTTATGGCTACCACAACGGCTCTATTGCAGTGGGGCAGTACGGGCCCCGATGGCGTACATTGCGCCGTATATGCACAGTCGAAATGTTTGTTCATAAACGAGTTAACGACACAGCCAGGATACGGCAGAAGTGTGTCGACAATTTGTTGTCCTGGATCGAGAAGGAACGGGACAAGAACCCGATTCCTATTGGGAGATACTCATTCCTTGCGTCATTTAACATGATAGGGAACCTGACTATGTCCAGGGACTTGGTGGGGCCCGAATCAGAAACCGGGTTGGAGTTTTATCATGCGATGAAGGGGCTAATGGAGTGGTCGGGTAAGCCAAATGTATCTGATTTGTTCCCGTGGCTAAGATGGATCGATCCACAAGGTCTGAAGAGGAAAGCGGATCGGGACATGAGGATAGCGTATGGCATTGTTTCTGGACTCATTGAGGAACGGATTCAACAGCGGATGAATGGTGAAGGAATAGATCAGAATGATCTCTTGGATGTGATGCTGGAATCTGAAGGCTCAGAGGAGGAACCTGGAAAATTATCAAAATCACAAATCATCATACTGATCTTGGTAATGTTCAAGTTCAATGAGCTATAAAAATCTCCAAATGTATACATGTTCTTAGTTTAGACTTTGTACACTTCTATAATGTGTATCATTTTTCCTTTGAAAATTGTGTTTTTACATAACAATTTCGTGTAGGAAATGTTCCTAGCGGGTTCAGAGACGACGAGCACCTCCATCGAATGGACAATGGCGGAGCTATTGCGCAATCCTGAAAAACTAGCCAAGGTGAAAGATGAGATATCTAACATTGTTGGACCAAACAACAAGTTCCAAGAGAGTGATATCGAACGCCTCCCATACTTTCAAGCTGTTATCAAAGAAGCACTCCGCCTGCACCCGCCACTAACTCTCTTAGTACCTAGACGTGCTGTTCAAGATACGAATTTCATGGGCTATTTCATACCTAAGAACAGTCAGGTATTGGTTAACGTTTGGGCTATTGGACGAGATGAGGAGTGCTGGGAGGATGCGAATTCCTTCAAGCCGGAGAGGTTCTTAGGCTCAAATGTTGACTACAAGGGGCAACATTATGAATTTATTCCGTTTGGTGCTGGGCGAAGGATTTGTGTGGGGCTTCCTTTGGGCAATAGGATGTTGCATTATGTGCTAGGGTCGTTGCTGCACCAATTTGATTGGGAACTTGAAAGTTCAGTGAGCCCAAGTACAATTGACATGACCGAGAGGATGGGCATTACGGTGGGGAAATTCCATCCCTGAGAGTTGTACCAAAGGCACGGGTTGCATCATCAAACATTTGAAAACACATGACTAGCTCGCAAGTGACACGGTAACTAGCCAACTAGGTAATAAGGTTTTATGTCCGTATCACCATTCACATCGAACATATATAATACTAAAAATAAAAATACCAGCTCTTTAAGTTCATAATTTATAATCTATAGTAGTATCTCTGTTTAGCCAAATTACAAGATTTATGTTTGACGGTGTTATGCATTGCATGAATCAAAATATGAAAGAACCACACGATCAATGTATTCGGGTGTGAGCAGTTTATAACAATATAATATTTAACTGACACGTAGGTAGCTATACTCATTAACCGTAGCGGGTGGAGTTTTACCAAACTGCAATAGGTCCGTTTGTGCTAGTATTTCAACTCTTCAAATGTTCAAAATTATATATAGGGAGGTGTAGAACTAGTCTATACTCCCTCACACTCGCGGCCCATATATCAAGCTTGATGCAGCGTACGTGTACAAGTAAGAAAAAACGATAATCAAAACTTTATTGATTCCGCAGAATACTAAAGAATTAACAAATTTGAGAAAAAACTCTACTTTTTTCGCAAAATACTAAAGAATTGATAAATTTGAAAAAAAGAACTCATTTGTTTTTACAAAATTGTCTAAAACAAACAACTAACGATGCTTAAATAAAAATCCTAAAAAATATTAATGGGCTAACTAGCTAACATGCTGAATAAAAGAAATAAGTCCAAAATATTCAAATCAGTCCATATACCAATTTTACTAATTCGACTTCTAAGTTCTACCCGTATTGTATATTGTATCATGTCTCATCCTCTTCAGAATGCTATTGAGGTTTTCAACTCTCCTAACTAAAATTCTAGTAAGTTTATTTTAGTTTTTCAATCATTAGTTGTTTAACATGGACAGATGTCATCCCGATAGATAGTCATTCATGGGTTAAAAAAGAACATAGTCTATGCGGTTTGGGATGAGGCAACAAGCAAGAGCTTTGCTCACGGTATCAGTGGTAGTGGTAGATATAACTGCGAAGAGACACGCGTTTAACGCCCTACCATATTATTCATTGACCAACATTAATTACTCCCTCCTTACGTCCCACCTATAGCGAGTGATTGGGTTCGGGTCCGGGATGAACCTCATCACACGTATGCACTGGGCGAGCTAGGTCACTTGACCCCCCTGGATTTTGTTTATGTACTTCATAGTATAACAAATTTAACAAGTTTTTGTTTGTTTGACTGGTTTGACCCACCTAGTTTTGAACATGAGGTCCAGAGTTCAAGTCTGCACACCCACAATATGCTTGTTTCCATCTCTACTTTTCTGTCACCTACATATAATTGAGTATTTGTTTGCTTTCATCTCTTTTTTATTTGAGTATTTGTTTGCTTTCATCTCTTTTTTTTGCCTGTATTCTATTTTCTATGGAATACATAGAGCTAAACTTGACCCCCTCAAACATGCTCCTGGATTCGCCACTGTATGTATGTTTTGTTCTCTAAACTTACCTCGTGCGATATTCAACCATTTCGATCTTGGTTAGAGTTCTTGGTTGAATTCGTAACCTTGGGATTCTTTGCTCTCCATCTCTGGAGAGACATACTAAACGAACTTGGTGGCCAAGATCTACCCCGGCCATAACTTACTTTCGAGTGGAATCAAATCATGTGATTATGGATTCGTTGTATTTTAGTTTTTATTTTATTTGGATGCAAGTCTTGTGCACGTTGTAACTTTTTAGTCTGTATTTTTTGTTTGGAATACAATTTGACCGTTTAAAAAAAATTATAGCCAGCAGAAAGAATAAAATACTGTTAAAGTCGGAATTTGTCAACTAGCTACATATGTCAAAACTGGATCATTTTAGTTCTGTGGGAGAAGTAAGTTGACTTTTAACACCGTCCTCACTATATAAACTTGTGGTTCCATAAATGAAACTAAAGTAACTCACATACAACAAATTAAATGGAAGTCTTCAACTTCATGCTATATTCTCTTCTCATTCTAATCACATTCACCATCACAGTTTCAACCCTCCTCAACAGAAAAAAGCTTCCACCAGGTCCTAAAGGCTTCCCAATCATAGGCAGCCTCATCACAATTGGAGACAGACCCCACGAATCATTAGCCAATCTAGCCAAAATCTATGGGCCTCTAATGACAGTTAAATTTGGCCTAGTCAAAATCGTCATAGCTTCATCCACCGAAATGGCCAAGGAAATCCTCCAAAAGAATGACCAAACTTTCCTAGGCAGGCCGGTTCCGGATGCTGTCACGGCCGAGAAAGGCTACGAGGTCTCCATGGCCTGGATATCTGGCGGGCCCCAGTGGCGAAAGCTTCGGAAAATATGCAATAGTCAGATTTTTACTCCCCAACGGTTAGACGCGTTTCAAAACCTGCGCCATCAGATGATGGACAACATGGTTCAACACGTCAGAGAGGCCACCGTGGTTGGGGAAGGTGTTTATATTGGGAGGTTGGTGTTCGGGACCACATTGAACTTGTTATCGAACACGATGTTTTCACTGGACATGCTTGATATGAAATCGGAGGCGGTTAACGAGCTTAAAGTGTTGATTGGGAAGATTATGGAGCTGGCGGGGAAGCCTAATCTGTCGGATTACTTTCCGTTCCTTAAGCCGTTTGATGTACAAGGGATTAAGCGCGAAATCAAGGTATCGTATGATCGGTTACATGAACTGGTTGGCGAAATGATCGACTTACGGATCCAACGTAGGGGTTGCAAGTCGGATACATTTGGAGATTTCTTGGATGTTCTTATTGATTACACGGAGGATCAAGGCCCCGAAGCGCTTAGTCATCTTGATGTTGCACTTCTACTCATGGTATGGTTTCTTTGCCAAAATCTCGTTTTAATATTCAAATTCAACTATGAGGGTCTGACGTAATAGTGTCTTATCTTATCTTATCACGTTTTAATATATCGTATACTGTCACCGCAATATATTTGAAATAACATGAATTAAATTATCAGAGTTATAAAAGTGACTGAAAGATAATGGGGAGTTTGGAATATCGACGGACATTACAAGGTAGTAAAGGTAGTATATAGTAAAGTAGTTGCCCGGTAAAAAAGGAAAACAATACAATATTTATTCACAAAATGTTAACTTTAATATATTTTATGGTTATGATATAATAATACACAGAAAATCCTAGTCAAATGTTGAAGTCTATTCCTAACGATTTTGTGGATCCTCTAATCCTCATGGTGAATCATCATCATCCTTTAAATAATTTTTCACCATAACGGCTAAATCAGGCGTGCATTGCAATTTTATACCGTATTATAGTATAGTACATATTTAATTACTAGGAGTTTTGTACTTCCAAATGCCCCGCTCTTGCTTCCTAGTTAGAACTGGCTAAGTGATCAATTTTTCTCAATATCAACTTTGAAAAAATCCCATCAATTTAAGTTATTTGTGATGTGAGGAAAGAAAATGATTCATACACTATGAGAACAGTCATGATCAACTGATTTAAATTGGACATATACTATGAGAACCTTCATGAACAAATCTGCTTCAGAGTGCTTCTAAAATGGAGCTTAAGAAAATTGCATGGAGCAGGTGACATATTTTGCTTTCAATAGAACCCAAGCATATGTTTCCTAAAAATCATAAATACATTGAGTTCACTCTATCTTAGGGGTTATTAAACGTAATAGCAATTTTACTAAACATTGGAAATTTATTTGTAATTTACAGAATGACTCTTATTTTACAAGTATTACAAATAAATCCCAAACTTACTAAATTCATACAAATTATCATAAACAATTGCAACTATAATAAATTCATCAATTCTACTTTACCACAAACACTCCCTAAAACAAATACACTCATAAACATAAATTATTAACATGAAATGATCACTTGAACAAAAAATGATCAAATGATACTTCCGAACTTCCAAAAATTGATAAATTTGATACTACATTCAAGTATTCCAAAAATTAACATTTAAATTCAAACTAAAAAAAAAAAAAAAAAAGAAAAAAAAAAAAAAAAATAGCAGCAGCAGCCCTGCTCCTAGTCACTAGCAGCACTAGCACCAGCCCAACGGGCTGCTGCTCTCATTTCTTTTATTTTATTATTATTATTTTTTTAACTTTTTATATAAATTTTATTTAATTATATATATATATATATATATATATATATATATATATATATATATATATATAAAGAAAATAAAGAAAATAAAAAAATTGTAAATTTATAAATTTATAGATACTTTAGTATAAATTTATAAATTTTTTTTTGGTAGATTTATAAATTTATAGATACTTTATTACAAATTTACAAATCAAGGTGTGAAATGAGTTTGATGATATCTCTTGGTGTGTTCTTCAATTGAATTGAAATATGTTGATTAGGTTATTGATTTAGGGCTTGATTTATTTAAGGTGGAATTGTGATGATTTTAAAAGTATTGGGTAATTTGTAAAATTATAAATTTATAGATACTTTATGTAATTTACAATAAATTTTCAACATTTACTAAATTTATGTTCCGACGTTTAATATTTGCCCTATCTTATTAGAGCACTAGTAATAGTGGACTTCAGATAATGAAATAAGTATCTTTCATTTTTAGTTACAATGGTTTGGACTTATTAGAGGTTTTTCGTGGGCTCTATATGATACACACACTAACCATTAATTCTTTTTATTTTTAAATTCAAATTATACATTTGCTTATTAATATGGACTTTTTCTGGGGCTACATTTATGCATCCCATTTGTATGGGCTACATAAATGTAGCCGCTAAAAAGATTTCATTAGGTGGCTTTTTAGGGATTTTTAGGCTTATTTGGCCCAAATAAACTATCCATTGCTAGTGGTCTTACTCATGGAATCTACAAGTATATTGCACCTTATAAACATAAGGATAAGCTTCTCCAAGCAAAGCCTTAAATGGGCATTTGAAGCTCATAAGGCTCTGCTGGAGAGCCTTGTGAGCATCAACACTTGATGCTCACCTCAAACACATTTGAGGTGAGCATCAACACTTGATGTTCATTAGTTTATTATTATTTTTTATTATTTTTATTTTTATTTTTCATTTCTTTCTTTTTTTTTTTTTTTTCTTTTCCCTTCTTTTTTCTTTTTTCTTGTTGCTGGCCCGATCGTTTTTTTCTATTCCATTTCTTTATTTTTGTTTCTTTTAACTCATTTTGTTGTAAATTTCCATTTATTTATAATATTTGCAAAAAATAAAATACACTATTCAATAAATCATTTAGTAATTCATATTATAACTAAAATAATACCCTTACATAATAATAAAATTACAATCTTACGTAAAAAAAAAAGAAAAAACTCATGAAAATGAAAATAACTAGGCGACGACATTGTTTAACCTCTAAAATGAAAATCCTTGTTTATTATAGTATTTATTTCAAGTCTTGTTATTTTTCAAATTTATATAATGTAATTGCAATTATTAATACTAATGAAATGAGATTATTAATGAATTTTAAAAAAAATGAGAAAATGAAAGTAAAGAGATGTTGAAGGGGAGGAACTGTTGTGTTGGGGTTTAAATGTGGATGGAATGCTGACGTGACAGACTTAAGGCTCAAATTGAGTATCAAATGTCGGAGAAAGCCTAAGATAAAATATGAAACAGGACCGTTAAGCCATCAAGTAATGGCTTAGCCCATGAACCCAAATTACCAAAAGCGTGTATCTCATTAATTAATCACCTTAAGTTAAGTTTGTTGAGGTTTTAACTTTTTCAAATATTTTACTACCATCGGTCCATCACAAGTTGTTCACTCTTCTGGATGTTGGCCTTCGTGGCTCCAGACCTGCGCTTAAAAATTATCTGTAGAGGATTCACATGTGTAGTTAGAAATTCTTAGAAAAAGAACGCTGAAGCAACCCAAAAACTGAAACATAGTGGATGAAACCAATTATGATAAAGATTTACTCACAAGATTGTTGTAAGGTATAATCATCAAAGCTAAGGAGAAACCATGCATCAAACACACAGGAAAACATGTTCAGATACCACTTAAACACGCATCTATATATCTATATGAAGGATCAAATTCCAAATCTTGACTTAGTGTGTAGGATCCAAGATGAATCATTTTTCCTCTTACTGGGGCCTAATGCCTAAAAAATTATATCTCAATTGTCAACTTTTCTTAACACTGAATTATAAGCAATTGACTTTGATTATGCAAAATTTTAATACTACTAATTCAGCAGTCCAAACTCCAAACGATTGATATTCTACATTCCACTATAATAATACTACTTGTATGTTGATACTTGATACTGTATTTAATTGACTTTTGACATATTCCTTCTTTATTTTCAAGTGTGACTTTATAAAGTAATTAGCTAGCTAGAACTTGCAGGATATTCCTTAGAATTAACAAGGACCTAGCTAGTTAAGAAGCACAGGGGCAATAATGAATATGGATACAATATGTGTAAAATAGGTTTGTAAAATTACAATAAGTACTATTTGGCAATTAGTTTTTAAATGTTTTTTAGATATCTATAAGGCAATTAATTTTAACATTTATTTGAATAAATAATTATATATTTTAAGGCATATATATATATATTATATATATATATAATATATATATATATATATATATCTATATATATATATATATATATATATATATATATATATATATATATATATATATATATATATATATATATATATATATATATATATCATTTTGTTGTTTTTAACAAATTTTGTGACACTCTAGATTGGAGCCGCAAGTCTGTCCGTACCTGAGTATATATGTGATAAACATGACTAATGTAACTTTTTTTTTTGAACTGGCTAAAATTTTCATTTTAACACACCAGCATAAGAAATGCTCTAGAAAGATTACATTAGTTTACATGACTAATGTAACTAAATTGATGTTTCAGGATCTATTATTGGAGGAACTGATACCACCACCACAACTGTGGAATGGGTGATGGCTGAACTGCTCAGCAATCCAGTCATACTTGCCAAGGCAAAACAAGAACTCATAGAAAAAATCGCACCTGGAAAATCCGTTCAAGAACAGGACATATCAAAACTTTCCTATTTAGACGCGATCATTAAAGAAACAATGCGGTTACACCCTACAGCTCCCCTCCTCCTGCCCCATCGCTCTGAGGAACAAGTAGAAGTCGCTGGATACACCATCCCGAAACACACTCAGGTGTTTGTCAACATTTGGTCAATATCTAGGGACCCTGTGTACTGGGACGAGCCAACTGTGTTTAAGCCAGAAAGGTTCATGATTCTGAGTTTTGATTACAGAGGTAAAGACTTTGCGTTCATACCATTCAGTGCTGGGAGACGTATTTGTCCTGGATTGAATCTTGCTGTGAGAATGGTGGGTTTGATAGTGGCTACTCTTGTCCAGAATTCGACTGGAAGTTGCCAAATGGGATGATGCCCCAAGAACTGGATATGAGGGACAAGTTTGGTGTTACTCTACAGAAAGCTCAACCACTTTTTGCAATTCCTATATGATTCTAATCTAATGCAAGTTTGCATTTTAAATAAAATTCCATGTTAAAGTTTTTTTTTTTGTTTTTTTCCATTTTGTATACAGTATTGGATTGGGATTGGTTTTGACAACAGAATATATCTGATGGTTCTCCATGTATTTTTTTTTAATTCTATATATGCTACATGTTCTAGAGGTATTTGTGTGTATATAAACTTGATTGCAGATTATTCATAATCTATACTTACATTTAGGTTCTATATCTGTTGATCTGAGAAAGTAATACATGCATTTCAATTAGTGATGCAAATGCTTTGCCTCTCATTAGAGCAACCGTGTATTCAGTTCATTCCACATACTTATTTTGCTTAGTATTTTATTGTATTTGATACGTGCAATTAAAAGTTGAGCATGAACAAATTGTAAATTCAAATACATTTAAATAAATTTAAAATACGCATCTATATGAAGGATCAAATTCCAAATCTTGACTTAGGGTGTAGGATCCAAGATGAATCA
Source organism: Plantago ovata (assembly GCA_028274465.1). Taxonomy (NCBI): domain Eukaryota; kingdom Viridiplantae; phylum Streptophyta; class Magnoliopsida; order Lamiales; family Plantaginaceae; genus Plantago; species Plantago ovata. The sequence continues at coordinate 28,779,471 of CM051455.1, read as the reverse complement.
TTTTTTCCTCTTACTTGGGTTTAATGGAAATATTATACGAGCTTTGTAACGACGGATTTTAAATTAAAAAAGAGGCAGATTCTTGTAAATAACTAGTCGAAAAGGAGGAATTATCTATACCGGAAAGGTAGAGGAAAACACTGAACCAACCAAGCATTGTCGTGACTCTTTTTGAAGGAAGGGTTGGCAACCCTTTAAAAAAATGAAGTTAAAAAAAAGTTAGTGGTTTATCTTTCAATTTATCATAAGATGGTAGTGCAAATTAAAATTTGCCAAAACTAATTTGATGCTTGTTTTGAATAATAAGTGTGTCCTCTGGCAAAATTGTAATTCAGCGCTCAGAATCAGAAAGGGGCGTGAGATTCTGCCTCACTCGCGCAGACGCCAAAAGCAAACAACAACGGAGGGAGCTCTAAATTCCTCAATCGCTGCTTCTTCTTCTTCTCCGGTAGACTCATCTTTCTCCTTCTAAGGTAGCGCTTTATCTCTCTAATCTTCTAAATTCTACGGTTTTACTTTACTCTCAGATATGAATGGTTATTAACATCTATAAGCTCGCTTCGTTCTGTTCTTCCTCATTACCGTTCGGCCTTTCCCTAAATTTGATACAAATTGGAAGACTTCTCCAGTGTTAATGCGCCTAATTATAAATTAGGTAAACTTGAGCACCTTTTAGTTACAAATTAGATGACCTAGGATGGATTGGGAATTTAGTTTCAAATTATTATTATTAATTTTTATTATTATTTTAGTAAAGGGAGTTAGGACTTGCTGCATAATACACTACTTCTCGGGTTTACATGATTGGAGTTGGGGCATTTCAAGTATTGAAGTTTAAATTTCTTCCTTTTTCTGTGTAGAAATATTGGCATGTTGTGGTTTACTTTTGATCCATGGGAGTGGAAAAAGGGAAGATATGATGTTTTTCGTTTTTGTTTGCAAGTTTTATGATTTCGAGCACAAGTGTATGTAATCCCATCGATATAGGCTTTCGTTTGAGTGTATGCTAATTGTTGGTTGATAGACTCGCTTTGCAATTGAACATTGATGTATGCCTTCTGGAAAGTACTACGAGCTACGTTTAAGTTTGGTTTAGAACTATTGATTAGGGGACTTGTCATGGCTTGAAGTCTTGAATTGGAGTACCTTGCTTCTAGTTTTACTGAATTTGGTAATGTACTTAAATGTAGATTGTGTATTGAATCTTGATGTTGATAACTGTGCTTGACAATGGAATCATATATACTCCTTTAATCTGGTTCCAAGTCTCTTTTTGCAAGCATGTGATGAATAACGAACGCCCTGTCGTTCTGTTCTTAAAATTCAGTAAAGACTTGAATATTTGATCCTCTGATTATCAAGTAAAATGTCCTTGCATATGACAAAATAAACAGCCTAACAGTTATTGAAAAAAGATGTATAGGAACTTGTGAAATTGATTCTGGATCGGTTCGAATTTGTTGTCATGAAACTCTTTTATTATTTTATGTTTATTTTTAATTTCTTACCCGGCTTTATTCATGTGGGGCCCAAACCTCGGCCCTTTGTGACTTTTGTTGAGGAGAACATATATCAACACAGATGAAAATGCATTGAAAATTACACGAGCTGAATATCAGCAGTTTATGAAAACTTCAGATTTCTGCTTGATGTAACGAAAAGATCCAGAATTCACCAATGATAACATGTTTAATACTCACTTTCAAATTTACCATCTCATTTGTTTATTCTTCAACTGTTGACAGATACTTTCAAATCAAAAACTGAAGAATCTGAATAAGTTAAAAAGCTCATCAAATCAGTCATTATTTTTTAGTGTCACATACTACTCTGGTTCTGATGGTGTTGGCTGTTCTTAAATATCAATTATAGGTTTAATAATATACTCTTTTATTTTGCCACAGAACAGTAAATAAATAAACATTTCTAATTTGTTTGTCGATATTGTCAAGTTACACCACATCCATCACCTTTGTCATTCTAATTTTCTATAGGTTGGAGTTGGAGTCATTGGACACACACTAATTATGAATAGCTACACATAAGAAATACCCTATGAAAAAAGCCTTCAAGAATTTTGTCAAGTCATTTATCTGAACCTCTTGCACTACTATTTCTTTTCGGTCTTGGCAGATTTTGTGTTGGAAGAGAGAATGGCAGCTCAGCAAATTGCAGGTGATGGAATCTCACCTGGCCTTGCAGGGATGTCTCTATCCGAGCTCTATGATCTCATGTCTCAGATGAAGGTACAAAACCACCCTGCACAAGTCATGCTGGTGTTTATACATGTACCAAATGGCCTTTCATTTTCATTTTTATCGTATTCAATTCCTATTTAGTAGACTGATTGCAAATGGGTTGTTGAGTGCAGACGCTGATCGAGCAGAACAAGCAACAAGCTAGGCAAATTCTTATCGACAATCCACCTATGACTAGAGCTCTTTTTCAGGTCTTCTGTCTCTTTATACTAGGTTCTCTTTAAGAATTTATTTATTAATTCAATGTATATCATTTTTCGTGCTGCGTTTATTCCCTGCGAGGTCAATGACTATTGTGTTCTGGGGTATGCTAAGTTGTTGTTCAAAATGTAATTGTGGTAGTTTGAGTATAGAAAGTTTGACTGTTCGTACTTCATACTACAAACTATCAATGATAATGGTGCAGCCCTGATTGCAATGAAATTGTTGAGAGTATTGTACTCATGGAATTTGGATTTGTCATTTAAATAGAGCAGGTCACTAAAACCAGCTAGGTTGTGACAGCGCCATCCTAGTTACTGCAGTTTCTCTGGGTCTGGGCATGCGTTTAGCAAGATAAGGCCTTGTTGGTTGTGATTGTGTAAATGAATGTCATAGTTTTACGTTGTAGTGTATCAGTCAACTACTTTTGATTTCACTGAACATCGTAGATTGATCAACTATAAATGTTTCTTTTTTTTTTTTCGTTTTTTTTTGGATGAAGAACTCTAAAATGTTTGTTGGTAAATCTCGAGTCATTAGAGAAATATGCCACAAAAGTATGTGGAGTTTATTTTTTTTGGATGAAGAACTCTAAAATGTTTATTGGTAAATCTCAAGTCACAGAAATATGCCACAAAAGTATGTGGAGTTTGATTTATTTATTTATTTATTTTTTTTGGAAAGATTCTCATAGGTAGATAGCATCCTTAACTACGTAGTTGTTATTTTATGGGATATGAAGTTTTTATTCCAAGTATGTTTAAATATGTAGTGTCCAAGACCTATGATAGTCGACACTAAATTTTGGTGAAGCCATTCTCAGTTTCTGACATATTCTTTGGGTCTTGTCTTCCGATAGGCACAAATTATGCTGGGAATGGTGCAGCCGGCACAAACAGTATGGTCCTTTTACTCGGTATACTTTCTTGTTTTACTGCTACAATCTTCTCTAACTATTTCTCTTGTTAACAGGTGACAACCACTCCATCAACATCACTAAATACGCAATCACCGGCAATTCCAGGTCTGGCATCCAATACTCAGGCACCAGCTCAAGCTAGTCAATATCAAAACAGAAAGCAACAACCGAACCAAGCTATTCCACCGAACCCTCAGCCCCATACTGTTTCTCCTTCAAACCCTGTACCCAAGTCAAAACCTATTTCTCCCCCAAATCCTCAACCTCAATCTGTGCCATCTCATCTTTTACATGCACAGCAATCAACTGGACACCTTACTAATCAACCATCACCAATGCCTGTTACACAGTCCTCTCAGATTCCTAGTTTGACGCAACTGCCACAACATACTGCTTCACAGCAGCTTTCCCATCACCAATCCCATATGCCATCATTGTCTACTCAAACACAACAAGCTATTCCAAGTGTTGGTGGTCAGTATATGCCATTACAACAGCCACCTCTACCACCACAGCCCAGACCGCAAATGCCAACCTATGCGCAACAGGGTCATGCTCAAATGGGACCAAATGTGGGTTATCAGCATCCTAGTGGACCTCAGATGCATCCTTCACAACATGTGTTTCATGTGAGTTCATGATTAGATTTTGACACCTTTTCTTTCCAATATTCATAATCATTAGTTTACATTTGCATATTCAAGTCAATAAATATTTGGTGTGCAGTCAGGGGCAAAGCCTTCTACTGGGCTGGGACCTTCATTTCCTCAGGGCCAGCCACCACATTCTAATCAGTCATTGCCCCCATCAGTCTATCAGGTTTGGTTTTTGCAGTGTCATTCATTTAATACATCATCGCGTTGGACAGAGACAGAGCAATTACATATCTAATCTGTTACTTCCAGTTCTTCATGTGTTCTTGTTAACTTAGCAGTAGCACACACTTTTGGCATTGATTGGCACGAGTCACTTTCCGTTGTATGTTTGAGATTTATCTGTTATTTCCGGTGCTCCACGTGGTCTCAAATTCTCAATAACTTTGTACAAATTGTTAACATTTTGTTTTAGTGCTTATGTGCCTGAGCCATTACTCTTTCTAGGGTGTATGTGCGACTCGTTTAGATCATGAGCTAAAGCAAAAAAATCGCTTTTCAGTATGAATGGTCGGTACCGTAAATAGGATCGAATGGAAGACAGAACACCATTCATTATTAAAATGTAAAATTAGCAAATGGTCCCCTTATTGTGTATGAAGTTTATGCTTTTTATTGGTGCAAATCCAATCACCTGAATTAAAGGTAAGAGTAAATTCTCCGATAAAAAAATAACTAGCTCCGCTAGTCCGAATCGGACATAAAGGGACTAAGCCCCATTGCTGGAAAGGCTTGTAGTATGGCTTGAATGAAAATTGATCAAGCACCATTAACCTAGCATTATTATTTTTTAGTGCATAACTGAAATTACAAGGTGTGGTTATTATTGATGTCATACGTGTTACATGAATTTATCCTTCACTTCGTTTACCTAATATCTCCATGCTTTTCTACAGTTTATCAGCATCTAACCTATTTCTTAGTAATACTTTGTATCCAATCAAACAGTAGAATTTTTAAACCCCTTCAACTTATGTATGAACATTTTCATCAAGAACACAATCCAATACAATGTGTTGAAGATGAACCAAAAACTCCTAGTATTCCATCTTCATTTTTATTGGGTACAATACTTACTGCGTTACTGTCAAAGTGTTAATTGAGTCCGTCATATTTATGAAACTACAATGATTTGACCGCCTAAAACAGAATGTGATTCTAACATTCTCAGTTGCTCTTGTCTCATGTTCCAGGCAGGAGGTCCTTCTCACATGGGAATGGAGTTCAATCAGACTGTGAAGCAACCAGACAGAGGATCCAATTGGATACCTGGTCCTCCTGAAAGTCCAGCAATACGCAACCAGCTCCCAGGGCCACCTCCATTCACTGGCCAGGTTGCCCCTGGCAACCCCCCTTCTCATGCATCTTCGGTAAGTTATTATTCTCTACATCCTTGTCATGATCTAGATAAACAGTTTGCGATGTTTTCCTTCAGAGTGATCATCCAGTTTATATCATTGTGCAGTTGACTCCTGATATGGAGAAGGCATTACTACAGCAAGTAATGAGTCTTACACAGGAACAGATCAATTTGCTACCAACGGAACAAAGGAATCAAGTTCTTGAATTGCAGCAAATGATTCTACGTCAGTGATATCTGCACCGTAGGAGCAGGTGTATTAGAGAGTCTTCCATCATGTGATGGAGGAGGTGCTGTTTCTAGCTCTTCCATACATTCTTGTCACAAAAGAGGCAAACAGATCTTTATATGTTATTCTTGACCATGCTATTAGTTTATATTCATTGCGTTGTAGAACATGTAACTTTCTGTATTCACTTGATGTTGCAGCGACATTTTCTTCTTTTGGTGTTGCCTTTTAGTGTATTATATCTTGAGGGGTTTGTTTTATTTTTATACAATTGCAAAAGCCACAGTACTTTCGGAAAAGATCTCTTTGTTTCCTCTTATATTCTTTGCATTTAACAAGTGTTTTGGTATATTGTGAATTTGGAAAGAAAACAATGGTTCTTTCTTTATTTTTGTTTGGATATTGAATTTATTATTTTACACGCTCGTGGCTCATGAGACAGGACAGAAAACTTGTAAAGCATGGGACAGATTCCATGTCGTTGCTTGAGCACGTTGATCGAGCCGTTGAATATTCTTATGGTTGTTCATTTTCATTGAAACTTTGTTAGTTGCATGGGCCGTGGGTTTCCCGTTCAGGACCACGATGGGTCTTACGTAAGGGTCCACTGTTCTGTGTCAGAGGTGCACTTGGACAGCCCCAAGACCGGGTATGTACGCCTTTTAAATTAAAAGGGGATATGATCATATGAATATGATGATGATTAATAAGTAAATCCCACAGAAACAAGGGCTAGGAACTTTTAAACTGGATGTAGTCGGTCCAATCAGTTTTTAGTTACTGCTGATTGCAACCGAGCAGCAAATGAGTTTGAGTTAATTTCAGAGTGTTCATGAAATCGAAAGAGAAACAAGACGATGGAACATGGCCGATGGCCCGGTGCAGTCTCATTAAAAATCGTATTAAGAAAAAAAAAAGCAGGCATTTGGTTTAGGAAGAGGGAGTAATGAACTATTGAAGATGTGTAGGTCCCAAGTGGTCAAAGAGTTAGTTTGCAGATATTCATTCTTGTTTTCTTTGAAAAAGTTGAAAGAATTTCACAATGCAAAGAAAGGTAACTGTTGATTTCAAAAAAAAAAAAAAAAAAAAAAAATGATTTCAAAAAAAAAAGAAAGGTAACTGTTCCTTGTTGATAGATAGAATTGCCGGTAGTCTCGTCTCATCCACACAAGTCACTGTTAATGATATGTTAGTGTCAAAACTTGCAAGTATTTTGCATTTCTCAACTCGTGTACTGCATGCGCAGATGCAATACATGCTTGATTCTATACACTCTACATTTTTAGAACCATAAAATTAGATCTCATATTCTTAAAATACTACTCCCTCCATTCCCCTCACAAGTTATGAAAAATATTGATATATCATTTGAGTAAAATATGAAAAAATTATTGTGATTGATTTATTGTTTGAACAAAGATTGGGAAAAATATGGTGAGTGAAATATTATTATAGTAAAGAAACATAAGGAATAGAAACTTATGGTAATTAAAATTTGAAATTTCATTTTAAAATTTGAAGTTTCGTTTTAAAAAATGGCATAGAAACTCCAAAATGTGTGAGACGCCCCTCCACAATACACATACTAAATTTACAACTTTAATATTCCGCAAATCGTTATTTATTCGTCATTTACTATAATGATACCACATTTATCATATTTTTCTCATTATTTATTCAAATAATATCTCACTCATACTCATCTTTCTTTTAGATCCTTTACGGTTGTTTTTTTGAATTCTTTTAGTTTAGTTTGACCTTCGATAAATCCTAAATCAAATAGTAAGAATATAAATAAAATTATATTATAACAATAGAGTGAAAGACTTTCATAATATCATTTCACATATTATTTTTACGATTTAATTTAAAATTTATTGAAGATTAAAAAATTAATAAAACAAACATAAAAATTTTAGAAAACAGATGAGTTATATTATTTTCATTCTTTATTTAAATAATATTTAATATGTTTTTCTTAAAAGCCGTGTAAGAGAAGTGAGAAATATTATTAACATATTTGGGTGGGCCAAAGGTTAGATGTCATAGATGACATCCGCTAAAATGATTCCCAGGCTCCCCACCCGCTAGAAAAATTATGTGGGCAAACTACCGATAATAGGGCTTTTTTTTTTTAAAGAAATTAATAGGGCATCTCTGATTCTCTGGCTTTTACGGTTTCTTTATAAAATTGACGTTTTTAGCTTAAATCTAACATTTAGAAGTTAATTTTAGAACTACACAAAAAGTGTCGTACTTGTGTATAATTATGTTTATTATTATGTAGAATTAATGATTCATTTCAAAGCAAATGCTACAACCAATCGACCAAGGCAAGATTTTTAAGCATATTAAAAAGGATGAGTCTCGTATTTGTGTAGAATAAATGGTTCACTCAGTCACATACCCGGCACTAATCGATTGAAATACGGCAATCTTGGTTGATGCGATTACCATTGAAAGCGGCCATCTTGATTGCCATTAAATGTAGCTAGTCTGACCACACACATCTCTGATGTGATATTATTCGCCTCGAAACTGATTATGTACAAGTTTAATTTTGGAATAATTTAAAATCATCATTTTTGTATAACTGGAGTATTTCACTCACACCCTTATGCAGTGGCAGACGCACATATAGCCAAGGAGAGACAATTGCCTCCCCTTAATTTCTGTTTTTAATTAGATATTTTACCCTTTTTCCAAATAATAAGTATATATATGTATACATTTGTCCGCAAAATTACCGGACTTAACAGTGGTGTCTCTCACTACAGATTTTGTTTGGGCGGAGGATTTAGTTCGTACAATCTTCTGGGAGGAAGACGCACGCCTTATATTACAGATTCCACTGCCATCCTCGAGCGTGCGAGATATTCGGATATGGAATTTTTCAAAGCATGGAGTATATACAGTACGGACTGCTTATCACCTCGCTAGAGTCTTAAAGCGCAATGCGCTGGAGAGTAGAGGGGGTAGCAGCAGTATATCAGGAACTATTAATCTGGAATGGATTTGGAAACTTAATTTGCCAAACAAGATCCGAATCTTCCTTTGGCGTGTTGTTAGGAATTCAATTCCTGTTATGAGTCGTTTGCAACAGCGTGGCTTAGATGTTAATAATGTTTGTCCCGTCTGTCATGTAGACGACGAGTCTTTATTCCATGCTTTGCGTGATTGTGCTTATGCAAGATGTTTTTGGGCCCTTTCTAATATTCCTATGTCTATCATTATGCGATCTCATACAGATGTGCTCTCTTGGATCAATTGGCTGCGGACAGAGCTTAATCGTGCTGAACTGGAATTCTTTGTGGTTGGATGTTGGAGCATCTGGAGTAATCGTAATAAGATTTTACTTGAGACCAGTGGCTTTGAACCAGACTCCTCTGTTCTGTTCGTCCAGCAGTATATCAACCGTTACCATGAAGCTCGGACGCAATTTTCAGCTCCTAGGCCGCCGGAGTCCAGGCTGCAACAGTGGACGCCGCCTTCGATACAGTCAACTATTAAGGTGAACTTCGATGCTTCAATCAATGCTGCTCGGGATGGTGCAGGGCTGGGAATTGTGGCGCGGAACCATTTGGGTCAGGTTATTGCTTGGCAAAGGTGGTGGAAGCCGCATATATTGGCACCAGAATCCGCTGAGGCGCTAGCTGCAATGCAAGCTATCCAATTTGCTAGAGAGTTGCATGTCCAGGAGGTAATTTTTGAAGGAGACTGTTTGCGGGTGATCCAAGATTTGCAGAGCCGTTCCTTCTGTTATTCAGCTGCAGGGGCAATTATTGAGGAAGCCAAATCCTTACTTTCTGTTTTCATTTCGTTTGCTTTTTGTTTTGTGAGACGATCGTGCAATAAGTTGGCTCATCTCTTAGCTAAGGATGTGGTAGATGATAGTTTTGGCTCTTCAGTTTTGCCTTTTGAGAACCCGGATGTGATTTGATATTCTTTTGAGTTTGAATACAAGTTCTTTTACCTCAAAAAAAAAAAAAATTAAGTATATTTTCTTATTTGTCCGACTGGTAAACTAATTGGTATGGCATTTTCCCCACCCAGGTCAACTCCCGCTGCTCTCTTTTTATTATTTTTCACTTTTGGCTTTGAATTAAGTTTTTCCCTTGTACTATATCTTCCATTATTTTTCTTCTTTGGTTATAACGTTTATTTAACTTAACAAACAATATTATAATATATAAGCATTTGATTAGTTGTATATATTTCTTCTTTATTTAAAACTTTCTTTTAACTACCATTATTTTTACAATTTTGTTGATTTTTTTTATGACGTTTGACCTCATATTAATTTTAAATCATGTCGGAAACGTAATTTACGAAGCTACATTGTAGAACTATAATAACTTCGTAAATTACGTTTCCGGCATGATTTAGGATTAATAGTACATCAAACTTTGGAAAAAAAAAATAATAATAATAATAATAATAATAATAATATGAAGCTTTTTACCTCCCTTACTGAAATTCATGCATCCGCCACTGCCCTTATGTACATAAACTTCTTGGGATGGGACCAAGGGACTACCCACCCACTGAAGCCATGTTTTGAATGTTTTAACGTGAATCGTGAACATTAAAAGATAACAATGTGATTCTAATCAAATGTCCAAAACTAACCCGTAATATTATCAAAGGTTATATGTCTTAATTTTATGTCTGAAATCTGTCGGGTAAACATCATAATACACTCCCAAATTATTGAAAAGTAGTATGAAACCCTCTCAATTATCAAAATCGTGTCGAACCCCCGAAATTATATATAAAGCCAGCACCAACACCAATTATGTTAGTTGAAGTTAATTTTCAACTAACACCGTTAATTAATTTTCGTGCAAACTAATTTTATTTAACATCATTTTTCATAATATCAGGGATTTCAAGGGGCATTTTACAATATATTTTATTAAAAAAAAACAACAATTATTTTAAGAAAATGGATGGTGGTGGAGTAGCAGCCACAAACGGCGGAACAGAGCTTCTGGTCCGCCATTTGCCGAAGTTGGTGGCGGAGGAGAAGCTTCGTCAGTTTAGTGACGGAGCTTCGCTCCTCCATTAGCACAGATAGCGGAACAGAGCTCCGACATATCTACGTTTAATGGTGGATCAGAAGCTCTGCCTCCGTTACTATGCGGAGCTTCTGCTCCACCACCTCCGTCCGACATTGAGTTTTTTTTTTCTTTCTTCTTTCTTATTGTGTTTTATTCTTTTCTAAATTAAATGCAATGGTTTTATTCTTGTAAGTGTACATGATTAAATTCAAAAAATACATTTTCTAATCGCATTTTAAGCGATCAAGTGCACTACACTCTCCAGTATTTTGGACGGTGAGGCGGTGATTGACCTTGGGGGGGGGGGGGGGGGGGGGGGCGCGTCCTGTTTGACACAATTTCAATAATTGGGAGGGGGGAGTTCATGCGCCTTTTCAATTATCGGAGGGTGCCCCGAAATCTATACGACTTGAACTCATTAAAAAGAACCAAATACTGATTGACACCTGCACCACCATAAAAATATCATCTTTTTACTAGATTAACAAACATAAGTAAACAAATGAATGATTTTATGGCAGAAAAAACGGACACCACATAAATACTCAAGAGCAGAAAGCTACATGCAGCAGACAAAATCTAACCTTGAAACAAACCATCAATTTACACTTACATTATTAATTACAGGAGCAGCAAATCTGCTAATCATCTTCAAATATTTTGCACTATATATACACACACACAGAGCCCTGAAATTAAACACCATCATCAACAAGAACAACAAACATGGAGTGGACTTTAACCACCATCAATCCGCTCACAGTTTCCATCTCCATTGGCTTTCTCATCCTTATTATTGCCGTCCTGTTCCCGAAAAAGCCTGCCAGGACCCCTCCAGGGCCTAAAGGAGTTCCAATTTTCGGAAACCTTCTCCAGCTCGGGGACCTTCCTCATGAGACAATGCACAATTGGCGTAAGGACTATGGTCCGGTCCTCTGGCTCAAGTTAGGCTCTGTCTACACTATGGTAGTCCAAAGTCCAGCCGCAGCAGCCGAGCTTTTCAAGAAGCATGACCTTCCGTTTGCTGACCGAAGAGTCCCTGACGTGCTGACAGCTTACGATTTCAATCAGGGAACGCTTGGCATGAACCAGTTCGGAGGACACTGGAGAGTGTTGAGGCGTCTATGTTCCATGGAGTTCCTTGTCAACAAGCGCATGAATGAGACGACTGACCTGAGGCAGCGAATCAGGGAGAATATGGAGCAGTGGATCATTGAGGAGTCTGAGTCATCAAAGAAGGTTGGTGACACAGGTGCGGTTCAACTTAGCAGGTTCCTGTTTCTGATGGCGTTCAATTTGGTGGGGAATTTGATGCTGTCGAGAGACTTGCTGGACGCGAAAGATCCTGAGGCGAGGGAGTTCTTTGATTGTATGAATAAGATCCTGGAATTGGCTGGAACGCCTAATATTGCAGATTACTTGCCTTACTTGAAGTTTATGGATCCTGCCGGTATGAAGCGGACCATGAAGAGGAACCTGTCAAAGACCATGAGGATTGCGTCTAAGTTCATCCAGGAACGCCTTAAGGATAGAAAAGCCGGAAAATTTAACGAGAAGACAGATTTCCTCGATGTCCTATTGGACTACAAGGGCGATGGTAAAGACGGACCTGATAGGATTACCGAGAAGAATGTCAACATTATCATCACGGTATAAGCGATTTGTAAAAACTTTATCGTTCAGTGCAAGTAGAATCTCTAAATGTTTGAAAAATTGGTGCAGGAAATGTTCTTCGCAGGATCTGAAACCACAAGTATAAGCATTGAGTGGGGATTCGCTGAGCTCCTGCGCAGTCCACGTGTTTTCAAGAAGCTAAGGGAGGAACTTGACCGCGTGGTGGGACTGGACCGCCGTGTTGAAGAGAAGGACGTCGATAACCTGCCTTATCTACAAGCTGTGGTGAAGGAAGCACTCCGATTGCACCCGGCCTTGCCCTTACTACTGCCAAGAAACACCATGGAGGATGTCGAGTACATGGGGTATAAAATTCCTAAGGGAACTCAGGTGCTGGTCAATGCGTGGGGAATCGGGCGTGATGCCGAGAGCTGGAAGGATCCACTGGAGTTCAACCCTGATAGGTTTCTGAACTCCAGCATTGAGTACAAGGGTCAACATTTTGAGCTCATCCCATTCGGGTCGGGTCGTAGGATCTGTATTGGGTTCCCATTGGCTCACAGAGTGGTCCACCTGGCAATCGCAACTTTAGTCCATGTTTTCGACTGGGAGCTCATGCCGGGAGTAAAGCCGGAAGACATCGACCGGGAAGAGAGGTTGGGACTGACACTGAGGAAGAAGAACCCTCTATATGTGATTCCAAAGAAGCGCTTGAACGTTTGAGGCCTCACAAAGATGAATAAGAAAGAATCTCATAATTAATTAAGAGTGGTAATTTTATTTACACATATATATTTGAACTGTCAAAATGATGTTGTTAAAGGGTGGAACTTGTGCTTGTTACTCTATGTTCGTCATATATGTCAGATTAATTTGTGTTTGTAATTTCAATCTCAGCATCTAAATAAACTTTTTTACTTTGTTGGTTTTACTCGTTATTTTGCTGTCTCAAGTATTTATATACTATGTTACAGTAGTATGTTACCATCGTTGAAGATTAAAACCGTAACAATGAATTCAGTGGGAATGGAAGTGTTAGATTGGTATCTGAACGCAATCTGAGAAGTGAGATCACTGCATGTATATTGTCTGGTATATATGGCTGCAAACAACTATATTGTCTGGTATATATGGCTGCAAACAATAATAACCATACCTTTGCAGAGTTGGTAATACAACCATGGTTGAATTGTCCGTTCTTGTGAACCACAGAGAATATTCCCACCCTTAGCCATTAGTATTTCCATAATTAAAATAACCATAAAAACTTTATGTTAGAAACTGCACACCCAAAAATAACAATTAGTGTTTAGCCAACGTCTTTAAAAAATGTATTTATAACTTCACATATTTTTGTTTATACCGCCGCAGGACCTCTTACATACATCATTCACTCACGATAGGTAGAGCATGACGTGCATTCTGCATACCATATTACCATGCATGATCATTCACTACTCACTAGTACAAATTACATGAATCACGAAACACACTTGTCCACTATGTAGCTGGGTGAACACACTGGAGAATGACAAGAAAGAATCCCCCAAGGGGGCGTACTACAGGTTACACATGGTTATTCTACCGCGGAACCGGAACCAATTTTATACGTCTAACGTCTCCATCAGACAAGCAACCAAAAAGCGCTAAAATTACAGGAGACATCTTCCTCTTTCTATTGCCAACAAAAGCTGTATACAATACAGATTCAAACTCCAGTCACATTGCCATCAGGGTCCTAACATAGCGAACATCCAACTACGTATCATAACTCCTAGTGCAACACTACGGAAACAGACCCACCACGGTACTATACACTAACTGGGGTGTATATAGCACCAAGAGTTAAAAAGTCTAAAATCCGAATATACGCCTCGATCCAGCACCATCAATCTTTGTACAAATACCTTTTCATATTCCGAGAATTTTCAATTCCCGAACTATAAAACGGGGGAAAGAGAGATTGATGATGGACACAAAGGATACATGGTTAGGAAACTTTTTTCCTAAAAGTTCTAAAAGTTTACGTTGGAACATTCACACAGAATTACACGACTATAACTATAGTTCCATAACTATCTTCTACTAAAATATTTGAAAACTAAGGGGATATATGATGATATTAAAATGTCCAAATGCGGCCTAATCCGAACTAATGTGAACTTGCTTGCGTTCCCGGGAGACAAACTGGTCTCACCTTCGGATCTCTCAACTTCAAGAAAAAGCCATCTCATTTAAATGAAGAATTGGGCCTAAGTATAGGTACGGGAGAGGAACCACGGTGAGCCTCGCTGAGGGCACCGCTGTGGAAGGACACCAGATGTCCAAGTGTCGTCCGTCACGACCTACTTACCTACGCCTCCTTACGAAGACACACTATTATCAAGTTATAGGACCATGGATTGCATCCCTCAATCCTACTACAAGACTAAGAGGTACACACCTCCACAAGTCATGACCCATAAAATAAAGTAGGCCCAAATTCACCCCTTGGATAAATCTCAATCCGGGAAAGGTACCACGAAGAAGTCCGAAACGGGTACCATGGAAAGTGGCAATTACCACGCATATTCTGCAAGAAACATGAAACCACTCATACTTGGACATGGGACAAGCCCATCAAAGTCAACGTTGGTCTACTACCACCATGTGGCACATTGTGGAATCTACATTTGTCACATTATAATTGGACCAACCTAAGAAGAAACAGTGCCTATAAAAGGGCTCAGATCCCCAAATCAAGATATCAATCATTACTCTCACACTTTGGAACTACTTCCTACGGAAACTTAATAGGTTGGCACTTTGTTTTTGTTGACTTTTTTATATCCAGTTTGACCTCAAATTAATCATAATTGATTACGAAAAAATTAATTTTAGAAGTTATATTATACAAATATAAGACGTATACTTTTATAATATAATTTTTAAAATTATTTTTTTCTTAACGAGTTATTATTTATTTGAGGTCAAACCGGACATCGAAAAGTCAACAAAATAAGTGTCAACCTATTAAGTTGTTTCCGGAGGAAGTAGTACACAAGGAAGGTGGACAACCTCCTTAGGGTGAAGTCTCTTATACCGGTTTGACCATACGACAAACTGGTCACAGAGAGAAGAGTTTGGATGAAAATCCATGGAGAAACCAAGATTCAGATATGAGAGGATGAAATGAAAACCCATAGATTTTGTTCTATTAATCGGGCACCCGAACTAATCCTCAGAAATGTCTGGTTCCTATTACGGTTTAGGTTTTGTATCTCATGGGCTGGTATGGGCTTCAATGGTTTGTTCCCATTGACATGCCGATCCACATGTTACTTGTTTCTAGGAGAGGAGTGACTGGCCTTAGCTCATCTGAATTATGATCCTCAAATGAAATGACATATGCACATCATGACATTCCTTTCAGAATTCAGAAATAATAAACATAGAAGCAACCACTATTCTAAAATCTACAGTTCAAATAAAAACATCTCAAAGAAATTTGTAACAACACTACTCCACAGTCATACCAAATTCACTCACCAAATTTAGAATCTCTGTTCATCACAGCACCACCACCAGAATCTTCTCAACTTGTATGACCCATCATGTTGTAGTACATGTTATCCCTGGGGCAAAAGTAACCATCATAAGCCCCACTGCACGAAGACTCTCGAAAAGGTTTCTCGTTAACTTCCCGGCCGAACCTGAAGAGATAGTTCAGGCCCATCAGTAGCTCTACGATTGCTGCCTCAGTCTTCGCTTGGTTAGCATAGTGAAGCGTCTGGACAAGAAGCACACTGGATCCATAAACCAATCTCTGGCGTTCAAAGTTTCGCTCAGATTGCCATCTGACCATATTGTGGGCAAGTGGAGACAGCCATTCCAGTATTCTTGTGATAGCTATGCTCCATTCTGCTGCAAAAGCAGCATCGTACACAGATGATGCGGCATTTCTCGAAAATGTCTTTAGCTTTGACCTCAGGAGGCTTCTGATAGTTGCAGGTAACAAGTTGTACAGATCATCCCTTGCATCAAGACTGATCAAGTGAGGAGATGAAGCTAACTTCTCAATTAAAATAATGATATTTGCATAGTGAAGAGCTATCGCAGCATGACCAAGGGTAGACACAGGAGACTCCAACAGACGACGCTTTGAATTGAAGAAGGACAATTTGGTGGCAGATATGTCACTAGACATAGAGGGAACAGCACTGACAACTTTAAATCCAACAGCATCCCTACCGGGTGGTGGGTATGACATCAATACACCGCCACAAGCTGGAGTGTGGCTCTCCAGAAAAGGTGATTGACTTCCGGCAGTCATGCATCCTGTAAAGCTGGCCGTAGTGAATCGTCTAGCTTTCAATGGATGTTGTCTCATAGAACCAGTGAATGTCATACTCTTTAATATTCTCTTATTTCCTCCTAGACCCAAACCTGATAATGTCCTCTCTAAAGGAAGTGAAAATTTAGATACATTGTTTTCCGATGGATGAACTGAGCTATGCAGGATGGAAGAGATTGAATTGTTCCGGCTAAATTGCAAACTGAGATCACCATGCATGTCCCCAGAATCACTATTTCCCTCGCTATGTCGAAATTGGGTTGCGTAAACATACTTGATCCTCTCAAAAATAGTGAATAGGGATCTCAAAAGAAGGCGGACAGTGTAGTCATGTGTTCTGACCCAAGGAGATGTCTCGCGGAGATTCTTCACTTCCTGGCGCTGCCATGTTACCTTTTGCTGAAACTCAAGCAATTTCACCCTACCAGTGTTTGCCCCAGCTCTCATCCGCCTTAGACTCTGTTCAAGCTCTGCCAACACTTCAAGCTCCTGATACAACTGCTCCGTACTCGCCACAAACTTTTCCATCTTCTTAACCTTCCTCTCCATTTTTTTGAGCCTATATCGCCAGAAATACCATTTAGAGTCCATGTCACCAGGGTTGTCAAAAACATTTTCAAGCTTGTGATATGTCGGGTCCGTGCACTTCTTCCCAAGGACAACCACAGACTTCACCACGGTTTCAAAAGTCTGAATAATCTCAGCCAGAGCAAGATCCATGAGATACTCCCCATCCTCAGATATTAGCTTCTGGATACCAACTGAGCTTTCAATCTCTTCGCGTAGCTTAGAAATCTGCCTATCAGTGAGACAGTGCCACAGATTAACAACTTTGGACATCAACCTGGAGACCTCAAACGCCAATATCCCTAGCACTGGTTTCTCAGGCTCCCATGACATGCTCTTACGCGAATTCTTCCATATAGTACCAAACCAAGTCTCCGTAGTTGTTATCGCAGTTTCTCCTCCCATCACTCAGAATCCGCAAAACAATAACTACCTCCTTACCTTACCTACCTACCTACCTAATGAATCAACTTCTGATTTCCTGCACCAATTTCAACCATTGAGCACAAATTCAAGTATAGGTAAAAAAAAAATCTCAAATAAAATACTCAAAAGCTAGCTAGAGAATTAGACCTCCGGAAGGCAATAACAAAGCCGTGTACTCAAAGTCTCAAACCATTCACTTTTACTTACCACAAATTGAAAATTATTTATGACTGAAAACGATAACCTAGCTACCTTCCTTCCTTTCCATTATTTTGTCAAAAAGAAACAGCAAAAGTTTAATAACATACGGCCAATAATTCATCTGAAACAAACATCTATGATTGAATTGAAAGTTAAACAACGAATCGTAAGCAGAAAAACGAGTAATCTAGCTTGTTCATTCAATCTCATAGCACAAATCCAGATAAACAAATCACAATCTATAATCATCACTGAAGCGAAAAACATGTAAAACCGAAGCTGAAAAATGAGAAAATGCACCGTAAATGGAAAATAAGAAGAAATTGGAGCGAACCTGACAGTTGATCGGAAAAACAGGAGGCTTCGTAAATTCGTAAATGGAGATGAAAAGCATCATTGTTTGGTTTAGGAGAAGAAGAATGTATTTAGGAATTTGTTGCAGGAGTATAATAATTTGGAGGAGAATGAGATAAGAAAGAGTGGAGTGAAGAGAGAGAGAGAGAGAGAGGAAAGGAAAGGGGAGAGAGGAGTTTTATCCTTGACAGTGCCGGCGTCAAATAGGGAAGACTGATTTGACTGGACTATGTGACAAAACAAAACAAAACAAATTTAACAAAACACACTACTTGTACCGTGCAGTGCAGTAAGTGCGCCCACAACTTTTCTTTACACGACGTATTCGAGGTCATTCTTTCAACCTCAATCAACTAATTATTCCTACCTTCGTGTGTGCTTTGGGAATACCATACTCATTGTAGACTTGCATGTGCGTTGTATTTTTTTTAAACGGTCAAAATATATTAACGAAAATAAAATTGTACTGCATACAAGAGTGCAAAAGAGTTGCACCCCACAAAATTACAACGAAATCATCATAACTCCAAAACCAAAACTTAAAAGTACCCCACCATTACTTAAATTGAGAGAATTCACGCAGCAATTGCACGAACGGTTATGACATTTCATATTTAAGTCCTATCTAACCAAAAAATCATTTAATGCGACTTGCTTCTTTCTTTCTTTTTTTTTGCCAATGGATAAATTATATTAAAGTAATGGGTTGTAAAAACCTAGTAGTACTTGACCTCCAGTTTAGGTATACGTGGGGAATAATAATGTTCCATCGAATTTACACATTTAGGAAATTGCACATAGCATGGAGATGAATGTGCGTAGTATAATTTAAATTGAGAGAATTCACGTAACCCTTGAGCGGACGTATTATAAGTCCTACTTATCTCACAAAGACCATTTAATGTGACTTGCTTCTTTTTTATTTTAGCCAACGGAAAAACTATATTAAAATAACGGAAAGTAAAAATCTAATTTTTGACCTCCGGTGAGGCCATACGAAGTGTGAAGCGGTATCTAAATCTATTACATGCACCGGATGCAAAATGAAAGATGAAGCTTTTAGCTTTGTAACTTCCTTGGTTGCAAAAAAAAATTAGACACACTTTCCCCACTCCCTCCAAATTTAGACGCTTCTTAATACATAAAACAAAATTAGTTGTAATTCATGGTCTCCTGCATCACATGAGTTGTTTGCGGGTGGACGTTCGCCACTCCCTCCGAAATAGTCTTATATATATAATTTTACGTTCTATCTTTAAATTTTGAGTCCCGAAAACCTTGTATTAATTTACACGGTTTTTGCAATCAAGACTGTTCCAAAGAGGGATGGAACTTGGAAGAATGTATTGATTAGGCAGAATGTCTTATCTAGCAAGACATCATTGTTTGGTTGGATTCTATGCGTGCAGGATTTAGGAAAGCTGTGGAATTTGTTTGGGGTATATCCCTGTTTTTTTACATAGAGATCTTTATATATTATATTGTTGAATGAGATTTCACACGAGATTACAGTTGTTTTTTAATGGCATTTTCGATGGCTGAAAAGGTTACTATGCCAAATTTGAGAAAACTCAGGCAGGCGAATTTCTTGTTGGTAAAAAATCGGCCACGTGACTAATGATCTGTGTACTCTATAGTCTATAGTCTATACTAATATAGCTCAAGTGTTGAAGTTCTCTTTCGACTTTGTGTTATGAGATTTTTCATTGAGATTCATCAACATGCATACAAATACAAAATCAGTTGTTATTACTCTTACTTTACAAAGTTTGTATTTCGCACGTGTTGCTATATAAAATAACATAGAGCCAGTTCACAAATTGTAGATTTGTAGGATATTACATGAGTTTCGAGGATATACTAATTCGC
This sequence comes from Plantago ovata, assembly GCA_028274465.1. Lineage (NCBI taxonomy): Eukaryota > Viridiplantae > Streptophyta > Magnoliopsida > Lamiales > Plantaginaceae > Plantago > Plantago ovata. Next base: position 28,759,427 of record CM051455.1, on the reverse strand, counting down.
TCTGTCTAGTTCTCCAATTTGTCATGAACTTTTCTTTACTATTCCAGGATAGATTAGTTGGTGCTCCTCACCTTCCACTTATGTTTAACTGTTTAGTTGGGTTGAATCTTACGTGCATGATCGATACATTGTAAGATTTCAAGCTAATGATTTTGTCTTAATTTACTTCTTTGAGTTATTTACATTTCGATGTGCAGTAACTATTTTATACTCAATTTGACTTCTCGTATTACATGTGCTATACTAAGTGCCTGCCAAACATTAGAACGGATATATATGTTATATACGGTACATTTATAAGTAGTTAAGTTCAAGTTAGACCAAACTCTTTTCGACTATAAAAAATTATTATATGTGAATTACCAATTTCATGCATCTAATCTTGAAGTATTAGTGAATACTTTGTTCTCAAAAGAAAAAAACTTCATGCATCAAAAGAAAAAGAAATAAAATATTTCTACATCTATAATATTCCTCTCTCATTTAATATTCTTAACGACTTAATGTGTACTTATTTTTCCCCAAAATAATAAGGACGCTTTAAAAAAAAATTAAAAAGTCTAACTACCCTACTCCTACACTACACATATACCATCTTATAACTCTAAATGCACTATACAGTTCATGCCTCGGTCCTTGCTATTCCAGCACCCTAACCACCAGACCACCTTATATAATAAAGACGTTTGACTTTTTTTTTTTTCTGAGAAAGGGATGCTTGACTGCTTACAAATATTAAGAGCCTCGGTGAAATTTAACTAAATGAACTACGTGGTTGTAATTTGGAATGGACGAAAAAAGAAAAAAAAACGTCCATATTTATTTCTGAAGGAGTGAGTATCATGTTGCGCGTCTCATGCTCACTTCGTTTAGAACTCAAAAGAACAAACAGAGGTCGTGGAACATATCTATCAACCCAGGTGGTCAGGTGAAATTTTGTAAAAGTGAATATCTTCCTAAATATGAGAGCGCTAGCAATGGTGGGCTTATTTGGGGCCAAATAAGCCCCAAATTCTAAGCCACACCGAAGGCTTATTTGGGGGTTCATAGATGTAGTCCATGCTTGAGGGTTACATATTTGAAGCCCCCAAATAAGTCTCAAATAATATTTTTTTAATTTCCTTTTCTTTCTATTTCATTAAATGTGTGGTGGATGTGGAATGTATGTGTAATGTGGAACCCACACAAAAATTCATAATCAGACCAAACCATTGTAACAAAAATGAAAGTGGCTTATTTGGGGCTTAAGCCCCAAGTTTGTAGTCAACCATTGCTAGTGCTCTGATAAAATTCCACGCGTACTCTTCCTCCCCGAGTGCGTGGCACACCTTACCTGGTTTACAGCTTTCACAAGACTTAGGCTCTGTTATCTTCGTCTGAAAATTGATTATTTTAAGTATTTTGTACTACAAATAAGTTCAGTTCAGATCCATTCAGTTCAGTTCAGACGAAGATAACAAAGCCTTATTCGGATAAGCACTAAATTTCTCGTCATGAAATGGAACTGTACTAATTTATTTATCAGATTTTAATTTGTATTTAAAAATCAATTACGTACGTACGCATCGTGTATTTTGATGGTATAAAAATCAATGGGTGTATATATATATATATATATATATATATATATATATATATATATATATATATATATATATATATATATATATATATATATATATATATATATATAAAATGTTCAGTTTGAAAGAATTTCAATTGAAAAGGCTATCGTGGATAATTTGGAGAGTTACTGGGAGAGTACTGTGCACAACTTTTACGACATAACCAACAGTTTTTGGACTGCTACTATATTATCTAGTGGTCGGAGAAAATTCATGTTTACATCATTGATTTAAAAAATAAAATATATAAAAATAGTACAGCAAGGATTCAAAATATAATTAATTAGACGACAACACAAATAATCCAACCACACTTAACTAAGTATTTATGAAATTGATGCACCTGGTTTTGTCATTTTCATGTGTTGGTGAGAGACTGAGAGTTAGTATTTGGAATTAAGTTGAAACAGACGTTCTAACTAAGCATCACTAATTCACAATTAGTCAACCACAGACCGAGAAGATGTTTTATTTAAGAAAAAATAAAGAAAACACCATATTTGATGAATCAATATTTGATGAATGAATGTAGAAATAGTGTAGCGACCCAAAATTAAAGTACGATTTAACGCGCTTTCCATTTTCAAACAGCGACCAATTTCAATTACCGAAATCATGATACTTATCCGAAACCTTTTATCTCGATTCTTTGGCCCGATTACTTCAGCCTTTTTGGTTAAGAGTTACTTGTGGTTGGTTACTACTAAAAGTTATTATGATTATTGCATCATTGCAAGTTTCTGGTAGCAAAGAGAATAGGAGGTAGTTTCATTAATTTAAATATTCATAGGTGCCTTGGATCACTTTGATGTGTTGCCGCCTTGGTCACTTGTTGTTCCACTTGACCTGACCTGTTACAGCTTAAAAAGATTGTTACATTTTACATGCATGATTGCTGCTATGGTTCATGCTACTGTACATGGTGAAAGTGAAAGGAAAACGAATTCGCTAGTCGCTACATGTGACCGCGGGTACTTGATTTGGTCCCAATCCATCTATCCCTCCTCAAAGCCCACTCCATCGGAAAGCTGACGCCTGACCGGTTAGATCAGAGTCTAAGAGAATAATATTCAGCTATTCTGCTATTCCTGTTTATGAGATAACATAAATTATATATTAGGATAAAACTACTTTAAGACGACTAAACATCACCTCAAGTGGTCAAATCAATCGAACCAAGACACAACAATTTCACACACGGATACAACAAGTAGATTTATGTAGGGCTCGGGATATATGGGCGGGATATACGGGATTTCGGGTTCGGAAATTTCGGGATCGGGATAATTTTTTGCCATCCCAATCCTTCCCTAAATAATGTCGATAAATTTCGGGATTCGGACGGGAATTTGGGGTCTCATCTTTAGTTTTTGCTTTTTTAAACAAAATAAAAGTTATTTTTATACACGATGCATAAATTTTTTTTCTCAATATTTTGCTATTAATATAAAAATTCAACATATTTTTCATCAATAGTAATCATAATCGAAACATTAACTAGTGAGGAGTGAAAATCAACAACTAATCCAACATGAAAAATCAACATAGTTATTGTTTATTTGTTTGGCCTAGTGAAAGTCAAACCTTCCACAACTATATATATAACAACAACACAATAAACTGACACCTTTGACCAACACATTGTTATTGTCTCTCTTAATGAAATGAAAAGCAACAACATTTATTGAAACTAGTAGTAATTGATTTCCAATATATACACCCATTCAGGAGCCCAAATTCCATTTAAGGGACAAAATCAATCCCAAAATTATAAATGGAAATTCGGGATCGGGAAAAAACAAGATGGGGAGTTTTGGGATCGAAATTATTTGGGAAAATCCCAATCGGGATTGAAAATTTTCCAAATTCCCATCCCAAACATGGCAAAAATTTATTTTGGTACTCCAGAATGGTATCTCGCCAATTTAGGTACTCTAGAATGTTATTGCCCAATTTTGGTACTCCACAATAACACCATATGCAATTTTGGTACTCCGGTCAAATTTTCAATTAGTCAAACCGGAAAACTCAATTTTGACTCTAAAAAGTAAATGTAAATTAAATTAGGGACATGTGGCGTGTTTCTATTGGTTCTGGCTTTATTTTAAAAACAACTTATAATTATGTTTTCAAATTGTAAAATAATATTTAAAAATGTAAAATCATTTTAAAATTATTAATAAACATTAAAAAAAATTAAAACAAATTATTAAATGAAAAAATTCTATTAAAAAACTAAAAATATTTTAATAAAAAATTGAAAAAAAATGGGGACAAAAATACTAATTTCGAAAAAAAATAAAAAATTGGAATTACTTTTTTAAATTTGGAAAATGACAGGAATACTTATGTTTAAAAAACAAACTAAATTTTTTAATTTCGAAATTAGTATTGTTTTTTTCCATTTTTTTCAACTTTTTCATTAAAATATTTTTTATTTTTATTGGAATATTTTTTTTTCATTTTATAATTATTTTTAATAGTTATTAATAATTTTAAAATGATTTTAAAACATAATTAAAATTTTTAAATATTTTTTTACAGTTTTAAAACATAATTATAATTTTGATTATTTTTTTTAAGCCCAAACCAATAGAAACAAGCCACGTGTCCCGAATTTAATTTCCATTTATTTTTTTGAGTCAAAATTGTGTTTTCGATTTGACTAATTGGAAAATTGACCGGAGTACCTAAATTGAACATGGTGTTATTATGGAGTATCTAAATTGGACGATGATATTTTGAAGTACCTAAATTGACGAGATATCATTTTGGAGTACCCAAAAATAAAATTTTGCCTAACAAAGACCCACCCCTTGATTTATGTGAATTATGCACCCCACTGTTGGCCCGGCTTCAACAACCCATTAGCATAGAATCTGAATCCACAAAATCATAAATGTATTAATATGGGCTGCTAGAACCCCCAGGCCATCTGCCCCAGCCCAAGCGTACAAGGGCCTAAAGAGGAGCCCATGAGCCACCTCACATTACCAATTCAGTTTGTCCTTTTTTTTTTTTTAAATGGCAAAATTCATGGGTAATTTAATTACAAATTAGTGATGATTTCAATAGTTAAACTGTCAAAATTACAGAGAGCACATAACTTTCTCCCAAAAATAAAATAAAAAATAATTACAAATTCAAAGATCATCCCATAGTTTGTCCTTGTTTTAAAAGTAGAAAATTCGTGAAAACATATTATCAAGAATAGGTGCACGGATCAATTGAAGTTGAAGATAGAAATGACGATCTTTTCTCAAATAAATCATGACAAAAATGATGGTGATCAATTGTTATCCTAATCCTAATATGCAATGATATACTATAACTTTGTTTTTGTTTTTGTTTTTTCTTAAAAAGGAGAAAAAAGTGTATTACTATTATCGCATATCGCATATGGTCGTCATTTGGATTAAATGACTTTGGGCATATAAAGCGAATCGAAATAATTATTATAGCTTCCAATTTGGTTGAACTCCAAATTCAACACGCTATGTTTAATAATAATTATAATAACTTTAAACAAAGACAAGAACAAGAAAGAAAGGTACTCAAAGAAAGATTAATTATGAAGTGCAACAATTTGACTAATTAACCTCTTAAGTTAATTAATTGCGTATAAATCCGTTACATTACATAGTCATATGAATATGAGTGATAAATCTTTAAAGTGTTTTGGGCGTGAGAATTAGAGAATCAAATCACATGGGATAATATAGTTAGCCGATATTTTTCCAACTTTAATTATCACCATCGTCAGCTTTAATTTGTTTGCAGCTTCATTTAATCAAAATTTGGTTTGGTTTGAATTGAAAAGACTTTAAACAAAGTTACTACTACTAGTATTAATTATATCTATGGTTGGAGTAGTGGTCCTCACTTCTCCCTTTCAATAAATATAATATAGTAGTAATAATTATTTATTTTTTTATCTTATATAAAAAAAATGATTTATGGCTTTCTTCTCTTTGAAGAGTATTAAAATTATTATTAAGTGTTAGTATTATGCGATTCTTGTTTGTTGGGACTCCTCAACAAATAAATATAATTAAGCTTCAACTTTATCAAGACAATGTATTGGAACTATCAATTAGATAAAATTGTTTAACGTGTGAAGTTAATATATTAAGACAAGCCCACATTGATATTATCTAAAGCTATTATTATAAATTTGAAATTAAATTTATTTATAAAACGTCCAGGGTTATACTGTGAATACACCCCCACATGGTTAATTGATTGAGATTTGAGAATCGCAAAAATAGTTGCCTTTTTCTTTATCAGAGAACATAAATATCGAGATACCTGTCTGGAGCCAAAATGGCACTTTTCTATGATACACTACAAGGATTTTTGCGAACTGACGCAATTTTAAAGGCCTATAACGGCACTTATATATAAGGTGCGATGAAAGTCTAAAACATCACACATTATAAAAAGTTAACAAAATGAAATGAAGATTACTACCTATAAAGTATAAACTATGTTTAATCGGTGCCCTTCGCGGGACGAAACCATAAAAACTCGGAACCCGAGATTTTTCCGAGGTTTTTGGCCGGTTAATCCGGGTTGACCCGGGTTTTTAAATTTTTTTTTTTTAACCTTGAACTTGTTTGTTTGGATCAGTGTAATGCTTGAAGTTTGAACTTGTTTGTTTGGTTTGGGTCATTGTAATGTTCTAATGATGTACTACTATGAGTTTATGACTTTATTTTGGTTTCTATGAGTTTATGTGACATTTATGTTTGAATTTTCAATGTCATTTGTTGATAAATAATTAAATATGTATAGTATTTATTATATACTATAATTTTGCATATTTTTATCTATTCCGAGAAAACTCCGAGACAAATGTCCGAGATGACTCGTGTTGACCCTTCTCAAGAGGTCATTCGAGATGGCATCCAAGACGAGATCTTAAACATAGTCTATATAGTCAATAAAAAGTCAAAATGACACTTCTCTATATTTACTCCTCACCTAGCATTGTTACTTGGTCTCCAAGACTTCACTTGTCGTTCTCACTCGTGTTGATCTCTTGTCAAAGTCTTTGTTACTCTCAAACACTTAATAACATTGAGAGAACTGACCACTGCTTGTCTTGACACCCACCACCACATCAGTCAAGAAATAGAAACACTAGCACTCACACACTTGAGTATTGAGTTTGAGTTTTCTTCACAAGTGTATGCTCACACTTGTGTAGTTTGTCTAAGCATTAAAATCCACTCTCATTACAACGATCTCATTTGAGTTTGTTGTTACGAAGAAAGTGTTGTTTACGAGTTGGATTCAATATATTTTCCTATAGTTTAGGCTTAGTTGTGTTTGTGCCATTTGGCGCTGGTGATCACCAAGGTGTGTTTGGTGATTACACTTTCGTAGACTTGCTTCCCGCAGTCTTTTGGTCCTTAAGGCGCTTTTAAGTATATTCCCCTTAATTAATAATATACTTGAAGATTTGAAAACAACCCAAGTGTGTTTGTGTTTTTACTTTATTGTTTATATTATGCACTTTTCATATTTGTTCTGAAGATTGTTGTCATAACATATTTGGCAACGTACTAAACATCATATGCAGTTTACTTTCAGAAATTGTATTGTGTAGTTCAATAATAAGAAAGGGAAAAAATAATTTTAGCCACAAATTGAAATATCTGTGGCTAAAATCGAGATAAGTAACAGATCGGGCTTCTTCCTCACTTATTTCCCTCATCTCTCTCTCTCTCTCTCTCTCTCTATCTCTCTCTCTCTCTCTCTCCTAACTCTCTCCCCCAAATCGTCAAACATTTCCACCGTTCCACCAACGTGACTCCGCCTACTCCGGTAAGCATTTCCTCTCTCTATTGTTGTTTCTCTCTATTCTTCTTATCCTTTACTCACCCCTATCACCTCTTTTTTTTCTCTATCGTGCAAGAACCACCACTTAGCACCATCACCACTTCGTCGGAGCCACCACCAGGCCACCATCCCCTTATTCCAGTCTAATTAGTGTGATTCCGATCCACTTTTGCCAAGTCCAGGTATGAAATCTTAACCCTAATTTTTTAGATTTTTTTTGGGTTCAATTATGTTATTATTTGCTTATTAATGAAGCTCTATTATGTTAATTTAGTTCATATGTTAATTTTGCCTAATTTTAATTTTTTAAATTTTTTGCCTAATTCTTTTAATTGTTAAATTATGTTAATTGTTTAATATTAATGTTAATTTTTGTTGTTGTTAATGTAATTTTGAACGATGATAATAATAATTATTTGATTAAATTGTCGACTTAGATTAAATTAGTTATTGTTTATTTTTATTTTTTTTATTAAATTAAATTAAATTTAGAATTTAATTCAATGTTAGTGTTAATTGTTGTTGTTATTAATTCACCGTTAATGTTATGTTATGAACAGGGATTTGAAGCCTCAGAAGTCAGAACTTCTTGTTTATTAGTGAGGGTGAGAATGATGCGCTTAAGGCCACCGATTTTGGGCTCTTTGTGTTCTATAAGCCAGGTTATTACTTGCTCTTGATTTCTATTTTGATTGTGATACTCGTTGACTGGCTATTAACTTGATTATGATATTCTGATATTTCTGGTTAGTACAACTATGGAAATATCAGTTTTTGCTTATACTTGCCCTTAAAGACTATTTGTTCTTGGGTTTCATTCCAGTTTTTTAGTAGTGTGTTTCATAGATGATATGCGTCCATGGGACATACGGGCTGTTTGTATGTAGTAACTTGGCATTGATTTTGTGGGTTGTCTACGGTAGTTCGTTTATTGTGTTTTCTTTCTGATTTTCTGGTACTGCTTTGATATTCTTGATTTTGGATCTTTGATCTTTCATGTTGATTATTTTGACAGGCTATTAATTATGTTATGTTATACTGAATATTTTGTTATGCTATTGTGGATGGATCAAATATATGTTGTATTCAAGATTATAGTCCAAGTATTGATAGGATTCAGTAAGGTCGATTTGTCTATCAATGGGCGATAGCCGGGTAAATGGGTGTTTGGTCTAATGGTATGATTCTCACTAAATGTGAGAGGTCACGAGTTCGATCCTCGCAGCACCCCTTATTGCTTGATAAAAATTATATTTTAATATTTTATTATATTGTAGGTGCATATTAGAAATTGAAAGAAACATAATGTTGTTTTTAAAAACATCGACATTTAGCCACAGATAGATTGTATCCGTGGCTAAATTTAGCCACGGATAAAATCTATCCATGGCTAAATTTAGCCACGAATAAAATCTATCTGTGGCTAAAGCCAAAGTCCGGATCCAACCCGGTCAACCCTTTATCCGTCGTTAAATTCGTCGCTAAATTTAGCCACGGATATTATCCGTCGCTAAAAAGTTGCTATGCCAAAAATGGCCACGACCTTATTAGTAACGAAACTATCATTGGCTAAGCCTTTTAGGCACGAATCGACTTTTTTAGCCACGGATAGATCCGCAGCTACAACTCAGATTTTTTGTAGTGTCCAAAGCGATGAGCCATGGTTGAGATGGAGCTAATAACATCAAAGATGTTTTTAATTTGTAAATTTGGAACCCATGAAATTGAGATCTTAAGATAAGATTGAGCATTAACATGACGACCCACTAGCTAGGGTCCATATAATAACTTATTAATTGCAAACTAAGCCCGTAAAATTTTTATATTTAAAAACATCACCCAAAATAGCAAATCGGAGCTTGCTTTGCTGCTATAACTCTGATCAAATCGCGATTTGATCAGAGCTGGTTACAGCTCCAATCAGATCGGAGTTGTAACCAACTCGATCAGATCGGAGCTCTAAAGCTCCAATTTAATCGGAGCCAGTAATATGTTCGATCAGATCGGAGATGCACAACTCCGATCTGAAAGGAGAAGCTCCAATCTCTCAAAGACCATCTCCAACAAAACGACCAAAACCAATCTGATCGGAGTAGGACTAGCTCCGATCAACCGGAGATGCACAACTCCGATCTAAAAGGAGAAGCTCCAATCTGATCGGAGTAAGACCACCTCCAATCAATCGGAGCTCAACAACTCCGATTGACCGCAACTGTTACAGCTCCAATCAATCGGAGCTCAACAGCTCCGATTGACCGCAACTGTTGCAGCTCCGGTACTGGAGCTACGTAAGACTTAAGAACAAGGAAGAGGAAAGAAAATAAAAAAGGAAAAACAATGGTAAAACCATGTTTGGTTGATACAAAATAAACATTTCCATTTTGTTTGGTCAACGAATTTTGAGATTTTGGACCTAGGTATAATTGTTTGACTAATAGATGGTAGATGTAATTGAGGCTCCAAGTAGGGGTACTGGATGTAAAAAAACCTTTTTTATTGAGAAAGACGGGCACAAATTATGCACGACAAACTTACAATGTTGTCGCATCCTCATTATCCCCAACCCCGACCATACCATACCAAATTTGAGTATGCAAAGTACTTGGTTCATCTCTCTTCTCAACTTCAACCAGAGCATGGAATCTAGTCTAAGGCCCCAAAAGATTCACCAGGTTAGAACTACCACCAACATGAGTTTTGTGGCTCTCTAGGGTGTTGCCCGGGCTACCACGGTTATATGGACACGACACGAATTAATTACCTCTTTAAGTCAACCTCCATCATTTTTACCATTGGAGATAAAAGCGTTCTCCACAACATTGGAGATTCTAGTAGTGTATGTAGTTGTAATATTTGACGTTTAAAAAAAAAAACATATGAGATTCCAGCACGAAAATTTGAATTTTTTATTCATTTTATCTATTTATTCAATAAAACATAAATTATTTAGCAATTGTATAATTATATATTCCCATAAATATAGTACAATCTTTTACATAAATGTGCACACCTATTGCATGGAATTATCACATACTCTTAAATAAGAGTATAATGTCCTATATTCTGTTTTCCACGGAGAAATAAATCAAAATGAATATATAATAGTAGTACGTGAGCCCACAATCTCAAAAAAATAAGAAAATGCATCTACCTAATTAATATGCATCCTCTCCCTTATTTGAAAATTTCAAAATATTACTTCACCTCTTTTGACATTTAAATAGAATAATAATATTCGGAATGATGAAATATTAGGTGTGATGATCTCTAAATTAGAAAAGAAATCAAAATATTAATTTAAAAATAAATATATAACTTGCACGAATAAAAGTAGAAACAAAACGACGGTCAAAATAATGGAAAATATGGAGTATTTAATAAAGACGAAGAAGAAGGAGAAAGAAGAAAGAAAGAAAGAGTGTCTTTCACTTTTCTTACCAGACAAAAAGAAAAGAAAGAAAATATTCACATTTGGTTTTGTGTGTTGTGTTTCTTATTATTATTATTAACTTATTACATAATCATGAATTTGGATTTGGAGTTGTGTAATAAATAATAATAATACTAGTGCATTACATTACATTTCATTTTCCTTACTCTTTCTTCATCTTCTTCTTCTTTTTCCAATCCCATTAATGGTGTAAACTGTAAACTACTCTACTTTATATTACTACCATTACTACTACTACTAATAATCTCTTTTGTTTTCTACTGAAACTCTTCTGGCGCCATTCTCACCTTCAAAAACTTTTCAAAAACTCATGGAAATGGAAGACAAGGAGAGCACTGACTCGGGTTCACTCGGCGTCAACTCGGAGTCCGACTCACTTCCATCTAGTGGCGGCGGCGGCGGTGCTGCTCCTCCTTATACCGGCCACCTCGGTGGCGCTGTTATGGGCGGACCTCCGGTGGTCCCGGAAATCATAAACATGGTAGTGGGCCCGGGTGTGGAAAAGGTTGCAGCTACGTTGACCTCACCGCCGGTCGCCGCCGTGGGTGCCGGCGGAGGTGGTGGTATAATTACGGTGGGCAGTGGTGAGATGGGAATGGGGAAGAAGAAAAGAGGCAGGCCTAGAAAGTATGACGCAGATGGCAACTTGAGGCCAGGATATGTTGCCTCGCCACCGGTTGTTAAGGCGCCGCCGCCGCCGCCAGGGTTTAGTCTGTCTACGCCGCCATCTTATGAGTACTCTTCTGGATCAAAAAGGGGCCGGGGTAAGCCCTCTCCAGGTTCAGCTGGTAACTGGCAAGTACCTGCTTCTTTAGGTGAGTTCAAGATTTCATTCTTATTTACCCGAATAGGTTTCACTGTAAAAATTAGTTACCGGAGATTAAGATTTTCAAGTTGTTTAACTGGAAGTAGTAGCTAGATTCGGTAATCTGTCTTCTTTTGTTGACTGAGTTTTCATTCAAAAAACTGGGTTTTGTCATGTTGCTTTGTACTACTATTACTACTCTGCTAATAATACCCAAAAGATGGAAAACTTCATTCTCACACATGTTAATTAATCTACTTTAATTGTTCTTTCTTAGGCTCAGATGTTGACCATGTCAGTAGTTTGTCTAAATGTGTTTGTTTTCTTTATTTTACAAGCATGTTGGTTGCAGATGTTTGGAATATTATCTCATCTCTTCTTATCTGATTTTGCTAATTATGTTTATGCAGGTGAGTTGTTGGCGAGTACAGCCGGAGGAGACTTTACGCCCCATGTCGTAACTGTACACACCGGAGAGGTATCGTAAAATTTGTTGCCTCTGAGCTCAAAACGGATTTGTGCGTGTGTTTTTTTCTTTTTCTTTCCTGTCATAGAGATCTTGACTGTACGTGTTTTATTGCAGGATGTTGCGGGGAAGATCCTTACGTTTGCTCAGAAGGACTCTCGGGGCATTTGTGTGCTTTCAGCGAATGGTTCTGTTTCTAATATTACCATTCGTCAGCCTGGTTCTTCTGGAGGTCTATTGACATATGAGGCATGCCATCTCTCTCACCTTTTGTTTTCCATTTCTCATTTTTAAGTGGCATAACATTTTACATTATGCGAGTGTTGCTTTGTGACGTATCTATTGTGGATATCTGAGTATATTTGTTCATGTAAGGATAAGTAGACTATTGCATGAATCACGAAAGCATGCGATGTTTGTCTGTACTCTTGACTTGTCCCAGTAGTTGGTACAAGTAAGATCTGAGCTTATAACTTTTACTTAAGGTAGATTTGTCTTTGTGCTACTCTACCATAGCCTAGGTAGTAACTCCACGTCACTTCCATCGCCTGAAGACTCCTTAGTTTATGCATCCTACGTAGAAGGTTGTTTCTTTGTGGTTATTTATGGGGTCTAGAAAACATTTAACGCAATGGTAGGGCTTCGAGGTTTACATGCATGCAGTTTAAATGTTCAACCAGTTGCATGAATCTGTAAACCTACGAGGATAAATGTTTATTGAAACTTTAAAACTGTGGCAAACTGGTACATCAATGAACTTTTTTCTGCCTACCAGACCTTTTCCTCTATTTGTTTGCAAATGATCTACCACAACACTGAACCATCCAGATCTGCTCCCAACTACTAGGTGATAATAATGTAGATCAAGCACATCTATATATTCTTCACTTGTCTGCTTCACATTGGCGTAAAATGTTCATGTAAAGTGATCTAACAGTTGTCTATATAGTCTGTCATGTTTCTCCCAAGACTGGCTTTTATATTATCTTTGCTCATTGCAAAGATAATAATGTTTATTTCTTTTCTTTTGCTGGGGAAACTTACTTGTTTAGAAAAAGTTGGTGACATGCTCAAACATTCTCATACATGCATGCAGGGACGTTTCGAGATCTTAACACTGTCTGGGTCATATACAATTTCTGATGCTGGTGGGATGAGAAGTCGTACTGGTGGATTAAGCGTTTCACTGGCTAGTCCTGATGGCCGCGTAATAGGTGGTGGTGTTGCTGGTCAACTCATGGCTGCTAGCCCTATCCAGGTCACGAACTTTACCCGAGTCTGATGCTATTTAAATCCACATTTTCTGTTCTTTACACTTTTTGATGCTTATATATCACATTGTACATATATAAAGCTAGAATTGCAAAACACTGCGTAAACTAGCATACCTCATGATTTTTGAATGGAAACTGTGGAGCTAACACCGGGTCTACTACATTGCCAGGTTGTAGTGGGGACATTTTTACCAAACGGTTTCAAGCCACAGAAGAAAAGACATCAAGCCGAGCCAAGAATTTCCCCATTAGCTCAACATGCTCCAGCTACTGTGACAGCAGCGATACCAATTTCACATGCAGCACCAGAAATCCATAACTACCACCCAGTTTCAACATTCCAAATGCCGATACATAGTCAGGGAGAACACGATAACAGCTTAAGTAATCGGGACCACCCTAACTCTGCATCCACTGATACCTCAGACTGGAATGGCTCTGGACCAACTTCCGATCAGAGACCATCTCCTGACATCAATATATCCGTTTCTATTGAGGAGGCTTGAAAAACTAGTCGGCATTTGCTGTTTCTTCTCTAATCAGATGACTACATATGGCCGGCATTGGAACCACGCAGTTAACACTAGGCTTATTTCAGGAACTCGATTGTTTCATGTTCAGATGTAACCATCTTAGATGTTTTAGAAATCTCTGGTGAGCTTACTTAGAAATCATAGGTTTCTTTCTTGATTGCCTTTTCTGTTTCACTTTTCCTTAGAAATTTCTTGTGAGGTGACCACGTTTTTATTGTCTGAAATTTATGTTTTAATACTACTTTCATTGCCAATTGTTCTATCTGGAAATTTCAGTATAGACATGTGTTCATTCTTACCTGAAATTCGATCCAGGTTAAGAACAGAGCATTTTCATGTTTTTGCTGATTCTGCGTTTATCACAATTCGCAACACTGACATTTTCATACGTAGTTCCAGAAACAACATAACTAAAGTAAGACACATGGAGTACTCCAAAATTACATAATGTAAGGCCAAAATGAACTCAAAATTCAGAAAAGAAAACCAGAAACATGAGGAATCAAACTACTTGAGTAATATTCTTAAACCAAGTTCAAATGTTGATTTTACTTATTCAGATGAGATAGACATTGAATGAGGATCATACTCATCAGACGAACTATGAATTTTCAGCACGTCTGTTGTTGACATCCTTCACAACCTTAGAATAGAACTCCCAGTCAGGGTGTGACAAAGTTATTTCAGGCTGTCCAATACGTATATACGAAGATATTTCACATAAGAAGGAACATCTTTGGCATTTACAAGTCCACAGAGAAACTTCCTCAATTCGCCATCAGGCCCTGAGTGCATTTATTAGGGAACATAAAAGTATCAGTACCCTTCCAGTCAAGATTTTGTCACAGAAATGCAACGTACTTGTGTGCAATATATATACCTAGGTAGGTATCTCGGCCGGGATTCTGCTTCTTGTATGGTTCGGGGAAAATAGCTGTATTAGGCTGCAAACATATTTCCTTATAACAGACATAAGGCAAAGAATCAACTGCACTGAATCATTAACTGTTATTCTACAAGAAAGAAGAAACTTGTGTTGCCTAACTTTTAACTACCAACCGGATTGAGCAGGCCTGTGTGAGGTTCATGATTGATCATCAAGGTATTCGAAGCAGTGTATCTTCCACTTTCCCAAACCTTAAGAGAGGCTTACTCTTCTTTCGAAGGCAGCTATATCCAGAATTAGTGCATTATTCTTGACCCTACAATCATAATTAGTACCGCAATCAGTTGCTAAACCATCCTACTTCTGTCATACTTGCACTTGGACTGATGTATATCCAACAACAATTCATGCATATGGTAGCTGGTAGAAGTTAATCTGTTAAGTCTGTAAGCTGCGACTAACTAACCCATACAAAAAGCAGCTTGTTATCCTTTCCACCAGTTATGCTGCTCAAGACGCCATCAATATTGTGTCTGTGGATCAAGATTTAATACAAGTCATATAAACCAAACTTGACACAAAAACTACCAAATACATATGAAATATAATGCTTTTAAAGTTTGGTTTACTGACTCCTTGGCAGAGGACCATAGCGCAACATCAAACCGTTTGAAGCAAAAGTTGAGGAACTCGGTGCAGAATGGCCTGTTAAAGACTGTTACATTACATAGTTACACTCATTATAGTTCCAGTATAGCAAAGATAAAAATAAGTTTCTTAAAACAGAACAAAAGCCATGCAAATCCACAATCTAATTACCCAGAAACTTTTTGGAAGATACCATCAGCAGGTTGAAGTTGACGGACACATGCCTTCTTTCGAACATGGACCCGGTCCACCAGCAAACCACCTAGGCAGAGCACAAGAAGTTTCTTCTTTGGGTGGAGGTTGAACTTGTCCAAGATCATTCTTGGACTCGGTTTCATTCTCACTTTTTTGAATACAGAAATCTGCTTATTGTTTAGCTTCAATACAGAAAGCTGCAATTTCATACTGTTGTTGGTGCAGGGACAGTATTGACTTCAAATAGGCCAAGAAGGAATTCCAGGGGTTATTTTCCTTTTTACAATTACCAAGCACATGCTGGACTGAATTATCTCAAGACTTTATTGGAATTCAGAACATTCCATCTTGTTTTTGGTACTACTCCAGTATTGTAGTTGGAAGTTGGAGCATTCATTTAAAAGTGACAATTAAAAAGGTTTTCGAACTTTAAAAATAGATACTACTACTAAACATTATATCCAATTCTAGGCCTATATGCCAGGAACTTACTGTTACTAGTATTTCCTTTTAGTATCTTTTACATATTTCTTATGAAGATACCAGAAGTCATGTTGTTTTGTTGTCGCTGCATCCGAAATAGAGGTGTGCATGGCTAATATAGTTAATCAAACCAATAGTATCATATGAGTTCTTACGGAAAGTTTCATCCTCGAAAAATCTTCCCTGAACATCCAAATGCATTTAGTTTTTCTTACGGATGATACTGTCAGGGTCATAGTCCAAAATTTCTGATGCTGGTGGGACAAGGTTTTGTACTGGTGGGATGAGATGTCGTACAAGATGGTCGTGTAATAAGTGACGGTGTTGCAAAGTGCCGACGCAAAGTCATGTCAGGACTCAGGAAAGCATTATAACAGCTTAAGCAATCAAGAGATCACCCGGAATCTGCGCCCACTGATACTGCTTTCTGCAATGGTTCTGGACCAAGTTCCGAAGATCAGACAGAGACCATATCCTGACATCAATATTTTTTTTGGAGACGGCAAAAAATTATTCATCAAATAACAACTATACAAAGAGGTGCACAAGAATTGCACATCTACAACGAACGAGAGACCCAAACCTAATACAACCAACAAACTATTGCAAATGGATAGGACCCAATAATAGTTATGAGCCGAGCACATCAAGACCACCCTTGTCATCAAGACATCAATATATGTATCTAAGTTTGATTTAGGAGCCTTGAAAAGATTGTCCGCATAAATATTGGAACAATGAAGTCTAACTCAATTGTTTTATGTTCAGATGTAACCATAGTCCATATATATATCTTAGATGTTTAAAACCTCTGGTGAGCTTACTTCGAAAAATAATAGCCTTCTTGATTCAACTTTTTGTGTTTTTTTTTCTTTTTCCCCTCAGTGAGCCCGGGCTTTTATTGTCTGCAATTTGTGTTACTTCAATTGTCAGTTGGTTCTAAAATGAAATTTCTGTATATTTGTTAAAAAGAACATTTTCTTGTTTTTGATGATGATTCTGCATTTACCGCAACTTAATACTTCGGTTCAAGAATATATTTTTGTAACTCCAGATTCTTCTGATGCAAGTTGACGATTAAGGACAAACTAAGTTCAGAAAAAAGAGTATGAAATAAGACTTCTCATTTATTTATCACATAAAGAACTCACAAGCAGGCCATTATTATCAGACATTATTATTTCAGTTATCTGTTATAGTCCAGTACTATTATTCTATTGCTTCACAAAGGCTATTCATTTGGACGAACTTTCAGTGCGTTCTTTCTTGCTGAAATGACTGACAACCTTGGAATAGTAGTTCCAATCGGGGTGCGATGGCGTGATTTCAGGCTGACCAATTCGATGCTCTTTCACATAAGTAGGAACATCTTCAGCATCCACTAGACCATTAAGAAACTTACGCAGTTCACCACCTGGGCCTGAATGCATTGACAATTTATGGAAAAACAGTAAAACACAATGTATCAAGGAAGCATTCCACATCGAATAGAATAGTTTATCAACGCAAGTCCAGTTTACTGTTTACCTAAGAAGGAATCCTGGGGGCTGTTGGCTCTCTTGTATGGGTGAGGGAAAATAGCTGTATTTGGCTGCAAACATATGTAATCAGTTAATTATCATAATCAGGAGATTTCGAAAACTCACTACAAGGGATCTGATGTTCAGCGACGGACTCATCCGTCGCTGAAAATAAACGATCCGTCGCTGATTATGCTCAGCGACGGATCGCTAAATATAGCGACGGATGAGAACTCCGTCGCTAATACGTTGGTCGTAAACGAATTAACGACGAATCAACGATCCGTCACGAATTAGCGACGGAGCAGCGACGGATGATTCGTTGACCGTGTTGCGACGGTTAAGTCATCCGTCGCAAAGGTCATGGTCAGCTTACTAGTCTGACCAGGACTTTAGCGACGGATGAGTTATCCGTCGCTGGTTTTTTTTTTTTTTAAACAAATTCTTTATATTTAAATAAAATCCAAACCAAAAAACCCATTGAACCTGTTACACACATCATTAATATTCGTAATAAATAAATTCCTGAAAAATAAATGCGAAAAGCATTTTCAATAACGAAACGATCCAATAATCATAATAAAAATCATTCATACAATAAATATCTAATGTAATATCCGATAGGAAGTATAATATTCGTTCATGAGTCGAAAAACAACATAAAAAAACTAAACTGGATCATGGAGAAGGGGGTGGCGGTGGTGGTGCGCTGGAGGAAGGAGGTGGCATCCCCAACTTCGCATAAATGGCAGCGATGTGGGCCTCCTGCTCAACCTGTCTCTCGGCCAGCCTCCTAATCTCTGCATCCTTCTCTGTCAACTCCGCTCTGAGGGCGGCCTCAGAAGAAGTACTAGAAGACGTGGTCCGTGAGGCAGAGTTCCCGAGATGACGGGAACGCGCATGCCTCGCGCTACTGGTGGTAGCAGCCAAACTCCCTAGTCCCAAGCGACGACCCTTCTCGTCCTCCTGATCCAGTTCCAACAAAATGTTGTTCATCTCCTCGACAGTGAGGTCCTTGTCACTAATCCTGTCTGTATAGGCCTTCTGAAAGGATAAATCAATAGTGCAAGGCGTTAGTGAATTCAAGTATTATTGAAATCAACCGTATTTAATGAACACAAGTATTGCAGAACTTACCACAATCTTCTCGGCCTTAGTAGACAACCATTCGCCATCAGGGCCCATCTGAGACTTCGTGAAGAACGTGAAGAGAAGACTCTCGTTATCCTCAATCTGAATGACACATGAATTACAAGTATAAAAGGCATGATAAAAAAGATCACAAAGTATAAGAGGCATGATGTATAAAATCACAAAGTTCGAACTGATATTACAAGTACAAGAATAATATTAAAACCACAAAGTTAATTAATTATACACTTACCAGCCTATTCATGTTGGCTGTAGCGATGGACTGAGAGCCAAATCGATGTGTGACCATGCTCCTGGTCCCATCCTCGGGCCTCGCCTTCCTGTTTGAAGCGTTCTGCTCAGCCGCACGCTGGACTTTTGGATCAGGCCAGTAGGCCTTCCACTGAACCCACAGTTCATCTCCTAGCCAACTCGGCTTCCCCAGTCCGTCAGTGTGCCTGGCCTTCATGGTATTAACCATCCCCTTGTAAAGGGAACTACCATGGGCGTTGAAGCAGTACCAGAGTGGCCACAACAGAGCTTTGGGAAGGAAGTAATATTTCTACACAAGTACAGACAAACATCCAAAAACATACTAATTGTGAGAACTTAAAAACAGTCAATTATAACAAGTGTAGCACATGCACAACAATTATATCGGTGACTAACATATCACCCAAGTACAGTGGCTAACATACCACTCACATTGTCCTATATTTTACTACAACAATGGTGACTAACATATCACCCAAATATAGTGGCTAACATACCACTCACATACAGTAACATACCACTCAAGACAAAAAAACAATTATGAAACAGCAGTATGATTATTAACTCACCCTCAGCTCCTCAAAGTACTCTCCCTTTAACTGGTCAGGGATGGTAGTCCACTGGGCGCCACCCTGTTGTGGTGGGAGCATCTTGGCCCTGATGATCTGGCCTAGGTTGTGAGCCGCCTTTTCCGCAAATAACCTGCAAAGAATAAGCCAATCATTAAGCAAACCTTCGTAATATATAGTAATGAACTCAAGCCATAATACAACATTTTTACGTAAATATATAAGTTAAATCATAATACTTACTTGTCCCCGTTGGGGTAGAGTACAGGCCTACCATTCCACTGAAGACCGTCCATGGGTGATCTGTAGGGACAGTCATCGTCTGGCACGTGGGCCCATGGGTCACGGGGATCGCTCGAGCCCCTACTGGACTCACCTGGAGTCCCACGAGCAGTCGGGGAGCCGTGCTGTGAGCTAGGCCCGGTGTCATCTCCCTCAGTACGTGGTGACTGAGGAGTGCGTGGAATCTCATCCGGTTGTATGGTGTAACGAGGCAGTCTGGGTTTCGGCATCTGCAAATTAAAGCAAAGATCTGTGTTAGTACATACAGAATTGAATATAAAACATGTACAATCAGAGATATAGCAAGGAACGACACTAGACATTCGGGTGGTCACGCCAGTAGGACTCCCAAACATCATGAAGGGGACTCGGCATCCACTCTTTGGGCGGAACTCCCAAAAGCCAGTTGGCTTTCCAAACCTCAAGTAAGGGAATCCTCAGTGTACGTTCTGACATATTTGAATGCTAACCTGACCAATCGAAGTTTAGTTCATTGCTAACGTATTATTTCATTCTATTTATCGAGGTTTTTACTTGCCATTTAAGATATGTGTAATTAAGGAAAAGTTTTATATATATAATTTATTATATTTTGCTAACATACCCAAAATTCTTACTCATTTTTATTATTAATTTTTACTTTGCATTATACTTATAATATTTCTAAATTACAACTAATTACTTTGCATTATAGTTACGATATGTCTATATTATACATTTTCATTAACAACTAATTACAACTAATTACGGCCGATTACGATCGAATCATACTACAACTAAATTCTAGAGGTCTCCAATCAACCCCAAACAAAGTCTCAATACTCCAAATATCAATTCAACCCAATCAAATTCTCAATTACTAAAACAAAATTTCAATTCCTAAAATAGCCAATTCATCCCAAATCTATCAATTCACCAACCAAAACTTGTGCATCTCCCCTAATTTGAGCTACATAACATAATAGATACTACTAAAATGCATACCATTCAATGAAATTGAAAAAGAATGAAGAATACTCAAATTTAGACAAGTTAGGGTTAGAAGTTAATACCTTTGATTGCGGAATAAATGGTGAAAGAATCAAGCAATTAACTAGCTACCCTTATTCCTTGATGGAAGAGCTTCGAAATGCCTATAAGATTGCTTGAAATGGTGAAGAAATGAAGAAGATATGGCAAGAGGGGTTTTCGCCGGTGGAGGAAACGCGAGGGGGCTGAAGGTTCTGTTCTTGTTATCGACGATCTGGGACTAAGTCCCGTATTTATATTTACCGGTCTGCGACGGATGAGACGGATGAGACATCCGTCGCTAACCGGCGACGGATGAGTCATCCGTCGTAAAATAACGACGGATGAATCCATCCGTCCCTAGCTTTTATTTTCCTATTTTTTTCTTTTTTTCCATGGTCAATGAGATATACGACGGATGAGTAATCCGTCGTAATTACGAGACGGATGAATCCATCCGTTGCAGAAACGAACAACGGATGGAGTCATCCGTCACTAATAATGCGACGGATGAGCATCCGTCGCAAATCTCAAACGTCCCAAGGGTTTAGGGACGCGCATTATCACGAATTGTCTTTATCCGTCGCTATTTCTATTTCATCCGTCGTAAAAAGACCGATCCGTCGCTAAAGGTAGGGACGGATCGATCCGTCGCTAATTTCGGTCGCTGTTTATGGTATTTATTGTAGTGACTTATGGTTTATTAAAAAAATCTGATATATTTAATGTTGTTAGATTACAGGATTGAGCAGGCATGTTTGTGGCTCATCATCAATCAGCAAGGTATTTGAAGCAGAATAATTTTCTTTTAGATTTGTTTTCCCCCACACTTTGTTCAATTTCTTAAGAAACAGCGGCTTCTCCTTCTTATGATGGCACCCAAATCCAGAATCAGTGCACTCTTCCTGACCCTGCAAGCACAAGTCAGATGATCATTCATAAACTACTACATATTGTATAAATGCTTGGCCTAAAAAATATCCAACAACAACGCATATATGGGAGTAAAATTGGATTGCATTTGCTATATGAGTATGAGTTGACAGTGTCGCTAACCCATACGAAACGCAGCTTGCTTCTCTTTCCACCAGTTATGCTGCTCAAAACACCATCAATGTTGTGCCTGATGAATCAAAAATAAAAACTAGTCATGTATTGAAGAGAAGAATAGCACCTGATGCGAAAACTAAACTACTCGTATTGAAATTCAGTTTACTGACTCTCTGGCAGAGGACCACAGTGCAACTTCAAACCGCTCGAAGCAATAATTCAGGAACTCGGTGCAAAATGGCCTCTTAAAGACTGTGATATAGTTACAAAAAATTAACGATCTAGTATAGTAGTAAAATTTACTTAAATAAGTTCTCACTAAATTCAACATCGAATTACCCAAAAACTTTCCGTAAGTCACATCAGGGCGCAACCCGCGAACACTGGCCGTTTCACGAACGTGCACCCTTTGCACCAGCACACCACCTAGACAAAGCACAATGAGCTTCTTCTTGGGGCCAAGGTTGAGTTTCTCCAGTGGAAGATCAAGTTCGTTCTTGGAGTTGATTCCTTTGTTGTCACTTTCTTCATTAGAACCCTGCTGATGCTTCTCTTGCTTGACGGCTGGTGTTTCTGACATTTTCACGGTTCCTTTGACGTCACTTTCTTCATCAGAAACCTGCTGATGCTTCTCTTGCTTGACGACTGGTGTTTCTGCCATTTTCACGGTTCCTTTGACGTCACTTTCTTCATCAGAAACCTGCTGATGCTTCTCTTGCTTAACGACTGGTGTTTCTGCCATTTTCACGGTTCCTTTGACGTCACTTTCTTCATCAGAAACCTGCTGATGCTTCTCTTGCTTGACGACTGGTGTTTCTGCCATTTTCACGGTACCTTTGTCACTTACTTCTTCAGAAACCTGCTCATGCTTCTTTTGCTCGACCACAGGTGTTTCAGCCATTTTCACTGCAGGTTGTTATGAGATAAGGGTACTGATTGTCGACTTAAATAGGCCAAGAAAAGTATCCCAGGGGGTTGCCAACCTTTCCTGTTCCCTCACATTAAGGAAATTAACTGTATTAATCTTAAGAATTCATTTAAGTTCAAAACATTTCATCTTCTTTCTGGCATAGTAATTGCCTAATTGGAACGCTCATGCAAAGTGAAAATTAATATTTTTAAGCTTAATTTCAAGCAAACGTTTTGTTTTCCTTTTATATTGAGGAAGTAGATTATTTATCTTCACATATATTCTACACTGATGTTCTGATAATGGAGAAGATATATCAGTTATATATGTAATCGATTCTTAAACTCAGGCGTTTCATAACAACAACATAAAAAAGTTAGCACACTCAAATATTCTGCTTAAAAACCAGATACATTGATCATTCACTCATCTAGTCATCTACTACTCAAAGTTTCATCCTCTTATAAATCTTTCCTAAACATCCAACTGAATTGCATAAATATCCCCACGTTTAAGATTGTTGCTGGGCGATCAGACATCAAATTTTAGTAAACATCACAGAATTCTATTAATTGACTTCCAATTTTAGTAACAACCTGATTAGATTTCCAAGTTTTGAATAGATACATTGGACTCACTTTAGTTCAATGTAAGAACTTCACCTTTTCAAAATTATGTTTCTTTTTGTGCTCCAGACAACTGAAGATCTAGATATTTGGAACGAGTTTCATACTCATTAGTCATTACACTTCGGTCGACGTTCTTATTTTTTTTTTATTATTTGTTTTTGGGAACATATAGCTTTTATTCGAAGTAGTCAGTCAGTCAATCAAGTACAACATAACTAATTAACAACCATAACGTACAGTAAGGACAGCAATAACACAAATACAAACTAACTAAATTATCACAGGATATGAATCTTACAGCATTATAGAGAGCTCTCATATTTTGATGAAAAAGATACCTTGTCAAAGCTGTTTGGACTATTCCGCGTAAAATCTGTTGTAGATCGCCACTTGTGTGCTGAAACATTCTGGCGTTTCTTTCCCTCCAACCGCATAAATCAATTCAGAGACAAGAGTTTTACAGAATTTGTTCGAAGGCTACCTCAAACTGATCTGTATATCTGCACAATTTCAGTCTCCCAATTGCCTACTGACCTCTCTTTATTACACCAAACAAGTACAGCTTTTCCACACACACCTTGGAGATTTGGACACATGAAGAATAAATGGTTGATATCCTCATCATATGCTCTGCCACAGAACACACACTAGGGATCAACCGCAATTTGGAACTATAAAAGCCGGTCCTTGGTTGCAAGCCGTTTCCACAAGGCTAGCCACAAAATAAATTTGGCTTTTGCAGTTGCCATATAGATTGGAAAAAATATAGATTGCATAAAACAGAACCAGAAATTTCCCCAGTAGGTAACACCTTGGCTACTGAGAGTCTGAGACCACAATGCATATAGTATTACAGTAATAATATTAAAAAAGTTTCAGAACGAGAAAATGCCGCAATGTTAAATAAAGTTCTACTTCTAACATTGTGAAAGCAAATTCAATTGATACATTGACCTGCTCATTTAGTAGCAATATAGAATTTAATACTATGATATTCTGCTCAGATGCAACAGATACTTTAGTTCCATGTATGATGATCTAGATACATAATCCCTGGCCTTCTCAATCATCAAGCAAGGAAAACCAGAGACATTGACTACTTATGTAGAGGAGGAGCTTTCAGCCTCTTCATTTTTTTTGCTGCTAAAGTGATGCACAACCGCAGCATAATAGTCCCAATCAGGATGCGAAGGCGTGATTTCAGGCTGACCAATGCGATGATCCTTAACATAAGAAGGAACATCTTCAGCAGCTGCGAGCCCATCAAGAAACTTGCACAGCTCACCATCTGGACCTGACAAACGCAGTTAAAAGGAAAATATTAGTAACAATTAAACCAAGTACGATTTAGAGAGCAATTAGGTCCAAACATAGTAACTAGGTTCCGGGTTTACCTAAGTAGGTATCCTCAGGGTCGTGCTTCTTGTACGGGCTAGGAAAAATAGCCGTATTAGGCTGCAAATAGCATATACAAAATCGATATAACAATCAATGTACTGAAAACAAACTAGGATCAATTTTGATACTGAAAGAACATAATAAAAGAACATGCATGAACTATAAGGACTCAATTAGTATGTTGCTCGAGTACCGACCGGATTGAGCAGGCATGTGTGAGGCTCATCATCAATCAGCAAAGTGTTGGAAGCACAATATTTCCCTTCATGTAACCTAAGATAATCCCACAAGTCTTCCGATTCCTTAAGAAAGAGAGGCTTCTCTTCCTTACCAAGGCAACCAATTCCAGAGTCTCTGCACTCATCTTGACTCTACGCAAACAAAATATTCCACAATCAACAGGGCTAATTAACAATAATCAAACATTGCCAAAACCAGAATTATTCTAGTATCTTCTCTTATCAGTTTAATAATGATATATTCATAATGAGACGAAACGCAAACCATAAAATTGCGAAATTCATATGCGCAAGGAAGAATAAGAAGACTAACCCATACAAAAAGGATCTTCCTTCTCATATCACCAGTTATGTTTGTCAAAACAGCTTCTATGTTATGACTGTCAAGACAAGACAAGCTATTTTTATGATCAAGATAACATAAAACAGATCAAGATAACATATGTTTATGGAGTAAAAAGCAGGTAAAATTGACTGACTCTTTAGCAGAAGACCAGAGTCCAACTTCAAACCTCTGAAAGCAGAAATTCAAGAACTCAGTGCAAAAAGGCCTCTTAAAAACTGCAAACAGAAAAAGAAAAAGAAAAAAGGATTAGCAAACATGGGTTTGATTTTAATCTAAGAAGCAAAGCGTATTTCTAGTAGTACCTAAAAACTTTTTGTTGACGAGATCAGGTCTGAAACCACGAACAGAGGCCTTATCTCTAGAGTGAACACGATGAACGAGCAAACCACCAAAGCAAAGAACAACCAGCTTTTTCTTCTTAGGGGCATCGTCGAGATTGAGCTTTTCCAATGGAAGATCAAGCTCTGAATCGGTTTCGTAATCGCTGCCACTGCTCTCTTCGAGAAGCCCGTAGTGTGATGCTCGCAATTTTGATGCCATTTCTATGTAAAAACTTTGACAGAGCTAGCTTCTTCGATGGTTAATTTGTTCTGTATCTGTAACTGCTGCACTGGCTGTTGAGTTTACTGTTGACTTCAGTAGACCAGGGGCATATAAACACCAAAATCAATTTAATTAGGGCAAACCAAATTATAATTCCGTTCCCTTTTTTCACTATTCGGGTAATTGGGTTTAATTGGAGAAACTGAAAAATAATCATTCCATTTTCGACTTTTCGTGATGTACTAATTATGTTTTTATTTTGAAAAATTACCATACACTTTTGGTGTTATTGTACAATTTTCTGTTTTTTACACGCAACATTTTTAATTTATTTGATGGAGTTAAAAAGTTTAGAGTGTTATTATATTGCGCACATGTTCTCTAGCGCAAAATGATATTGCGACAAGCTCAGGCACAAAATGATACAATTATGAATGGAAAATATTAAACGTCGGAACATAAATTTACTAAATGTTGGAAATTTATTGTAAATTACATAAAATATATATAAATTTATAATTTTACAAATTAACCCAATACTTTTAAAATCATCACAATTCCAACTTAAATAAATCAAGCCTCTAAATCAATAACCTAATCAACATATTTCAATTCAACTTGAAGAACACACCAAGAGATATCATCAAACTCAAATCAAGGTTAGTTCTTTAATTTTTATTTTTTTAAAGTATATGTGTGGCGTATATGGGCGGCGGAAAACCACCGCCGCCCATATTAAGGTCGAGCAGCCGCGGCTGCTCGGTCGGAACAGCAGGCCGCTGACCTGCTGTTCGGTCGGAACAGCAGGCCAGCGGCCTGGTGTGTATTTTTAATTTTTTTATTTTTTTATTTTTTTTATTTTTTTATTTTTTTTTGCTATATATATATATATATATATATATATATATATATATATATATATATATATATATATATATATATATATATATATATATATATATATCAAATTACATCAAACTTCAACTTGGTATATTAATTGATCTTCATATTTTATTGATGCACACATTTCTCATGTCCCTTTATAATTTGATAATAAATTAATGACTTGTTGTATATATACGTAGTTGTAGAGATATTGATTGTTCATTCTAATCTTACTTTGTTGTATTTATAGATGGATAAGGGTGGAAAGAAAGGATATTGGGAAGATGTTGGTGGTGGACGCTTGCAAGGAAGGGTTGTTACTCAATCAAACCGTAAGCGTGCAGAAGAAGGACGTAGGCTTCCTGTTGAGGCCAAAGCAAGGGCTACGAGGGATGACATGGAGCAGGAAAGTGAGAGTACCCAAGTGCATGAACAGTCTGCACGTGCAACTGAGACCATGGTGGATAGTTCCGATGATGATGATACTTCGATATCTAGTGGTACACTTAAAGATATGGAGAGAGATGCATATCTTGATAACCTTCGCAATAAAGGTAAAGGGATTAATCGCCATGAGATTGCTAGTGATGAGGAAGACGATGAAGAAACTTATGATAATTTGCAAGGTAATTCAATTTCTTGTGATTTTATTAGTTAATATTGTTTAGGTTCTTCTTTTTAATTTTTACTTTATTTAGGGCCGAGAGAACATATTCATGGTGACATGGAGGGTAATGTGCATGGTAGCCCGATGAGTTTGGGAGTTGATGGAGGGCCAGTACTAAAGGAGTTATTGCCTTCGTTCAAACACCATATTGCATACCAAATATGGCATAAGGGGGAGGTCAGTCAATTTTATGTTTGTGAGACTTGAATTATTATGTTGGTCACATAATATTTAATATTGTTGTAACATATTTTTTTTTTTTATAGGTCCTTAGGTGCTTGCATTGTCATTCAAGACATGCAAGATCAAAGAATCTATCCCAGAAAAAGATGCAAATTATGATGTATTGACATGGTTGAAGGAAAGTAGGCTATACCACCTGAAGGACTGTATGTACAAGTCTATTGACCACGCTCTTATATCAGCTTTTGTTGAGAGATGGCAGCCTGAGACCAACTCCTTTCACATGCCATTCGGTGAGATGACCATCACTTTACACGATGTATGGTATATTCTACAGATCCCCGTGACTGGTAAGCCTGTGATTTCTAGTCGCACGACTGAGGGTTTGATGACAGATATGGGACTTCTGCTGGAATTGCCTTTGGATGACAAATTGGGAAGGGAACTTGGTTGGAAGCATGGTCGGTGTGGGTTTGATGTATTGGAGAAGCGCCTAAAACAGGGTAATTTGAACAACAACTCTGTATTTTCAACGTATTTGTTGTGGCTCCTTGGCACGACATTGTTCGTTGATAAGACAACCACTCTTGTCCACGCCGGTTTTCTAGAGTTTCTACATGAAAGTGATGGTGTTCAGAACTATGCATGGGGTGCAGCTACATTGGCCAACTTGTACAGACAACTCGGAGAGGCATCACGAGCTGGATGCACCAACATTGCTGGTTGTCTCACACTTCTACAGGTTAGTGTCAGCGTCAGTGCTTTTTATCTAATGTTGTCGTTATAATACTTATTATTGAATTAACATACAATGCATTAATTACAGGCTTGGATTTATGAATACTTCCCGCCTTTTCGTCCAAGGGGAAGAACAGATGTGGTAGATGGTCCTTGGGCAAAAAGATGGATACCGTCCCCAAACCGACTAGCTGAGCAGGAATCATTACTGAAGTCTATCCGTATTCAGTTGGACGAGTTGCGTGCCAACCAAGTAAGTTTCCTAGTTTACTTGAATTCTGACTTTAGTTCTGTTTGAATATTATCGTCAAATGTACAATTTTGTTTCGTACTCAGGTGAACTGGACACCATTTGGGGACAACCCTTCCCAGGAAGTTCCGATAACACTGTTTGAGGGTATTCTACATTGTCGGAGTTACACCGAGCCATATATGCCAGATCGTGTCATGAGACAGTTTGGATATGGACAGTCTATTCCATTCGCACCAATTCATCCAGTAAAAGCTGTGAGGACAGAGACACCACGTCAATACATTCTGGAACACCATGTCGACCGAACCATGTTTTTGAAATGGCGGAGCCACTTATGCAACCTATCACAGAGGTAACTATGACTACATGCAAATTTAAATGGTCTATTTAAAATTTTTCATTTGAAGACCATTATGACTAACTATATGTATCTTAATCTTTCAGGTCTGTGAGGCTTAATACATTTCAAATTGAGAGTGATACTACTGATTACCTACTTTGGTATATTCCTAGGACACATCCCAAGGTAAATAGAGAGGTTGTCCAGAATGCAGTTCAGGATAAGAATTCTGAAGCGGAATTGCTTATGACTATCACGGATATGGTCGCCCCATTCCATCCGCAGACCAATCCATCTCCCACTTATGATGACATGAAAAACCTTGTGCATCAACTGTCCCGTATGCTAGTCAAGAAGCCTCGTAGGATAGTTGATTAGGCACTACAATGACCGTGTCTTTTATGTTTTAGTTTAATTTGTGTTCCGGATACTCGAACCCTTTGACGTTTGTGTTTTTCTATGTGTTTGTTTTGGACCTAAATTATTATTTTTTGGATGTTAGTTTATGTTTGTGAGACTTGAATTATTATTCTATGGGTGTTTCGAATGTTAGTTTGTGTTATTGCAATGCCACTATTTTACAAAAACTAACCACAAAAATAAATATTGGGGATTCTAAATAATTAGGAAAATTGTATAAGATATTGCAATCATAAATCAGAAATGTGAAAAGCTATTCTATGAAAAACTAACAAGAATTCATCATACTTTCCCTCTCTCTACATACCAATCTTTCCAATGAGCTACCTGTGGCACCCTATGATATTTCCAAAAAATGATGAAGTTCCCGATCGGGGCTCCTGGGTCCACGTGTATCACAAAGAAGTGGTTGCTGCTCATACCAATTGACCATTCTTCTGCGGGTGGATCTGGTCGTGGGTGTTCTGGATCAGCGCGCGATTCCCATGGTACGAATGTATAGCTACTATCTGCACGGTAACAATGGATAACTTTCTGATAATTAGTCGCAACTGCTAGACCGAGTTCTGTCATACTCAACCAGTTAGGTTTATCGCATCCCCCAACAAAATGAGTCAAACTAATAATTTGCCTTTGGTATTCAACACAACCTCCTGCAGATCAAGTCAAATAACAATTGAAAGTTTCATATTTATATTATATAATAAATAGCATTATGTACATGTTTCAATGAAATAAAAATAGAAAAAAATTATGAGAAGGAAGCCAACATACCTGCAATGGCTATATACTTGTCTTTGTAGAGTCTCATCTCTTGAATTATGTCCAGACGCACTTGAACCCATTTTTCCTGTGTCCCGTACCTATAGTGGGCTAGTGCTCGGTACCCACAATTCCCATCAGAGTCAACATTCAACCATCCTGTGATATAGTCTGCTAAACGAACCGGCATCCATGAGCTATATTCAAAGTTGAACAGTTGTTTCGTAGCCTTTTCCTTCTCATTCTTCTTGTCCTTTTGATTCTTCTCATCTTTCTGATCCTTCTTCTCATCCTTCTTCTTTTCATTCTTATCTTTCTTCTCATTTTTCTTCTCATCTTTCTGATCCTTCTTCTCATCCTTCTTCCTTTTATTCTTATCTTTCTTCTCATTTTTCTTCTCATCTTTCTGATCTTTCTTGTCATCCTTCTTCTTTTCCTTCTTATCTTTCTTTTCATTCTTATCTTTCTTCTCATCCTTCTTCTTCTCCTTCTCATATTCACTTTGGTATCTTTTCCCCTCAGCGTTAGGAGGTCGTCCTTTGTGCTTATGATGAATTGGCTCTTCAAATGTGGTTGACGCGGGGAACCTCATTTCATGGATATATTGAGATAACATCCTCTTCTGCACGTCAGATGCACTTTCCTTGAAGCCTCTGAATGCTTCGTCACATATATCATCAACAGTGGCTTTTCTGGAATCATCCCAAGAATATTTCTTATCCAAATCAAGAGTTTTCCAGAATGGGTGAATATCAATTGGGTCGATTGGAGTATATTCATCTTCAAGCTTCTTCATGTGGCATGCACACATCAACCCATGTGTGCTGCGTAACTCACATATACAAATAGGAGCATCACCCCCGCTACATTTTGCGTCATAGCATCTTTTAATCCACTCCTCTAACTCGTTAGTCATCAACTGTATTGCATCATGCGAAACAATCCCACCAAGCCTTCGAAACAATAAATTTGCTCTACAATGATGAGACTCCTTCGTTCTATTCAGCTCGAAATCAGATCTAATATGATTCAATTCATCTTCAACAATCTCGTGGATCTTCAAAAAAATGGTAGGAAAATTACTCCTCGCATTTCTAATCCAGGACTTCAGTTGAGCATGCGCACTTTCTACCCTGCAATAATATTAAAGATTGCATAATTGAATATGATAAATTTATGCAAGTGGTGTGCTTTTACGATAATGAAAGGACAATAGTAAATTAAGAAAATTGAGTCAATGGTACCTGTTGGTTGTTTGAGTTCCAAAATGTAGATATTTTCTTGTCCAGTACGACACAAAATTTTCATGATGCGGATCACACCATGTCTTCTTGACATACTCTCCAAATAGTGGTAAGAATCTCCAAGTATAAAGTAGCTCATCCACATGTTTTTCATATTCATCAACACTTTGTGAGTTCACAACCTTCTTCCACCTTGCCCTAACTGCCCTCTCATACTTTCGACTTCCAGAGTGTTTAACAAAATTCTTATGTACACATTCTGAAATGTGTCGCCTACAAAGTAGACGACCACTCTCCGGAAAAACAGTATCAATGGCGTTCATAAGGGCTTGCTCTCTATCTGTAACAAAAACACCTGGATACTCAACAGCACTAAAAAATTTTTTCAACTCTCTCATTATCCACACATAGCTATCCTCCTTTTCATGGTAGATGCATGCAAATGCAACATGAAAATTCTTACCGGTTGGCAATAAACCCATCACTTGAACCAAAGGCATATTATATAGATTTGTTGCATATGTGGCATCCAAGAGAATAACATAAGGATATAGTCGAACCAAATCAACGCTATGATGGTGAGCAAAAAAAACTTCACCAACATGATTATTACCTGGTTCCTTTCGCTCATTATGATAGTAATGGTGATCGGAGAGTAACTTCAGAAAGTATTGCATCGTGGTTAGCCCATCCCTATCCTTGTTCTTGTTTTTGTGAATTGCATTGTACACATGTCTGATGTTGCTCACATTATCTTTATTCAACAACTTTACCTCTTGCAGGATACTCTTTGGCTTCGTTCGAGTCATATACAACTTATGTATGTGTTCTAGCTCCGGTTCGCTCAACTTTGCCGCCGATGTATGCCAATTAGGGTGCTTCCCAAGTGCATGGTTATGCCTCCCTCTATTCTCTCATGTGCGTACAACCCATGGACCATTATCACAATTTCTTTTTAGTTTCAACTGAAAGGGACATTCATTCTTCTTCGTCCCACTTGAATGGCGACTCACAACATTGACATTTTTACTCGTCGTCGCTCTGTACTTCCCACTACGTTCACAACCAAGGTAAATCCGATTTGCATGTGCTGTGACAACTGTGAAGTACATGTGATTTTCCCAACCAATTCGCCTAACTTCATCTTCTGCGGCTATTCTTGTAGGAAATTCTCCAAGACTATTGAACAAGTAATTCATGTCATCATACATATGATCTTGCTCCTTATCATTCCCATCATCATTAACCTGAAAATAAAAATGTATACTAATCAATAAATTGATATATGAGATAAATACGTACATTTGTTCTAATAAAATATGAAGATCAATTAATATAACAAGTTGAAGTTTGATGTGTATATATATATATATATATTAGCAAAAAAATAAAAAAAAAATTAAAAAAAAAATAAAAACGGACCTATACGCGGGCCTGCTGCTCCGCGCGAGCAGCAGCCAGCAGGCCGCGGCCTGCTGCTAGCCATTAGCAGCAGGCAAGCTTGCCTGCTGCGGTTTACAAAAAAAAAAAAAAAAAAAAAAAGGCTTAATACACATAAAATCAGTAATCTTTACCTCATAATTTTCATACTTCGACCATTCTTCAGTCCAAGGTGGCCATTCCATGTTGAAAATTTGTATTCAGAAGAGATTGTTTCTGAAGAATTTGTTGTGGAGAAGGAAGTAATGAACGTATGAAATTGTGTTAGTTGTAATTTGTGTGTATTTAATGTATTTAATAAATTTGTGACTTATTTGTAAAATATTAAAAATAAGGTGTTTTTTGCAAATTACTAATAAATTTCCAATGTTTAGTAAAATTGCTACTACGTTTAACAAGCCCCTTATGAATTATACATTAGGTTAATTACAAATTGATAATATTTCTAACAAGAAAGACAGAGTTCAACCAAATCTCGGTTCGGCTAGTTAAAATCCGATCAGATAGTTTTAATATAAATAGATTAGATTTATCAAATCTAACCATTTCATCACCATTCCTCTCTCTCTCTCTCAACAACTGGTCTTTCTCTCTCTAGCATTTCCACCACCTGCTTCACCTGTTGTATATATAATTCCCTCTTCTTCGTCTTCATTTCTATTTGTTGTTGATTTTTGTGGAGGAAAAACCGATGCGTGATCTCGGCGACGATGCTACTGACCGTTTGTGGTGGAAGTCATCACGTCCGCCTCCCGATCCGGAGTCGCTCAGCTACGAGTGTCTGGCAGTCGCCGAGGAAGCGGTGGGAGAGAGTGGTGAATTGCGTCCATCCGATTCTATACTCGGAGGAGAGGAGAAGAGACGTCATTGATTATGTGCAAAGACTCATCCATTGTCTTCATTGTCGGGTCTTAGATCTTCTTCTGCTTTACTTTCTCCGTACCGTTTTGTTTTGCTTTAGTGTATGCTATTGTGAGATCGGTGATTTTGAGGTAACATAGTTGCTTGAGGGTCGATACATGCTGATGTTGCAGAAAAACGGGTATCCCATTTAGAAAGCTTACGAGCAGTTTGTAAGCTGAGTCGGATATGACCGAGATGCAATGGATTTTTTTAAACGACAAATATTACATCTACTACTACCATACTACTATACAAACATCATATACCACTTTATATCTCCACACCCAAACCACCTTGAGTATATTCGAAGATTCTAAGGTTTAATGAAATATGTTGATTGACCACCATGTGTTTGATAAAATTATTGTGTGAATATTTCGACTATGTTGCTTTGCTTATTGTACATGGGGTTGATGTTGATAGATAAATGGAATGGAGAGAACATGGGCAGCTGCATCAGACCAGCAAATGGAGTCGACAATTGTTGTCAGTGACCAAGCAAGATCTGCGCCTTCGTTTTTGAAACTCCTAGCCATGAATTTGCCAGAGTGGAAGCAAGCAATATTGGGATGCATCAGTGCAATACTAGTCGGTGCTGCAAAAAAACGAGTCAGGGAGAGAAAAAAAAACGGATTGGGTCCGGGATCTACTAAACATAAGGAAAAAAACAAAAAAAGAAGAATAAGAAGGAGGATCGAGTCCAGGATTCGATCCAGACCGAATCCGGGCCCGTCCGACCAGTCAGCCATCGGATCAGCGACGGATCCGATCCGAAACGGTCCGATCCATGAAGGACCGGATCAATCCGGCCCAATAGAATAGTTGGTTCTAATAATTTTCTAGTTGCTTTCTAGCTCAGAATCCACAATTAATTACTAATTACTATGTAGTACTAGTCTAATGAACCAACACAAACATGTTACAGTCCATTAAAATTCATAAATTTTTACTACCTACATGATTGTTCTTGTATAGTATAAACAAAAACAAAATCAATAAAACACAACTATGCGTTTATGCCCTCTGATTCTACATGAATTAAATGATATGTACTCACTAGAGAAGCAAAGGGACTTAAACACTTGTTTCCAACCGGAGGGCCACGAACGGGATTCTTCTCAACCACAAAACTGTCGCATCCTTACTCTTTGCTTATCCTCTGCACAACTTTGAAAATAACCACAATCAAGATCCCCAAAAGACCGAAAATCAAGACGATGCCACCAAAAATCTCAAGCACAATCTGAAGCTTCACCGTAGATTCCTCCTTATCCTTATGGCTCCTCAATGCGGGACGCTTAACAACCAATGCATCCTTCTAACAGAATGAATATGCTCTGTGATACTTTGATGTCGTATTCGTCAAGCAATTCCAGATAACAACAACCGTCTTGTTACCGCCATTCGAAGCAAGACAGGACGTAACTTCCCGGACAAAAGATTATTCGAAATCTCAACAAAACTAAGGTTCCTATTGCAAGAAAGAAACATACCCTCTCCAAGTGAATGTCAGTTGGTTTTTACCAACACTAATGTACTGAATCAACGTCAACCAAAATAGGAACGACGGTACCGCGGTACTTGTCCAACAAGCTTCCTAGGTGATACATCAAGCACTTGGAGGGAATGTTTCTTGAAAATGTAATTTACGAAATTATATTATCATACATTATACATTATGTTTTTAGCATAATTTAGAATTAATATAAAATCAAGCCTTAAAAAAAAAAATACTAAATGCAAATGGGAGGCATTAAACACGTTTTTAGACGATTACACGTTTTTCTTAATATTAGTTAGTCTGTCCCTCCTCCAGTTTTCCAATCGAAAGGCTAAACAGCAAAACAGAGAGAAAAGTATATCAAGTTATTAACGAAGGAGAAAAGGAAGTCGTCAGCTAAGAAAAATCCTTGGCGATTAACTTTTCTTCGACCCTTTCCGAATCCAAACCCCTAAAACCCTTTCACCAATTATCTCCAATTTCGTTCCTGCTCGAGGTCAGTAATAATAATCCCTAAATCTCTCTGTCTTGATTTTCGATTAGGGTGGGTTGAATTTTTTAAACTCTTGCTGCCATTAGTTTTATTCTGTGCAAACAATTTAATCAAATGAAGCAATTCAATATCCATATAAGCCCTCGTGCTCGTGGGCTGTTTAATGGCTTATGCACTATAGTTATTCTTGTTTTCCTGTTCTACAATAATGCTGCAAGCTTTGATAGGAGGAATCCATTATCTATGGAATCACCATATGTTTCCACTTCTAGTAGTCTTAAATTTCCCCTTTTTCGTAGAGAATTGGTTGAGTTTGGCACTAATTCCTCCATGTATGTAAATGGGTCTGATCCTACTGCCCTAAATGTTAAAAGGACTGATGTTTGCCTGGGTATATATGATCACACTGGATATACGACTAGTTGCGAGTTCTTGAAAGCTCATCCAGAGTGTAAGTCAGGTGGGTTTGTTAATTACTCCAAGTTTTACTATTGTGGTTGCAACCAGAGTCCGTGGGCGTTTCTCGTGTTGGGCGTTTGGCTTGTTGCACTGTTCTATCTTCTAGGCAATACTGCGGCCGATTACTTCTGTTGTTCACTGGAGAAGCTTTCGAGTCTGTTGAAGTTATCGCCTACTGTTGCTGGGGTTGCTTTACTTCCCCTTGGTAATGGTGCTCCTGATGTGTTTTCCAGCATTGCGGCCTTTGTAGGCACTGGTGCTGGGGAGGTTGGACTTAATAGTGTGCTAGGAGGAGCTGTCTTTGTTACTTGCATTGTTGTTGGAGCTGTGTCCTTCTGCGTGGCCGATCAGGATGTTCAAATAGATAAAAAGTGCTTTGTAAGGGATATCATATTCTTTATGGTTACAATCGTGTCACTCTTGTTGATCTTAGTTGTTGGTAAGGTGACTGCTTGGGGTGCTGTGGCGTTTG
Organism: Plantago ovata; assembly: GCA_028274465.1. Classification (NCBI taxonomy): domain Eukaryota; kingdom Viridiplantae; phylum Streptophyta; class Magnoliopsida; order Lamiales; family Plantaginaceae; genus Plantago; species Plantago ovata. The sequence continues at coordinate 28,722,559 of CM051455.1, read as the reverse complement.
TAGCGATATATGCGGTGTATGCTGTTACAGTTGCTGCTAATGAGATATTAAGAGAACAGGCTCATAAGTTGAAGTTGGATGTTGTTACTCCTTTGCTTCCTGTCCGAGGAAGTGTGTTTTCTGGAGTTCTAGAGGAAGAATCCATGCTCCACTCATTACTCGACCTCGAAATTGAAAGTGCTAACCAGTCTCATTCTTCTTTACCAGCATGGATGTGGGCCTCTAATGTTGCAATCTACTCAAACCAAGTGCTGCGGATCCCCGATGGTGATAAGACTTTGTGGGGGTGGCATGATGATGACATAAGCACAAACGAACCATCTTTCTCATGTTCGAAGCTATTCGGTCTTTTGGAGTTGCCTTTAATTGTCCCAAGGCGGCTTACGATCCCTTTGGTAGAGGAGGAAACGTGGTCAAAGTTTTATGCTGTGGGCAGTGCTTTATTAGCTCCAATTCTTCTTGCATGCCTTTGGGGCGCACAAGATGGTTTGAGTTCAAGAAGTAGGATTGTTGCGTATGTCATTGGTGTTTCAGTGGGCTGCACATTGTGTATTCTTGCACATAAACACACCATGACCGATCATCCTCCTCGAAAATTCCTATTTCCTTGGGTTGCAGGAGGGTTTTTAATGAGTATTGTTTGGTTTTACATGATTGCGAATGAACTTGTAGCTCTACTTGTTGGATTAGGCATGGTTCTAGGTGTTAATCCTTCAATCCTCGGTTTAACAGTATTGGCTTGGGGCAACTCGATGGGTGATTTGGTTTCAAATATAGCGTTGTCAATGAATGGTGGGGATGGTGTGCAGATTGCCATGACCGGATGTTATGCAGGTCCAATGTTTAACACTCTTATCGGACTGGGAATTTCTATGCTGCTCGGAGCATGGTCACAGGAACCTGGTTCCTTTTCAGTCCCACAAGACCCAAGCTTATATTGCACTCTGGGTTTTCTAATGTCAGGGCTCCTTTGGGCACTCTTCATGTTACCTAGAAACGGAATGCAACCTAGCAGGACGCTCGGAGCAGGACTTGTGGCAATATATTTCATATTTCTATCTGTCAGGGTTGGCTCTGCAATGGGCCTGCTCTCATTTACTGGGCATTAGTTAAGCTCATGTACAGCAAGGAGATGTTGGTAAATCTTGTTGTATTCATAGTGATGTACTAACGATCTCATGCAGTTCCATTTGTGCATCACCAAATAGTCAATTTATATTGAGGAAGTTTCACGATCTGCACTTCTCCCTTTCTGACACATCTGAACTTTTTTTTTTTCCTCCTGGAACACAAATAGGCTTTGTAACCTGTATTTAATTTGTATAGTTTACTCGGTTTTGAGTTTACAGGATTGCAATTCTGTTCTCCATCCATTGGAGTTGTTAGTTAAACAAAATGCTGAATTATCGGCTGTGCATGCATCAACAATTCCAATGTCACATTTCTGCTTTCCTGTACTACTTTCTCTTGTTATTTTTACGCAGTCTGTGAGACTGTGACTGCATATAGTCTCAAGTTTAGAAGTCCATACACGGAGATGGATAGACTTTGCGATTACTAGTTCAGGGATGATATCATCATTTGAAATTCTTGTACACCAGCAAGCTATATCTACAGGTAATCCCTCATTTTATCAATGAATTTACTTTCAACAGTGTGTCGTCTTTGATACTCTTATCGATGCCTCTGCATTTATGTCATCTGCTTGGTCATAAAGTTGCCTGTAACTTCGTTGTCGGTCATTCAGTTATATATATATATATATATATATATATATATATATATATATATATATCAATTTACTGGGGGCAATGTAGTAGTTTTTATATTTGTGTTCAGATATGTGTCTGCTCTTTCAGCAAATTACTTTTCACTGTTATGGAATGATAATGATTTTCAGCTCGATGTATGTTGGTTTTAGAGGAAATCTAAACCTTAAATTTGTTGCATAGTTATCACTCACTATTCTGCAGTACAAGCGTTAAGGTTCCTGTTTATAGGTTATGTTTAGACTGGGAAAGAACTACTCTACTGTTTGTCTTTGAATAATATACTATGCTGATATATGGAACTTGGTTTCATAATTTATCATTCTTAGATTGAACTTTATGATTACCGCTAGAGTATGGTTAAGGGTGGTGTATTGCACTTGAAGTGAATGTTACAATCTTCCAACATGATGGATGGTTGTTCTTGCAGACGCCTCTTGAAAGTGATTGCTGTCTTTTCAACATGTTAACTATGCAAAAACTGCTGCTCCCTCCATTACCATGGTCCCCTGACAGCGCCCACAACTGTGTACTATCTTCGCCACCGATAGATAACACTTGCCGTGTCTTAGCTTTTCAAGGATTCTATGAAGTCTATTCTTACTACCTGGGGGATGCTAACTTCATTAAAGGAATACTAGACGAGGACAACTTCTACCCAATTATTGCTGCCACAACATTTCAAGGGAAGCTATTTACATTGACGGGCTACGATTTTACCTTGTCAACTACCAGTTTTAACGACCCTGATTTCAATAGGACACCGGTTATCTGGGGCGAACAAGCAGCACTAGCACTGGGAGAATTGTTAATAGAAACTTGCAAAACGGTATTATTTGGTTGAGTCATGTGGAGAACTGTTACTTGTGTATGCAAATAGTTATGATACTCATGATGGTTTGTATATTAAAATCTTCAAGGCGGATTTGAAGAACAAGGAGTGGGTGATGGTAAACAGTTTGGGCGATCGAGCTATATTTTTAGACGAATGCAAGGGATTGTCATCTCCAGCATCCCAATTTGGTTTAAGAACAAATTGTGTCTACTACGTTAACCCTTCTGACCGGAATCTATATACTTACGATTTGGAGGATTGAAGCATTACCATGTCTCTACCGTGTCCTCTCGTAAATTTTAAATGTGTCGCTTCATTTTGGGCAATATGATCCATCGACATATCATTTCATATATATTTTCATTTATGTCATCTCTTCTACCTCTATTCTTATGCATATTTATCTATCTGTGCCAGCCAGCTTATATAGTTGGTAGATAATGCAATCTACTAGAAATTGTATGAGCTGAATAGTGCTAATTTAATTGTTCTGTTAAACTCGATTGAGAAAGGATTTGGTTTTCATCTTCTATTTGCTCTAATACCATTTGGTTTCACTCGTTTAGCCTTTTGTTTTGAATAGGGAATATTTCATCCAGTACTCCTACTACTATAAGGCCTAATTACATTTACCTCCGAACAGTTACATCTAAGTTCAAAATTCTAAAATTATATTGACCAAACTAAATAGAGCTGTTCATTTTCTATCAACCAAACATGACCTTAACATTTTTAATTTTGTTTTCTTTCCTCCTCCTTCTTAACTGTTCCGGTCCGGCTCCGTTACTGGAGCAGCTCCGGTCAATCGGAGCTCAACAGCTCCAATCTGGTCAGAGCTATTGCACGCCCTATCAGATCGGAGTTGAAAGCTCTGATCTTATATCGGAGCTTACATAATACTACTATCATTTCAAAATCTTCACTATTTAAGTAATACATGTTTTTTTTAAACGGCCAAAACACTTTTTATTAATAACGAGAGAAAAATACAATGAGGTACTTTTTATTCAAAATGTTCACTATTAAGAAATACTTCGTACATGTTATTTTGCACTATTTGAGAGATACTTCCATTATGTTTTCTCTATTCCATAATAAACTTCCTAATTTTTCTTTTTTAACGTTCCATTACAATCTTCCTAACCTAAAAATAAAAATGAAAAAAATTTACTCCACTCACCAATACTTTATTATTTCTATTTCCTACTTTATCAATTATCATCACTTTATACATTCACTCTCATGCTCTAACAACTTTACCAATATAAATACACCACACAAATTAATATGTTATTATTATTCCTTAATCCGAGATAAATTAGTTGCTTAGGAGGCTTATTATGGGAGTAATTAATATAATATTGTCGAATTTTATGTATTTTAGAGATCTCCTATCCTATTAGTTTAAGAAGTATAGTATTTTAAAAAAATTAAAAATTTAATTAAAAGGTATTAAAATGTATGAGTAAAAAAAAAGGTGGGAGAATACTTTGGACAAAACGTCCATATTTTTTACTTACTTACGTTTGTTTTTTTTATCGAAATTTTAAGAAATTTATATAATAATAAGTATGCTGTTTATAAAAGAAAGAAACGTAAAAAATTTATAGACAAGACAAAAAAGTAAAATACTTTAAAAAATCTATTAGAAAAAAAAAACGGATGGGTACATTTCATTATTATTATGATTATAATACAAGAAGACACGAGGCGAATTTGATTAGATTAGCGGCCCCCACGATTAGAAGTTAAAAGTAGATTATTACATAAAAAACATGATTATTTATATTATATTTATATCAGTCGAGCTTGTTGAGTTGAGGATGAACCTCAATCCTAGCCATGCTCCTTGTTCCGCCGCCTTTGCCACCTCAACTTCCCCAACCACCAGCTCTTTCACTTCCTCATCCCGTCATCCGCCTCTGCCTTATCCTCTTCCACGTAGTTGGGGTCTCTCTCGTCAATCGCGGGTGGCGAAGTCTCCTCAAAGTAGTCCTTCTCTGGGCCCTCCCAAGTGTACTTTCCCCCATGGCCTTTCTTCGGGTCATGCTTGAGCGGAAGTCCATCGACTGGGTGACGGTCCATTCTGCCAACTCCTTTGTCGACGAGCTTTCTCTCGATGTGCTTCACCGTGTCCACGTCACGGGTCTTCACCTCAACCTTCTCCAAGTGCTTCCGGCCTCCCTCGGCTCCGCATTCGGCTTTGATCATCACTTTTTCGGCTTTTCCATCGACTATTGGTTTCATTTTCTTTGGAGATGTGAGACGGGGTACGTGTTTAATAGTGTTGTACTTTTGCCTGTAGAACTAGTACGCTGCAGCTTATGAAATGGATTATGGTTGTTTGTGATCGATCAATTTATGTTTATGGGAATTGGATGCAAAGGTGGTGGATATTTATAGCTTCATTTCGAAGGTACTCGAAAAGTATGGGCGTGTACGTAAGATTTGGACCATGCTAGACGTTTCTCGAGTGAGGTCTAGTGTTTTGGATAATAATGTTACTAATTCCTTTTGTTACACTTGGCTTCTTTCTAGTAACTTCCAAAATTCCTCTGGATCAATACAATATTATACTATTAGTAATGTTTGCCATACACCCTTACACACAAACCTTAGAAGAGACTAGTCTGAAAACTGCACCCAATAAAATATTTGTAAAGTTGCAACTTGCAACAACATTTACATTTTTAACATTGTTGCATTTGAAGACCAAAACAACACAAATATACAGACATAAAATAAAAAATGTAGGACTTATAAATTACAGATGCAAAATAATCAATCAATCAACCTCTAGTCTACTGATCACGATGATCTCTATTCTCCCAATAAGTTGTATCCGCAGTGATTGGATAGAGGTCACTAGTAGATGCAGATGAGCCAGTCCATGGCACATCCATTGATACAGTCTGGCCTTGTTCATCACCCATCTTTGTGGCTTGCTCCTCCTTTGGATGCATCTTTTTAACCGAGACACTCGAATCTGGAACAATGTCATCTATGCCAAATCTTCCTTCGAGCATGCTTACCACAACTGACATGTTTGGTCTTTCTGTTGCAACAACATCCGCACAAAGGAGTGCAACTTTAATCGTCGTCAGAGCCTCTTCCATTTTGTATTTTGATTCCAATCTTGGGTCTACTAGTTCCAATAAGGTCCCTTGCTGATTCAAGGTATTGGCCTAAGAAAATGCAATGAAAGAGAGATCTTAATCTCAATTGATAATTAATGTACAAAAGAATATGGCACATATATTTATGAACAAACAACATATATAATGCATGAGGGAAGATGTGAATATATACCCAGTCAAGAAGATTGAAGGTTTCTGTTTTGGACTTGATGCCAAGGTTGCTCCGTCCGCTGACAACTTCCAAGAGAACGATTCCAAAGCTGTATACGTCTGCTTTGTCTGTCAAATGGCCCCTCATGGCGTATTCAGGTGCCATATAACCACTGCAAAATCATATACCAGATCATTCTCTGTGTTATATGTTACTACTCAAGCCGAAATAGCTTCAATGAATCTCCAACGGAGTTCTGATAACATTCAGCTCTTTATATAAGACCAAAACAAATTTATTGAAAGACAGAAAAAGTGATGTACATTTCTACAATTTTAAAGGAAGAATAAAGAAGAACGGATTATGTGTTTGGTTACTTACAAAGTTCCGGCTATACGGGTACTTATGTGGGTATTTTCCTCTTCATCTAGTTTGGCGAGACCAAAATCAGATATTTTGGGGCAGAGATCTTTGTCAAGAAGCACATTGGTAGCCTTGATGTCACGATGGACGACTTTGATGATTGATTCTTCATGAAGATAAGCTAAACCTCTTGCTATACCAATGCAAATGTTGTGTCTTGTTGGCCAGTCTAAGTACAACTGTTGTTCTTCTGGGCCTGCATGAAAACATTAACGTTTGCCAGTCAGGAAAGAAACGTGTAACAAAACATGATATAAGAAAAAACATTTCATTTTTATGAAACTGACCGAATAATGCACGAGCAAGACTGTTGTTTTCCAAGTACTCGTAGATGAGAAGTAACTGGTTTCCTTCAATACAACATCCGTACAACTTAACAAGATTGGGATGTTGTAAAGCAGAAATCATGCCTATTTCGGTGATAAATTCACGATTTCCTTGTTTTGACTTGGATGATAGCTGTTTTACAGCAATAGCAGTACCATCTTGCAGGGCACCCTTCAAATACCATATGGTTTCAAACTCAAAGTTTCAATAACTTGAAGCATTGGATAATGGAAATTATTTTAACTTGATATTTACCTTGTATACAGAACCAAAACCGCCTTCTCCAATCTTATTAGCAGGATCAAAGTTATTGGTGGCAGCTTTTATTTGCCGATATGTAAAAGAACTAGTCTGAAGTTCTACACCTCTTAGCTCTGCCAAATACATGAACCACAAAATCTAGCTCAAACCATTAAGTGGACAACAATTGCAGATTTAAGACACGGTGGCTAAATATAGTACCATATTCCAAGGTGTCTTTGCGATTAAAACACCCCGTCCACCATAGAATACCCGCAATCAAGAAGACTGCAACCAGAGTTCCAAGCACTATCCCAATTATAGCACCTGCGGAAATGCTGGAACCACTGTGTCTGCTACTTCCATTTTCTAATGGAACTGGAAAGTCTGTACAAGAAACCAAATGGAAAGATAGTGAATGATAAACGATATTTTTTCATGATCATGATGATCAAGAAACACTGTAGTGTTTCCTGTGTCTGGCTGAGTGAATGGTGATTATTTCAGTTCTATGAAGGTTAGAGTTAAAACTACAAACATCACAGTAGAGTAGGAAGCTAACTTGGATCAACAGATATGGCTGAAATGAGCGGGCCATATACTCCTCTAACGGGGATACCATTTGTCCCTTTTCCAGCCCAATAAAAGCGAATATCCAAAGTGTTATCAGTAACAACAGCAGTGAAATTTCTCATGAGTGCAATTTGAACTCCACCGGCTTCTTCCGCAATGTTAAAATCTTTCAATACCAGGTTCCCCTAAAATAGTGTATCTATCAAACTTTCGAATGCTCGGGATGATTTCAAACAATTCAAATAAGTTTTTATTAAGACAAATACAGAATCTATAAATAAAACCTTGAATTCCTTCATCATTTTACTGCTTATACAGTAAGCGTGGAAGATATAGAAGTACCTGAATGTAAACATCAAAAAGACGCCTCCCGAGGCTACTATATGTTCTGTCATCAGTAAACATGATCTCAGCAAAGTGCAAGTTCACAGTATAGTTTCCATTTCCCAGACAAAACCCATAATATGTCAATGAAAGTGGAGATCGTCGTGCAGTCCTGTAAAGCTGGGGATTCTGCCCAATAATGCTTGAGTTGCTGCTAGTCCATATGTAAGAGTCTGTAGGACGGTCATCATCCAAGAAGTGGCCTGTGCTGCTAAATCCCCAGTTTGTATTACTTCGGAAGAAATTTGAAGCCCCACCAGAGTTTCTATCATCTTCATAGTTACTGTTAGCCAGCTCTGGTCCACCGCAATTTATGTGGAGGGAATATTGCGCTGAAAAAAAAAAAGGAAAAATTCTTTACGTTTATTATATGGGAAGAAAGAGATAAAGGACTTCAAGAACGGAAGAACATATAGGCACATTGTAGAGTATAGTTGCTAAAATCTGGTCCTGTATACTCTACCAAGACATATTGTTGATTTTTCATACGGAGCATTAGCTCTTTCCATGGAATGATATAGCTGATAAATGTAAAACAAAGATGTAAGTTGAGTGTTGCTTACTTCGACTGCAGCGTGAGCTTCCTAAGCAAGAAACAAGACCGCTGACATCACAATAACGTAGATAAAATAAAATACTTCATCAGCTTATATAGCTTGGTAATAAGAAGTATGAAATATAAAATAAATCAAGAAACATCCAAACTCACGTTGTATTACCCTTCGAGCTTGCAAACAAGTTCCTGATAAGTGATGATCAGATGTTAAATAATGATGATTACAGTGTGTGAGTGTTGAACTGTGTGCAGCTGTTGTAAAATACAATAACTAAATCAGTCTCACAAGTTCCGTGGCTGGCAGTTTGGGGTTGAATTTGGTAATGTAAGGTTGTTGTACGATAAGTCACTGCAATATAGAAAAAAAAATATAGATATCTTATAAACAACAGTACACGTACGATTCTGTGCTGCATCATTGTTGACACGACACATTATATGTGAACATAGGTGCTGCAAAAGTTACACTCTTGTGCAACATGTAAAACATAAAAGTAACTTATATTCAAGGTAACAACGTACATTCTGTCACCGTCTGTCAGCATCCAGGCTGGTAATGGTCCATTGAGGTTGTTTCCCGTGAGATATCTGGTAAAATTTAGCATCCTTGATTAGTAAATTTATTACATTCCGATACATTATACTGAAGCTTTCTGTAGTTAAGCCGTTAGCAGTTCATATCAAGTTTCAAAGGCAGTTTCTAAATGATCCTCTTACATAATCAATCAGGTCTTAAGAGGTTTGTTAAACAGACAAATCCATAAGCTTGTCAACAAAATAACCAAACAGTTGTGCCTTGTTAGGAGCACGACAAGTCTATTTAAACTCGCCACTGGAAATTTCTAAGAAGCCTTACATGTAGTCAGTGTTTGATAGGCCAGAAAAGGTGTCAGGAATAGGTCCACTCAAGCGGTTGAAACTCAGATCTCTGCACAAGAAATAAAACATATAGTACAATACGAAATGTGAAGCACACTTTCAATATTTATATTGTTTTATGCATGCATAAACATTGATGAGTTCACAAGTACTATGATTGCATCACAAAAAAATTCTTGTAGATAAGCTAAGGATATCATCTGCCTACTTACAGAATTTTCAAGTTAGTCATTTGCCCAATGTAAGCTGGCAACTCTCCGACAATATTGCAACTCTTGAGGATTCTGAATAAATCTGTAGTCAGTTCCGGATCTACTAGAGAGCTAAAAGAAAGCACCAGTATATGTAAGTGTAGCCCTTACAGTGTTTTGAGTCTTCTTATTCCACCAAGAGGTGGGAAAGACGAATCACTTTCATTCAGGTCGCTTATTCTCCTGAAAATTTAGGATCAGTTTAATGTATGTCATGCACCATTCTTTTCGTTGCAAGATGGAAAAGCATAAAGGATAATGCACAATCTTTTCGAGGGAAACCGTCAGACCAATTCCTTATACTTCTCATGTCAAATGCATAAAATCAATGAAAAGCATACTCACAAGTCTGTCAATCTGGTTAAGTTAGCAATGCCCAAAGGTATTGGTCCTGTCAGACCACTCCCCTGTATGACACTGCAGTATGATAGAAAGGTAGTTTACATCCGTTAAAAAGGGCACAGAATAGATAACATCAGAAGATTGAACAAAATCGTAATGTGCTAATTCAAGTCTCACAGTTTCTCCATATTTGTCCAGCTCTGAATGAAATTAGGAATGCTCCCAGAGAAGTTATTATCGCCAATACGGCTGCATGATGAATTAATATTATGAATTAGCAAAACGCTCAACCGTACCATAAACTTAACTTAAAGTGAATCACCAAATGAGAAACTTACAAGTCCCTGAGTGTGGCCCCCAATCTTGCCAGACTTGTAGGCAACTCCCCAATCAAATTGTTCGATGTAAGAAGTCTTCACATATTAAAAGCAGTTGAACAACAGAAGTCTTGTCAAGTTGTCAACAGTTAAATGCAAGGAGCATATGAAAACAACAAGAATGAAGAACATAGTTCAACACCAACACATGAATAAAATGGACATACTATAACAGAGTTGAGCTGATAAAAAGGCCTTACATTCTCTCGATGCGAGGAAAATTTCCAAACTCTGGAGGTATAGTACCAGAGAGCTGATTGTACTCCAGAGTTCTGAAAGAATTGTTTGAGAAAACCACATCAATCATACATTACCATACAATGAAGATTAAACCAAACAAGATAGTAATTAATAAATTGCAGTAAAATACAAGAAGGATTTTGGTTAACATTACAGGTTTGCCAATGTGCTTATGTTTGCAAGTTCTACTGGCAATGGACCCGTGACGCGATTTCCAATGAGAGAACTGCAATAGTTCAACATTTCATATTCAACAACAAGAACTACCAAAATTTAAATTAAAGTGGAGGTAGTTGATTGCATACATGTTTACCAATCTCATAGAACCCCATTCTGGAGGAATTGTACCGTTGAGGTAGTTGCGGGTTAGGTCTCTGCATCAAAGGTACATATTGGATTATATTATCTTAATTTCTTTCACGTCTCAATAAATTCATCAAGCAGCGAAAACCGCTTGCTTTGCTGAAACTGGTGTTTACTTACATTTCTTGGAGGAAAGGGAGCCTTACAAGCTCTGGTGGGACTGTTCCTGTCAAACTCTGACCTTTGAGTATTCTGCGGTGAGCAATAAGGCCAGTTTCGAACAATAAGTCAGAAACTTGTGTTAGACTGTCTAACGGCTAGTCACACCAATAACCACATCACCATTCAGTTTAAGTGTTAACATATTTCCCTCTTCACTCGTCTAACAAAAAAACCACTCCCATCTATCCCATCTAAGTATTAGGTGCATTATCCTAGTCTCGAGTTTATTGACTCTCAAAAAGTGCTCAAGGGGTAGTAGATAATTGATTCCAAGGAGATTACATGATTCCAAAAGGCACATTATACTAGTAATTTAAATACACACACACATTTCACATTTTAGTAATAACCACACCACCCACCCGATAAGCGCGCATTGCATTCTAATACTAGTGTAAACCACCAAAACAGTGCAAGTTATATTCTGTGTGATTCTGCACATGATTGCTTAGTGAAACTTACATGCTAACAACATGACAAACAGTGTTGTTAAGGAAAGAGCAGTTACAAGTAACTGCATTTTCGAAACCTTTGGTGGGACTTAAATCTGCCCAACCCGATAAGCCGCTACATGGATCAACACTGAAATTCCAATCAGTTTTCCCCAATGTCCTTGCTATCACTTGTAAAGACAAAACTGCCATAACCAAAACAAAGAAATAGTAAATTATGCATCCATCAGAAACTGAAATATATATTTGACTAGTAGTAACAATTAAGCAATGGCAGTGAAATTAAGAAGGATATACAGTGCATGTAAAGGGTTACCTTCATCACGAAGGAGAGTTTGTCCAAGTGCAAAATTACCCAGAATTAGCAAACAGAATGCAACAAGCCAGATAAGTGGAAGAAGATGAAGAAAAGCAAGAGATGACATGATATTGTTCTTTCAGAAGAATAATGACATACTAATATTCATAGTCATTATTAGAAGAAGTTTGAGGAAAAGATATGGAGTAACTGTATAGAGTAGTTCAATAATGATGAGGATGAGTACGTCGGTATATGATGACTATAAACACATTGACTTTGACTTTGGATTATGAAGTACTACTCTAAGATTCCAATTTCCAAATGCAACTTGCTAGTATACTATTTATACAAACAAGTGAACAACGATTGATTGATTGATTTTTTGCTTTAGTAAGCGGTGATTAATTATTATTGACCAAGACAATTGACTTTGCTAAAACTATTGCCAAGTTTATCACTAATTAACAGTGTAGTTGCCTAGTTGAAGTAGTTTTAAGTATAAAAATTTAAACAGAAACTATCTATCTGCTGTTTTGGGGAATTAATGGAACTAAACTACTGCTAGTTACAATTAATAATTTGTTTAAAACTGTAACGAATAACGCAGCGACTCACATAGTCGATATCTGGTAATATCACATGGGTTCAATTTTACAAATACAATACTCATGACTAGGTGCGTATTTTTAAGACTTGGGTCAATTTCTACACCAAGAATTGGGGGGTTTCACTTTTGGTAATGTGTGATTTCTATGTCATGGGTTTGGTACTGTAACGGGTAACTGTAATACTGTCTGTCTTGGTACTATGAATTATTACTTCCTCTGTTTTGTAGTAAATTCTAAGTAAAAAAACTTGAAGGAGTAATATTAATGATTGATTTGTATCAATGTTTAGATTTTATCGAAACATAATTAGGAGAGATCGGAGGCGGGACATCTCGAAAGATGACACTCTCCAAAACCAGCAGATAGATAGTTCCTGTGTTAAAATGGCACGCGGTACCCGCGCATTTAAGATAATTAGCGTTTCCAATAATATCTTTTATTATTATTACTATTTTTCTACCAATTGAGTTAATATTGTATTTTTAAAAAAAAATTATAAATAAAGTAACTGCCAATGAAGTGAAAAGTAATTTCTATTTGGTCCGACAACTAACTTGGGCCTCGTTCCTATCAACTAGCCATAATGACATGTGCAAACAACCACCAAGATATATTTGGGCAGACTTGGGCCTGCTGAGCAGGCCCAAATAAGGCAATTTTGGACTAGCAAGTTAGCTATCCAATGTTGGGCCAGCTGAGTAGCCCATTTTATGGGCCTGCGCAAGGGTCTTCTCACTTCTTTGTTGGACCAAGCCGATAACAGTCCAATACTGGAGGAGAGATGGTATTTAGACCTGGCAAAAGCCATCCGAATCTGAAACCCGAACCGATCCGAAATCCGAAGCCTGATAGTCAAACATTCGAAGTTTGATCCGAAACCCGATCCGAATTCATCCGGCTCGAAAGCACCCGAATTTTTTTTATCCGAATTAAACGATTCGAAATCTCCCGAATAAATTTAATCAGAAATTCATCCGATCCGAATTAAATGTGATCCGAACTCTTTCAATTCGAAATGACCCGAATTACATTTATAGGGAATACATAATTATTTTCATTTAAAAAATATATTTTATGTATAACTAACTTATAATTAAGATTTTAAAATTGTAATATTTCATAAATTTTCACTATAAAAATAATTTTGTGTTTAAATATTCAATCAACACTGAATTAGATTTGGCCCGATCCGAATTGACCCGAACCGAAATATTTTGAAATTTGTAATCCGAATAACACCCGAATCCGGTAACAACCTGAAATCCGAACACATCTGAATTCGACCCGATCCGAAATCACCCGAAACAAACTCACTCACCCGAAATCATCCGAATCCGATCCGATCAACCTGTTTGCCAGGTCTAATGGTATTTGGACAGCGAGAGGAGTGAGGAACTCAAGGCCGAGTCGAAGTTCGACCATGGGATTGTTTTTGGTACAAGTGAGGACTCGGTTGGAGGAATTAATTCAAAAATAAGGGAGGCGGATTTAGAACTTCATAAACTCATGGCTTTGAAACAATCCATACGACATCAACATGCAAAGTGAAAGTGGATCAAAGAAGGTGATGCCAACACAAAACAATTTCATGGAACAGTGGCAAGAAGAGGAAGAGCGAAAGTTTTAAGGGGTATAAGGATTAATGGAAAATGGTTAGAGGAGGTGGGTGTTAGTAATTGTAGGAAATTACCTCTAAGGTTAATGCAGCGGAATTCAAAAGTTTTCCTACATGGATCGTGATTGAATGATTATTTAACATGCTTCATATAAATGACTTACCCGTTATCCAGCTTCCAGCTTCCATTAATGAATGATCTAATCATGAATTTGTTCTTCAAAGAACAATTGATGATCTTCTAAAGATTCTGACTGAACTCAGAACAATTCTAAGCTGCCTACGTACCCTCAGGATCAAGTCAAACGTAGTTCAATTCTTGGTTGATGAATTCTCCATGGATGCTAGGAAATCCATATTCATAATAAGAGAAGGAGAGCTCTAAGCCACAAATCAGCAACAACATGTATCAAACCCTACTAACCAATATCAGCCGCCTACTGATGGATATATGTGCATAAAACGCATAATCTATTTTACATGGGCCTAGCCCAGTCGGCTGGTATACTAGTCAATGAGCTGGAGGTCTTGGGTTCGAAACCCACTACTATCAATCCTTTTCTTTTGGGCTTTTAACACTTGAACCTCATTCTAAATTGGTTCAAATGCATATTCTAACTTTAATTAATTAAATCCAATTTAATCTAATTATTCTTTTCTTCTTTTATTAATTAAATCTAATTTAATTAATTTACTTTCTAAAAGTATAAATTAATTAAGTACATTGAATTCAATTCAACTTAATTAATTAATTCTATCAAATAGAACATTCTCAACAATATTAAATTAAATATTTATCAATCCAATTGATATCTTATTTAATATAGTAATTAAGTCATAAATCCAATTTTAACTTAATTAATGATTTCCATCAAATTAAATGTCATTGACAATAGTAAATCAAATCTTATCAATCCAATTGACATTTATTTTACCCTAATGCTTAATCGGGAGAATCGTCACCTAGTTGTATATGACCCATAGGCCCTCACATATTAGGCAATGATCAAATCAAGGTCTCAGTGAATATTCCTAGACAATCGTCACTAGACAATACTAATATGTAAGAAACGTTTGTTGAGGAGATACAAACTGCCTGTGATGTAGAGTACTTTGATGATACGGTCCTTTCATTCTCGAATACTCGAATGAGTCTAGAATATGGATTAGTGTCTATTCCAATAACTCATTCATTGTCTCTCAATCTTCTCAGTCGATCTAGATGATTATGTCCAAACACCATTTTGACATATATCTTTGCAGTGGCCACTGACTAATGATCGCACTAAATATGAAATGTAGAGTATTCTCTCCTTGAATCTATTCGGAGGAGTGAATCCTGATCTTGGTCCAATCACTCACACCATATGCTTCCTAATATACCCAACGCATGCCGTATCTACCCTACTTTAAGAGTGCAAGCGTTGCGCATGGTCAAAGTATATTATTCCACATATGATGTAGTATTGACCTCAAGTCTGAGGACTATTACATCACCCTACAATCCGATACTCCCATAGACACTTAAATAGAATTTACCAAATGGTTTCTCGGCTGGGTATGCCAACACTCTCCAAAGTGTCCATGTGTTCATCATGAATAACCAAGCTATTCGCAGCAGTGAGAACTACTACATCCTCGAAGGATCTGATGCAACACATGCTAGTCTCTATCGCATCATTGATATCCCATATCTCAATGATCATCAACTAGTGGCTAATTTTAGGACTTAAGTTCTGACACGCAAGCTCCCACTAACTTGGTGATTATCTTTAGTCCTTGGGAACATCTTACAGAATAATTCAAACAACCAAATAATCTATCCAGTAAATGTAATGCCAATTGTATTTATGTATGCTTAAATAAACGTAACATAAATAAATACCAATAAGCTGAATGCGGTAAAGTACATATCGTCCTTAATGTTGGTTGTCTCTAGGACATATATACTTTCAGTGGGTGAAGGCAGAAACTGGAGTACATTTTAAATAGCATTTCCGTAAGAGGAATGTGGAAACGTCCAAAGTAAGAGGATAGGAGGGAGTAATTCCGCAGATTCTAGGTTATTCTTGGAAAAGTCTTTGAGAAAGGTGAAATTAAGGAGGTTGTGTGGAATTGTGGTTGTGATAAAAGTCTAGGACGGATGGCTTTGGTGGAGAGTTCTTCAAAACCATTTGGGGGTGTGGTCAAGGGGGGTGTTTGTAAGGTGTTCTCGGATTTCCACAAGTTTGGTAAGCTTTGCAAATGGATTAAGTTGGAGAGATGGAAATGGGAGGTGGGGATGGTGGTGGTGGTGGTGTCAGAAACCGCGGTGCACAGTGGTGGTTGTGGTGGCCGTTGGTGGGAGAGACGGCGTGGAGAGATTTCGGGAAGAAAGAAAAATTGGGATGGAAGGGGCTCGGCCGCTCTTAATAAAAGGTTAGCAACTGATAAACCTCATCCTTCCCTAACCATTTATTATTTATTTTTATTAGCTTTCTTATCTTTTTTGAAATCTGCTCAACTAATTTAGACACGGATGCGACCTCTTTGCTGCT